>OZ012694.1:8047640-8140140 GCA_963942565.1 Maea johnstoni
ACCGGTCAGCCGTGTGTTTGCTTTGATGTGTGGTTAGGATGTAGTAGTTAAGTGGCCCTGCCTAGGTTATGTGGTTAGATTGTGGTAATTACATGGTAGACCCTAGGTTATAGACCAATCACTAGACACACTTGTACCACAGAACAACCTTTTTTCTGCCACACTTGTGGCACAAAATATTCCAATTTTTAGAGAGGTTATCTTACAGATACCTCTCTCATAGAATCACTATTTCCGTATCCCTCTACATCTTACATAACTTTCCTTCTAACAACCCTTCCTATTGGTCCATTCATCTCTGAGCTTGGAGACCACTTTTCTCATAATTCACTGAGTGACTGTGGTTCTAAAGCTGATTTATGTGTTCTATGTATCTATAACCTGAACCCTATTAATTTTTTTAAAAACTTTTTGGCTATATGTGTGTTTTAAATGGATTTTAAAATTTGTCCTTCTGTTTTAGTAGGAGCCTTCCTATTGGTTCATTCAGTGCTTTCATCTTTGAGCATGGAGCCCACTTTTCTCATCATTTACTGTGTGACTGTTGTTCTAAAGCAGATTTATGTGTTCTATGTATCTGCAACCTGAACCCTATTAATTTTTTAAAAAACGTTTTGGCTGTATGTGTGTTTTAATTGGATTTTATAAATCTGTCCTTCTGTTTTAGTTTTATTCTTTTTCCTATTAGGCATCTGGACAATTAAGTGTGTTAAGTCCAAATGTGGAAAAGGCAAAGTTCTGAATGACTATTTAGTAATTATGCTAATTCAGAGTTCATGGGGAGAGAGGGCCCCTCATTATATATTCAGACACAAGCTGAGAGGGTCATTAGCTGAAACCCCTGCTAAGTCCTAATTGCTGATTCTTAATCTTAAGTTCTGGTTTACTCAGTGGGTGCCGGTGATTTCCTTTCCTTTGATATTTGTCTTTTCTTCCACTGTGTTAACCCCTTCCTTCCAAATTATTATGTATGTACAGCAAATTGTTTATATTTAGATTATACTTTCCCCAGCTTTCTATTACTCAATATGCTAAAATATATTATGGTCTCACTGCTTGTTTTACCGTGCATTGCTATTGCCTTTCCCCTGTGTAGTACCCTGATGAACACGGTCCGTGTTTTGAGGTTGATGGAATACTGGTTATGAGTTATGAGATGTGTCCATATAAACACGCCGTATTTGAAACTGCCTGTCCTGGCTAAATCCCTGTTCCCATCACTGTTCTGACCAATTCCTCTAGTCTCAGTACTACCTGTTTATGAAGGTTTATGGAAGGGAAAGTGTGTGAAATATCTGCTGTTTTATTATGCCATTTACACGCCTGTAAGCTGCTGGCCTCTAATGCTCTATTATTCACTGTAAGTGCAGTTGAATATTTCATGAAGGTCTGGTGGGCTAAGACACATCACTCAGTGAAGTTGGATCATCTTTCCTTAACCTCTGACCTCTCATGGCCCTCACCTTTAATTGATTACATTACAAATTACTTTTCAATAGATAGAACAAAGCTTACTGGGTTTAATGATTTGACTATTCCATTATATGATTTATGAATATCAAGTACAGGCAAATACACTCCATCCATAACAGTATTTTATGTATAGATCTCATAACTGGCGTAGATAACAGCCTTTTTCTCATATTCACTTAGTGTCCCTGTGTCAGCTGATTCCAGAAATGTCTCAATACATCTAAAAATTCACAATAACAATAAAACAAAAAATGTCAGCTATTCCAATAAGTTTTTAAAGTTTGTAAGAACGTAGTTCTTATAAACTTTATTATTACACCATGGCGTTTTTAGTTTTGTCTAAGCTTTCTGTTCTGATATTTGTGTGCGAATGATCTCGTTATTTGTTCGGCGATTTTTCTATTTTTTTCGTATTATTTATAGTTTGTGTGGTGAATTTATTAGATTTTTCATAATATTTGTGTTATTTTGTTTTTAAAGTGTTTTATTCTATGTTTGTTTGTCCGGTTCATTTTTTGGTGGTGTACTCGGTAAGCGGCTTCGCGGATTTGACCCGGATGTTGTTGTCGTTGTTTATATCATCGCGCATGCGTGTGTCAATTTTTCTGCGCATGGGCAGTTAGTTCTGCATATATTATAATGTTGTGTGCGTGCGCATTGGCGATTGTGTTGTGCATAATTTATGTGTTGGTCGCGTAGCGATCCTATGACGCAGTTTGCAGTTTGGGATTTCCCTCGAATCACGTGGGTCAGGTGCTCCGTTTGGGGATTCCCCATAGAAAAAAGGGTTTCCATCGAACATTGTTGGTGTTTGTGTCGTTCAGTGTTATGATTTTTATTAAAGTTTGTAAGAACGTAATCGGTTAAATAGCACAAAACAAACAGACATAAAATAAAACGATATTATATTTTATTTGAGAAGTGCGCGACCACGGCAAAATCTATCGCAACAGCCAACACGTTTTTTATCGAGTGCGGCCGTAGTAATTATCGATCCCATGTCTTTGTCCCTTGGTCATTATGAGTTAATTTAGTAGATATCTAAGTAAAATAGTTCTCAAGGAACAATAATATCACAAGTTAATTACGACAATTTGAAGATTTGACCGTGTATTAATAGATTGAAGTTGGCGATTTTGAATCTGCAGACGGTGTCAAATATACGATTTCAAAATGGCGGCCGCTGCAAACGGCCGCGCCGAATGCCGATAGTTTCAATTGCTTCACTGACAACAGATATCCCAAAGGCGGGATATCTATAAAATAAACATTTTCTGAAAGCTGAGAATCAGCTTGTTTAATCCTGCCACCCCATATGCTTCTGCGCTGGAACTGCAGTGTATTAGTTTTTGAACATTGGACCATATGGATTTCCCGAGTCTACTTAGAGCCTTGTAAGTTGTCATTGTAAGTTGTATGAATTGATATTTGTTTAAGTGAAGTTATGTTTTAAGCATCTAATTTTGTTTTATATTAGGTACAATGAAGTAATTTAAATGATGTATGAACATTCTTTGTATCGAGTGATGTGTGTCCATGAAAAATAAGTGATACCCTTAAATTATTGCATGGCTGATTTTTTTTATGTACGCACCAAAACTATTATCCATATTTATACCCCACACATTTTAATGTATACTCATAACATCTAGATTGAACAATGAAGTATCACACCAAAACTATTATCCATATTTATGTTGCACCCAAGGGGGAGCATTAAGGAAGGACCCCACACATTTTAATGTATACTCATAACATCTAGATTGAATAATGAAGTATCACTGTGAATATAGTAGTCAAACATAAAATGAAATCAAAAAGCATTGGGACTTGTGGCAGTCCCTTCTTGCCAGTGTGACTTACTCCAAATATTGTGAGAGATTAGTTTGAGGTCAACCAGAGAAATACATCCCCATATTTTAAACAAATTTGGCCACCTGAGGGATTCAGTATACCATATGGTTATAGGGGTGATAAAAAAAATTGACCAACACTTGGAGATTAGCATCCGGCAGTTTCTACCACCTGAGGATCTCTATATTGCATTTCTTACATAAAACCATGCAGGAATCAACATTGCAAGGTTCACCTTTTTGGCTAGTAGACTACATGTACAATCTTAAGGTACAATGTAGTATATTCGCATATAACTGTAATACCTGGTGGCAATCTTTTGAACCATTTGACTGAAGTCGGCTACTAAAATGCTGTGCTCCAGGGCTGAAATCAATGTTTGAAGTCGGCGACTTACGATGGAGCAGGTGTGAACAGCAGCTTAGATGAAGAATGTGTTTGGTCATCTAAGACAGCAGACAAAAAATCCCACTGTTTTTTCGAAAAGGGTGGAATCTTTTTCTGCTGTTTTCCAGGAAATAGCGGATTTTTTTTCTGCCGTTTACACCTGCACCATGGTCGCGACTAAAATACTGTGCTCCAGGATTAATATATCTATACTTGCTCCGAAAATTACGTGACACCCACAGGTACATTGTAGCAACTTGTGTTGTACCAGAGAAATACATCCCCTTGAACCGCAACGCCATAGGCACAGCATGCTAGCACCTAGGGTATGTGCGCCTCGGGTTACGCGGTGTAGCCTTGGTCACGTGATCTGATCTGTGCAATTAGCATGCAGCATCCTTTCTAGGTCAGATAGTTGCCAAGGAGGTGGGAGGCAGCAACATTTGATGATGCATGGACAGTGCCCGATCCCGGTCTACTCATCTCAGGGTCAACCAAAAAAATTAAAATGTATCATGTAGAGCTGCACTCACCACTCACGAACTCGAGTGGCTCGAGCCCTGGAGCAAACTCGCCGAGCTCGAGCTGAAATGTTCAAATCGTGAGCTCGTCGATGTTGGGAACACAAACGTAACACAGGGGACATAACACACATTATCAACATACATAACTGCTTATCACTGTCATGTCTTCAATACATTCTCCAATGTATACATTCAAGCGGTGATAAGTGTTAAACTGACCTTTTTACCTCGTCAGCACGTTTTGAAATTAAATAAACATGGCAATGTTAATAAATGTCTGCCAATAAATATTTATTTCTTAATTGCTGGGCTGGAAAATAAATATTTTTTGGGAAAATCAGAACGTCCGTGAGCTCACGAGTCAAACGGGTGGTGAGCTCATGAGTTGATCTCCCTCCGTGAGTGCAGCTCTAGTATCATGACAGTTGCTAGTAATTATTGGAACTTTTTTATGTTCAAAATTGAGAACCTTTAGTACTTATTTTCATGGGTCATAACTGCAGGTAACAGTTTCAGGATGGATTAAATCTGAACTTCGAGGTGAACCTTACAAACATGTCCTAAACATCTTTTATCAGCACTTTTTCGACTAGTTTTTCTTAGGCAAATGGGTCTTAGGTTTGAGTAATTTCAGGTCATCAGTGTTCTGACCATGAATGGGTTGGCAACTGTAAATGGGGAAAAAGAACAAGAATTCAACAGAGATGGTCTTTATTATTGTGCCTGTAAGGTGTGTCCAATTTGGATGATACATGAGATTTCATGAATAAATTAATGCTTATTTTCCCTCAAAGAGACGCGCAGTAGCTCCTACTGTAGAGGTGCAGCAGAAGACATCAACTGGATTTGACCTTCCATCTATGTTTCAAGTTCATTGTATAGTATTTGTATCAAACAACTGCAAATTAACTAGCATATAATCAACTAAAGAATATTTGAATCCCAGTACAAAATAACCATATGAAAAAGTACATGTATCACAATTGCTGTGTTCTATTTACAGATACATTTTCACAGTGAATTAGATGCTGAAGGTAGGGAGAGCGGTGAAGACTCCAGAGGCAAGGGCTGGGTGCTGCTGAGGGGCGTGGCAGCGAGAAGACATGCTTGTGCAGGGTTATAGACAACAGAACCAACAGCAATGCTGACAGTACATGATTAGCTTGCACAGAGCATCTACACATAAAACTCACATCCACAAATGCGCCACTAGTCAAGTTCTCTCCTGGCAGGTATCAGTACAGAGAGATATATTCATGCCAAGAGCAGGAGGATAGGACACACTGAGGCATTCTATAGGCAGTTTTCTTAATCTATACAAGGAATTTCAAAGTTCACGACCTTGGAAACCAAAAGTTAGGCTACCAGAGATGATACAGGACATAAACAAGGGCCTCTTACAAGATCCAGGATGATATTTGTATTGTGACTAAGAAAATGTTCAGCAACCAGCTCTATATGGCATGTAATTTTATCAACCTTGGCAAGTTCTGACCTAAAATTCCACTCAATCCTAAATGCAAACCACTTAAGGGATAAGTATGAATTTGGATGAATTAGTTGATTTAGCTCCACTGGTCAGGTGAGTCTGCAGCAGCTGATGTTCTCCACTCCTCACTCTGACCACTGCTATAGAAGGGAACAGTGTGGTCCAAGTCCCTGCAGCACCTCAAGCCTTATTTCATATACATGTATATGTATATATATATATATATATATATATATATATATATATATATATACACACATTCTTGGTGGGATAGAAAGCTTGCACATAGTGGAACCCTCAACACTTCTAACCAGTAAACATGAATAGAAACATCACCAGAAGGAACAGATACCGAAATAACCAACAAGCTAGTGATATCTTGTAGTTAGCATGATTTTCCCCAGTGGTCAACTGAACATGCACTTTTTGATGGGGGTTGAAGAGATGGATGGAGCTCAGAGTCAAGATCTAGAGCTACCACAGAAAAGCTACTTGTTGATAAAAGTTGTTATACAAACATTTTCTATTTTAATTATATGATAGTCTGAAATCAAGCTCTAGCCTCATGCTAACTGTGGCTTAAGCTGCATTTTTCACAAGAATCTATCTATATAGAATACACAGCTTAAACCTTCAAGATACCTTACACAGTATGTCTTTCACTCTATTGCATCCCTGCTAGCAGCATCCATCAGCTGGCCATTTACATATATAATAGGTACAAATTGATCTCATGTGTGATGGTCCCCCGGCCTGTTAACATCCATATGTATGTTAAATTAGGTTCACAATCGGATGCAATATCTGAAAGAAATTCCTGACCTTCAAATTTCTTATTACGCGAACATTTGGCAGATTCTAGCAGGAGATACCCCTCCAAGAGCGATGGGATGAAACCAGGAGAAACGCTCTGTTGAAACAAGTTTACACAGAAGCAGAATATTACTAAGGATCAAAAAATTCTCAAAAAATATTCCAGCATGACAAATACTTAGGGAGTTGGTGAGCATGTTCTAGTGAATAGCCCGTGGGCCTATTGCCTTGAACATGGACTACCCATCTTACTCCATATCATACTAGGGCTCCAAGACTATACTACTACATACTAATCAGACCATTCAGAACTGCTAGTCATCTGAACTAGTTCAACAATTATGCTGGATGTGATGATATTAAAAATCTATGTACACGATCATGGGAGTTGTGGCAGTGGTTGCCGCTTCCATACAGAGATGCGCAGGAACTATGAACCTGGGAAACAGAACAACGCTAGTTATGGTGACTTTCAGAGATGATTTCCATTAACCTTTTTTTTTTTTGTTTTTTTTTTGGTCTTAATTTTCGGCGAAATGTTCCCATCCCTGGATGTGGATTGGTTACCAGAAAAGCTAACCGACCTCGCAGGTACCCGTCTTGATTCCATGATTGTCGCCTGACTCGGTTGGGGGAGTTTGGGGTGGGCCTTAGGGCTAGTGATCGTGATACATATAACACACCCTCCTTGTTTGAGAAACTACTTTGACGCTTACTGAAACAATAACCTTGATCTTCAGCGATGTGACTTAATTCATGATGATCTGTTAGCTTTTTTGGGTTGATATTTCACTGTGCAATGAAATCAGTGGCGCACCCTGGATTAGGTAGGACAGAGCCTCCGAGTCCGAGAGCTGGATATAGTACAAGTGATGGGTGTACTATAACAACTACGTGACAGAACTAAGCAGCACAGACAGGGGCAGGTTGGGACGTGGGTTGGGGGACTGAAAACTGCCAGAGATGTCCATAGTAGCTATTGCTTGATCCCACACAACTCTCCATCAGTGATCCCTGTCAGTTGGGAGAGCTCTGCCTTCTGGCACTGTAGCTGCTGTCTAAGACTTTAACACTCGATGCTACAACTGCCTATGACAAGACAAGAAAGGTACACATAGTTTGTGTTTATTGATATCCGACATCATCAGTTCCTCAATTTATTACAGACCTAACGGAAATTCAAGCCACAGCAACAACCAATCAAAACACAATAATTGATCACATTTACACAAACATTACTAATTCAAAAATGTCAGGGGTAATAAAAACATACTATTCTGACCATGACCAAATTTTCATTCAATTCTGACACCATAGAAAAGCAATAGGTGGTGAAATATTCAAAACAGCACATAGACAAAAAATCGAGTAAATGAATAAAAATTTACCAAGTGCAAAAGTTTAAAAAGCAGAAAATTTACCAAGTGCAAAACAATTTTAAAAAAACATAAGAACAAAGCTACTAACAATTGCGAAAACAATCAATTAAAAAACATAAAATACAAGACAAAATTTTGACGCCATTGGCGTCTCTCTTGTTAACCCATTAATGCTTAATTTTAAGGCTTCATCCAGAAATTGTTGTCTGGATCGATGATACTTTTGACTATAACTTTTGAATTGAGAATTATTTTGCAAAATATTTGAAGGAGAGTTGTTGGTAGTTTTCTTATCAACATTTCTCCTTCAAATATTTTGCCAGTTGTGCTAAAAGCTGAAAGATTTCTTCAAATTTGTCAGGCTGGTTTTGGCCGCTGTGAGCATTAATGGGTTAAAGAAATACCCCAGAATCAGATATTGAGGACGAAAGATCTCAGTTGAGTTCTGATTAACATTTCTTCTTCAAATATTTTCCAAGAATTCTATGGTCAGAAGGAGATGGTCACACAGTATCACTTTCTGAGGGTGCTACAGGCATAAATTTCATTAACCCTTATGCTGGTGGTGGCTAATTTTGTCTAAAGCACAAGAATGCAAAAGAAATATGAAAATCACCTTAACCCTATCATGTGGCTATTCATTTGAAAGCTCTCACTGCATACTCTCAGATGAGTACCCATTTGCCTGGGTTTCAAGCATTTTCAGGTTTATTGTATATTTTGTATTGACCAAATTAGCCACCAGCATTATAAGGGTCAAACCAATCTATGCATATGTGGATGAAACAACAGGAGGTCGTTTGATTCCTTTATCACTTCTATCATTCCACAATTGAATATTATGAAAGGCAGAGACATCTAGTGGCAGAAATAGGTACTATGGTATGCTGTTCCTTATTGTTATTAATCCTTATTAGTTTAAAATAGTCCAGGACACCCATGCCCTTATAAGCTTCTAATATAGAATTAATCATCTTTCATGTGGGACATTTAGAATGGTAGGAATCTGCCACTTAACAAGTGTTTATAGGTGATTTAGAAGTTAATCATCCAACTGAAATAGATTTTTGTTTACAGAAATAAATGCAGATACATGCTGAAATCAAGGGGCTAGGTCAATATATTATTTTCGAACTCATAATATCCCTTTTCTTATACTTTGGTCGGAAACAGAACAGCCACTATTGAAAATAAGCCCCCAAGATGGAAGCCATGCTGTCTCTCCACCTGTCTTGATTTAATCATACCGTAAATTCTCTGTAATTTGGGCCACTTTCTAATAATTGCGATTTTTATGGGTTGAGGGTGGCCCTTTTCTGAAAAAAACTGTCAAAGCATGCAGAGTAATAGTGTCACTGATTTCCCTTAATTTTCCCTGGACAGGTGGCCCATAATTATTGTGTCCCAAATTCTTAGGTGGTCCAAATTTCCAAGAATTTAAGGTGGCTAATTTCAATGTGATTTTTTGCTTTGTATATAATGAAGGGCAGTTAGTTGTGAAATCAAACAGACGCTTTGAGAACTATAGTTGACTCAAATTAGAAGATTATTTATGATTTTTATAGACAAAGAAAGCTTTATGTTGCTTTTTGCTTGACCTGTAAAAAGCTTATTTTAGTGGCCAAATATGTATTGCAAAAAAGGTACCACCGCAGTGTAGTGGCCATATATATCTATTGCAATCTCTTTATTTATCTGTATTTGTACATCAACATGGAGTATAATGGAAATAAAGTATTATTTTTTGTATTGGTAAAAGATAGCCTGCTGTTGACCATTGTCAATGATTGCTTGAATGGAATCAGAGAATTTGTCGCACATTTTGTATCATATTCAATTCTAGAAAACCTGCATACTCGCATATTTAATGCAATGAATTTATTGTAGCATTTATACATTGGTAGATTTAACTTGTACTTAATATCTAGGAAACGCTGCATCTAATCTGGAAGTTATAGCACAAATCTTAGCACTTCCAGACAAAGCTAACTGAAGCTTAGTCCCACCTAGATGTTGTAAATGACATTGAAGCGAAAGTTTTTTTCTTTACAGTTTATCCATCAAGAATTCCAATTGTTTGAATTGCATCATTGCTTGTGTCCCATTCTGGTTTGCTTATTTCCTGAATATTGGAAGATTTTTGTACCTTTTGGTAAACCTTGATAAAATGGCAAAAAAATCGTCTTCATGGAAACACTTCCTACTAGTATATATTATATTGCCTGAGAAATTTCAATTAGTATAATGGCTTTGAATTAAAACAAAAATTTGATCAGGGTATTTATTATCTAGGATCACCAAGTTGGTGATGAGATATTGTATTGAATGATGAGAAACTAATTTCATATTTGACTGTTTGATCTTACTATTAGTATGCTGCTTGATTTGTATGACATAAAACAAATTATTTTACAAGATAAAAATGTGAATTATGATGATTATTATTGTATCACTCAGTATTGATAAGATTGTATGAGTTGTGTGATAGATAGACCCCAAGGAAGCTGTGGCGTATGTGATATACCCGAGGTGTTACGAGGTGGAGCCAAGTAAACCCAAGGGTATCACATACACCACAGCTTCCGAGGGTCTACGTAGCTTGTACCGCAGTTGACTTTCACCAATCACAAGCCGAGAGAAGTGGAGAGCTGAGCACTCTTGCTAAATTCCTTGGGTAACACCTTTGGGTTTAGGCAGCTTAGTGAACAAGGGCTTGAAAAGTGTGAGTTATGTCCTACAACCCTACACTCTTAGAGGTTCTGATTGGTGGAAGGCAAGCAACTGTGGTACAAATATATATATATATATATATATATATATATATATATATATATATATATATATATATATATATATATATATATAATATATATATATATATATATATATATATATATATATATATAAATGTAAAACTTGTTTCTATGATTGTATGTGATGAAAAACAGTACACTGTCTATGCATGACCAAGAGTATGTTTGCTATTACATATATGCAACAATTAAAAAATATAAATGTCCTTCGTAGACTTTGTTTTTTCTCATTATTATAATTGTTCATGACACATGCCCCGGCCCCACATAAAAAAGCAATAAGATTAGAAACTAGTAAATCAATATTAGCCTCACAAACATAAACATATCTTTAATATCTGTTAAAATGAGAATCTAATAACAAGAAGAAATGAACTCTTTATGATTGCTATCAGGAATATTCATGTGATTTTTGGCACACGACATTTAGCCATTGACATATTTTTCCTTTGGTGAAAAAAACCTTCATATTACCCTTGAAAAAAGACCTAAAGTGACACACACCATTTAGCCATTTATACATTTTCATTTGGTGAAAAATCTGTCATATTACCCTTGAAAAAAGATCTATTAACCCATTAATGCTCACAGTGGCCAAGAGCAGCCGGATATTTTTTATAAAATCTTGCAGGCATAAGCATATTAAATATAATATTTGATGAAAAAATGTTACAACGACAAAACCAACAACTCTCCCTCAAATATTTTGTAAAATCATTGTCAATTCCAAAGTTATTTTCAAAAGTATAATAGATCCAGACGACAATTGATGGAGGAACTCTTATGCTGCTGGTGACTAATTTGGCCAATACAAAATGTTGCAAAAAAACTAAAAATGACTGAAACCCTTGCAAATGGGTACTCATCTGCAAGCACTCAACAAGAGCTTTCCTATGAATACCCACATGACTTGGTTATGATGATTTTCATAACTTTTTGCATTGTTGCGAATTGGACAAAAATAACCTCAGCATCAGAAGGGTTAAGCATTAATGGGTTGAGGTGACCAAATGGTGATCAATCCAATGGAATTCCATTAGAAGTATGCTCAAGCATCCCTAGGTAAGGTTTCCATTTTTTCTTGAAATATCTTGCAAACAAATAACTTATACGACAACATGTGCGATATCTTTTAATTTGAAAAACCTCAAAATGACTTAGAAAATCTAGGTCACCAAAAATAATTTGATAGCAGAAGTATGATATCCCTTATGCTGCTGGTGGCTAATTTTGCCAGTACAAAATATTGCAAAAAACCTGAAAAATCGCCGAAACCATGGCAAATGGGTACTCATCTGAGAAAACTCGGTGAGAGCTTTCCAATGAGTACCAACAAGACAGGGTTTAGAAGGTTTTCAAAGATTTTTGCGTTCTTGTACTTAGGGCGAATGTAGCCTCAGCATTGGAAGGGATATGAAAGCGTACTTGGAAGTTTTCAATTTCGTAATCCATTCTTCGAGTTCATAAATGATGACAAGAACAAGGCCATAAAAATTAGATCACTAAAATGAAACATCATGAGAAAACAAACCTAAATATTTGATATGAGTCTATTTTACCATTTTCAGCTATCATTCTCAGAATATGATGCTCATTGGAATTGGGTCAAAATCAATACAAATTATACATATATTTGAGGGACCTTACGAAGGGTTATCTCCATGGTAAAATCACAATGCAGACATTAATTAACAAGGATATCGCCATGGTAAAATCACAATACAGACATTAATCAACAAGGCATGATATGAATAAATCACAAACACATCTTTGATTCAAAATAAGTATTTATTGTAGAAAAATGATAAAAATATACTTTGGTGTATCAATTATCTTCATTGAACCAATCTCATAGCAGATGATAGTGTTGATATGAACCATAACTACATTTATTACATTACATCCATCGGTAAGTGAACAGTTTGTTCTGTTCAAAATACTGTTCTGCTCAAAATACTGTCCTCGTCTATAAAAACCCAATCCCAACAAATGTGTGTGTGAGTTGCAACCCACATACTGTAGAATGGCTAATTTTTCTGTGAGTTTTATTTTCCTGTTTTTTTCCACGAATTCTTTCAAACGGGAATAAACAACACAGGAAAAAACAATACAGTGCATGTCCGGACTTAATTAACACAGAGAAATCCTGATCTTATTTTAATAGGCTCTACTCTTTGGTATATTGAAATTTAAAATATACATAAAATAGGAAAATCAGAAATGGAAAATACATATGCCCTCTCTTCGGAAATCTTAGAAACGGAAACACCCCAAAAATGCAAAATTAGGGAAAATTGTTACACTAAAAAACAAGCCACTCTACAGTATCCCCAATAATCATGCCGAAGAAGGCATGACTATTTTCTTTTGGCATGACTAATTTCAGGCATTACTATTTTCATGACTTCATTTTGACATTGTCATCTTTTGAGCAAAGGCTTATGAAAATTGTTGAAAGGAACCTGATATTAGAGCATCTAAATAATATTTTTCGCAAAGAAATTTCTCAAGAACAGCTCTAAACAGGAATGGGTTTATTCTAAGGGATAAAGATGACCATTAGATGACCAGCACCTTCAGTTGAGAATATTTCCTCTCATGCACATTATTAATCTACTTGGAATGATTCCAGTTCACCAAAAACCTGTAGATACTAGTTTCTGTCAAAGGTATCACAGATCCTGACTATTTCAAAGAAACTTTTTAAAGTTTGAATGGGTGAATTAGTACAGCAAAATGAAAAGATACCAATTCATATTATGTTTGTAGTAGCCTTGCTGTATCCTTTTTATTCAATAGTTAGGTTGTAAAACCTGGAACATAAGTACCGTATTCGCCCGATTAAGCGCACTGTCTAAAATAAGCGCACCCCCCCCAAAAAAAAAATCTTTTTTTTTTTGGGGGGGGGGGGGGGGGGGGGGGGGAACCACCAAGCGCCAAAGATCTTCTCCTCATGTTGAATTTCTATTATTTTAGTAGAACGAGAAGGTATATAGATGGCGACTGTAACTGCCATCTATAGGCCATTTCCTGTTGCGGTACATAACACCGCGATCGGCACTCATTGGAGGGTGCGGTTATACGAATGTTTGACAAAACCCCTGCTACAGAAAAATTTCCCAACTTGCACCCGCACGGTGCTCTTAATCAGGCGAATACGGTAATTGATAGCTTAACCCATTCATGCCTGTGGCAGCCAAAACCACCTGACCATTTTGGTGATATCTCTCTAACAAAAGCAATATTCAAAAAATATATTTAATATAATTTAATATAATTTATGATTAATTCCAAAGGTATTTTCAAAAGTATGACAAGTCCAGATGACACTTGTCAAGTATATTTTCAGGCATGAATGGGTTAATATAACTAAACCATAACATCCAAGGAGTGTTCAATTAACTATTATCATAAGTGCAATATTTAAGTTCCATATCAATGTAAATATTTCCAAAATGTTGAGTATCGAATGTGAATTTTTTCACCTTACCAGAGCATATAAATGTCACTTCAAGGATGACTGGAATAACAAATAAATATCAAACATAGATTAAAGATGTTTTGCTCTTTCTGACATTTGTACTGCTTTGTTGACAACTACCGGGCATTTTTCCCTGCGGACCAGTTTGTTTCCTTGAAAGTATCCCTCGTTTCTTGGTAATCCGTGTGTGCCATCCGCAAAGGTAAGGAGACCTAGGACAACAAGATACAAAAAATGTAAGGAGACTTAGCACAACAAGATTCAAAAGTTAAGCTACATAAGACTACAAAATTCCCAAAAGGTAAGGAGACTTAGTACAAGATACACAAAAGGTAAGGAGACAGGTCAACATCATACAAAAAAGTAAGGTGACCTAATACAAAAAGATTCACAAAAGGTAAGGTGGCCTAGGACAGCAAGATACACAAAAGGTAAGGAGACCTAGGACAGCAAAATATACAAAAGGTAAGGAGGCCTGGGACAACAAGGTACACAAGGCAAGGAGGCCTAGGACAACAAAATACACAAAATGTAACAAGGAGAACAAGGTATACAAAAGGTAAAGATACCTGGGACAACAAGATACATAAAAGGTAAGGAAGCCTCGAACAATGAGATATACAAAAGTTTAGGAGACCTTGGATGACAAGATACACAAATGGTAAGGACACCTAGGACAAGTTTCACAAAAGGGAAGGTGACCTAGGGCAACAAGATTCACCAAAGTTAAGACAACAAGATGTGCAATAGGTAAGGACACCTAGTACCTAGGACAACAAGATTCACAAAAGGTAATGTGACCTAGGACAACAAGATACACTATTTAAGGTAAGGTGACCTAGGATAAAAAGATATGCTTCACTTCTGATTGAAATTTTCCTTAAACTATTTTTTTTCAAAAATATGATTTCACCAAAAGGATACCACAAAACAGACCCTTTTTGAATGCTGCAAGGATGAATGGATAAACCCATGCACACCTAAAGACCTACTTGACACATGTGGTCTGGACCTATGCGGATTTTGAAAATAACTTCGGAATAAATCATAACTTGAAAAAAATATTTGAAGGAGAGTTGCTGGTTAGTTTTGGATCAACATTTGTTCTTCAAATATTTTCTGAAAATTGCTTTTGTTTAAGAGACATCATCAACTTAGTCAGGGGAGTTGAGTGGGAAATGAATAGGCAATAAAGACAACTGATTTTATTGCAAATATGTATATGTTACCATACAACTTACCTTGCCCCCAAACTTTACCATCTTTGAACTGTCCCTCATATTTCATTCCATCACATCGTTGGAAAACACCATAACCATTGAATTTTCCATTTGCAAACTCTCCTTCATATCTGAATAAAACAAAACACAATATTATCAATACGATACAGAATAACCAGCATCTTCACTGTTCTAACAACATCGACTTACTGTTGATGTATTGACAACCACAGTTCAAAGTGTTTTGTTTCCAATAATCATACAACCTCACAATGGCCAAAGATAGTTACTCAGTGTGAAAAAATAGTCAACTGGACTATAGTATACAATTTTATGAATACTCATGGATAATACTTGAATTTGGTTGAAGTATACTCAAACATTATGGAAATATCTACGTCAGAGTGTATATTGAAGACATCAGATTCAAGTGCAATCGCTTGTTTTCTCTAAAGGTCTGAATAAAATCGGTTAGTTAGGTAGGTAAAATATCTATTTTTTTTGGATTTTTTTCATCAGAGATATAGATTAATATAGATAGAACTCTCTGTTTTCATGCAATTTTTATGTTAATTGGGAGTTAGAAGGGCAGATAAAACTTCAGAGTAGGGATTTCTTTGAGTAAAAACTTGTGAGGGTCAGGTTTAATGAAACAAACAACTTTTTAAGGCTTTAGCGAGCAAAATATATCCTAAAACTAACCTTGATCCATCTGTGAATGTCATGACCCCCGTCCCATGGCAGAGACCAAGCTCGAAGTTTCCTTTGTACTGAGCGCCGTCGGGGAATTTCATCTCGCCGGAACCATGGCGCTGATTCTGCTCACTCCACTCACCATTGTACTGGCTGCCATCAGGGTACTTGTATTTCCCATGCACCATTTTCTAGAGAGAAAGAAAATAAATATGATAATATTGTTGACCCATTCATTAGGGTTGCATACCGTTAACACGAAACGGTACGATACCGGTACCAGTGGTATCGGTATCGTTAACAGTGAAACGGTACTTCTAATCTCCGTGGCCTGATTGGCTTTGTTACAAGTTTCCATCGCTAACATGTGTGGTTCTATGCCTCAATTCTTTGACAAGAATGATTTGTAGAATTGGGGAATAGAACCAACAATCATGACAGACATTGACAAAGTTAATCAAATTAAATTTGCGCCACGAAGATCTATCGTAATCAGGACACGATGCGTCATCGAATTAGCTGTGTGTGGTGGCGCAAGTAAGTAACAAATTGTTTTATAAGTTGAAACGAAACGGTGCTGGAAAAGAAAAGGTGCCTCTAAGTACCGGTTCTCAATGAAATGGTAAAATGTCGGTACTTTTCGAAACGAATCTTGGTTCCTATCGGTACCCGGGTACCGGTATGCAACCCTACCATTCATTAATATTGAAGCGTCCTGTAGGGTCTTAGCCAGAATTTGAAAAAACGCCTGTCCAAAAGACAGATTCCAAAAGTTCTACCTGTCCAGATTTAGCTCCTCAGCTTCTTCAAAAATCATTATACCAAATACATTTAATGTGACAAAAAAGGCAATTTACACTAAAGCTATATTCTTAAAGATGGTTTAAATGTTAGGAAAATATTTTGTTAATACCCCCAAAAAGTCAAAATCGAAAATTCTTTATCGGATATTTTGCCTATCCAAGAGAGAGTTTTTCAGGAAACTAAATAATACTTTAAATGAATTGGTATCATGCATATTTTGATTTGTTGATACATGTTGTGCTCAATTGTTGCTATTGCCCTTGAGAACATATGACACCTAAAAGTGCATAACAGCCAGATTTTTAGTGATGTCATTGATATGAAATTTTATCGATTCGATTAATTGATATATTTTTCGATTCGATTCTATTCGATACGCAGTTACGTGCTCGTAGGCCACAATTATTTATAGGGATGTCATCGATATCCCTTTTTTTTTCGATTTGATTAATTGCTACACTCTTTCCAAAATATAACGATTCGGTTCGATACCCTGTGTCTTGGCCATATGCCTGACTAAAGTACACCATTCCTTCCAATTTCTCTTACAAAAGCCATGTAGCAAATACTTAGTTTATTTAGTCAGAGTTTCATTTTGCGTTAGTTTAACAGGAAAATGTCTTGGAAAAGTGTATTTTTTTTTATTAATAAGCATACGCCATTATTTGGGTACAGTATATCGATTATTTCGATTCGATACCCAACCATTCGATTCAATTTAATTGACAAAGTGAAAATGTCGATTTATCGATTTGTCGACTATCGATGACATCCCTACAGATTTGATCACCCACATTAAAAATGCAAGCTAAGACCAGGCATAGATTTCTTTGCAGCAGCTTGACACTGCTAAGCAGCGTGCTAGCTAGCCTAGACTTCTAGGCTGTCATTTGTAATTTTTTTGTCATGTTTTTATGTTACCTGGCACCAAATAGTCTAAATGGCCATGGTGGCCAATTTAGTTTACATTTATCTCACCAGGAAAATAGAGGATCCAGTTTGAATATGACAAAACCTGTAGAGGTTGGAGGACCAGGTGGTGCCATCTATCTACCAGACCTGGTACTACATCACAACTGCTTGGTCAACACAGGAGGGAATGTCAACTCTTTAGGGACTAGGAGCCTAGTCTAGGTCTTAGCCTGCAGGGTGTCTTGGCACCATTTGGACACCAAATCCTCAAAAATCAGATATAAGGATGCCCAACTTTTTTGTGAGGAATTTCTAAAAATGTTGATTTCAAGCAAATAGTTGAATATTTTTTACCTCAATGTAATTCCCATGACATTGTGTGAGGATATTATGCCTTTTCTCAATAGGTATGTTTTTTAATACTGTTATTCCGATATATTGTGGCCTCCCTTGAAAAGTAGGTCTCCCAAAATCTTTACAATTGCAAATTTTGGGCACCCAGTTGGCAGTTTCTAAATTCTAGCTAAGACTCTGCCATTAAGTATCTACTGTTTATTCAGTTCACTGCCCAATACACATACTAATGGGGACTTATTTTTACTATGATTATAATCCTCTTACTTTAAGTACCGACAGGAAGCCGTACCCAACAACCAGGGTCTTAGCCAGGATTTAGAAACTGGGTGCCCAAAATTTGCTATTGTAAAATTTTGGGACATCCTATTTTTAAAAGGAGACCACAATTTACTCAAGAGTACAAACATAAACATGTATTCACTCAATGGAATAAAGCATAATATCCATATACAATGCCATGGGAATTACATTGGGGTATAAAAATGAATCATATGCTTGAAATTGACACTTAAAGAAATTCCTCACAAAATATTTTGGGTAAATTCTGAATGGCGATTTTTGAGGGTTTGTGTGTTCAAATGACACCCAGGCACCCAGCTGGCTAAGACAATGCCGGCGTCTCAACCCCACTCTTAAAAGGCAAATGCACCATCAGAATGATTTAGGTTCAAAATGAGCTTATACATGTCACCTTTCAAATAAGACCTCCCCCGAATCTGTCCTCTTCAGCTCCCTATTACTGCTATCTCTTAAGCACTGGTGACAGTCAGCAGGTGCTTAAAATATGCCAAAAACATAGTGCATCTTGGGATACATGGATGCCCCCATATGGCTGCCTCAGCCCTCTTTCATGGCTTAGCCGCCTATGCATCCAGAGTGTCATTTGGACACCCAGAACACTGTTTTTTGACAGTTTGGACACCCAAAAATCTATGTCAGAATTTGCGGATGATGACTTTTCTTAGAAGATAGAAGATGTAGAAGCTGTAGTGTCACTTTTATAAGGCACACAAAGCAGTTACTGGCCTAAAAAATCAAAATCTGTAAATATAGAGGGTCTATTTTATTAGTAGTATGTACTTTGTACCACACTGTGGACACACAAAAGTCTACGAAACCTCTATTTGGACACCCTGTTTCCAAATATTGGCTAAGACCATGGTGCTGAAGAGGACAGGTTCGGGGGAGGTCTTATTTGAAAGGTGACATGTATAAGCCCATTTTGAACCTAAATCATTCTGATGGTGCATTTGTCCTTTAACAGATTATTAGGTTATCAGTAAGAGGTACAAATTTAGGAGTAGGAGATATGCTAAAAATGCACCATTCTATTTGATAGGTGTAAGTGGTGGAGTGACACACTCATTATTTTTTAAATTTTGCACCAAATTGTGCTGCTTAAATCCCTACAGCATAGGACACACCTTTGTGGCATGACAGGTTGACAACCACATATCATTAAAGCCTAAGATGTTCTAATTTGGTGACCTCTCCCTAGCAGCATTTTATTGAAATTTGCCATTAGTTTTACAAAACTCTCTACTTAAACTTGAGGCAGCCAAGCATGGTCTTAGCCAGCAGGGTGTCTGGGTGACTTTTTGGACACCCAAACCCTTAAAAAGCACTCCCCAGGACACCCAATTTCTTTTGTAAGGAATTTCTTAAAATGTCAATCTCAAGCATATAATTGACTTTATTCATCTCCATGTAATTCCCATGACATTCTATAAGGATATAATGCTTTATTTTGATAGATTTATACATGGTTATGTTTGAAATCTGAGAATATTTTGGTGCCCCCTCGAAATTTGGACCCCCAAAAATTTAACAATTGCCAATTTTAGGCACCCAGTTTCTAAATCCTGGCCAAGTCCCTGCAGCCAAGTCACCCTGCATTTGCATCTTGGGATACCATAAATTGCCATGTAAGACATAGCAGGAGGTCTGATCAAGTAAACCTTTGCTAACCTTATCTCTATATCCTTCTGATACTGACTTTCTTAAAATCTCTTGAAACACAACATTGCATCTGACAAGTCATGTTTGTCTGTCTTTTTCAACTTCCTAAACAAATTTTCATTTACTGAGAAAAATGGATAATTCAAGTTGAAGGAATATGGCCTGATACATACATGTGTCAAAACCTCTGTTGCATACTACAACATTTGGCCACCCTAGCCTAGATTTCTAGGCTGTCATATATGTATTTTTCTGTTATGTTTTTTCTGTTACCAAGCACCAACTATTCTAGGTGGCCATAGTGGTCAATTTAGTTTACACTTATCTCACCAGGATTCAGTTTGAGTATGACAAACCTATAGCTCTAGATAGGAGGAGCAGGTGGTGCCATCTATCTACAATACCTGGTACCACACCACAATGCTTGGTCAACACAGAAGGGAATGTACGTGAACTTTACAGGGACTAGGAGACTAGTCTATTGGCCACCCCTGTGCAGCCTATTTGCTAAGCACTGCTACTAGTGTTCTTCTGAGTTCAGATCCACACAATGTTCTTAATCCGACTCCTTCAACTTAAACAGCTCACAATTCTGCATGACAATTTTATCCCTGGTAGGAAAACATCTTTGTATAAATTCAAAAAAATACCTTCTTATTTTCAGTCTTCATTCCCTTCTTCTTAAAGAGCTCATAATTCTGCATAATATTCCTATCCCTGATAGTATACCATCTTTCACATGACCGTAACGTTTACAAATGAAAATTTAGAAGCACACCCAAAAAACTCATTTCTTATTGTTATATCCAATCTGGGTGTCCTGATTGTTTTGAACTTTGAGGCCTGTACCATCTTTGTATAAATTAATAAGTATACCCTCTTATTAACAGTCTTCATTCCCTGATGTTAAATGTAACTTTGTAATCTATGACATCTTAGCATAAACTGTCATAAAGTGTACCTTTTCAGTAACCATCTTCAATTTCAGTCCTTGGTGTGGTAATGTCACCTCCTCTAACTGTACAAACTTCAAAGATCTTCTTCCTCTCTCTTGAGATGTAACCTCTTCTCAATATCAGCTCTAAATGAGTGTATACTATGCTAGGACTTATTCGGACAATCAGTCGTGCATCATGACAATTGTCACACAAGACACGTAGGTGAATCACACTCTAAGTATATCTCATCCAGTCATGTACATGGTCATGATACCTTTGGGACATCACAGGTGTATACTTGCTAAAGCCTAAACCTATTTTCCAAATTACCATACCTTCAGAAATGATTTTTACTTCAACATAATCACAGAAATCTTTTGCATTGATATCAGTCAGAAGCAGAACATATACAGAGTAGAATGAGCAATATTTCCGAAATAAAAGAAAATGGTTACCTTTCTTTAAGATAACTTGAGTACCGGTACCTAACTTTCTAGAGCCCTCCCCAGAAACCACTTATCACTTCCTGGTTTGGACGGACACCTGTTGTGTTATACGTCATCAATTTAGGTACACCAATCTCCGTGACGTAGTTCGCTGAGCGTAGTCAACATGGTGGATTGTGGAAATCCGCGCTGCATACAAGAGCATCGGGCTTTTAAGAAAGAATTATTATCATGGTACAAAAAGGTCCCGCTTTTAGTAGGTGAGTGCACGAAGAATATATCATTTTATGTTTCTGTTGATTTTTTACGATATCCGAGGTCACTTTTCACATGAAATTTTAGATTGTTATTGTTGTCAAATTTTTGTGCCGATTTGGCTCTTGTGGGCAGCGACATCACCCCCCGGAGCCTGGAACATATTATTTTTAACAAATCACCAAATTATTGTCATGGGATGCAGATCTGCTAAATGTGTGGTCTAGAAATAAGTTTAGTTTAATTTCCGCATATTTCTTTAAATCTAATTGAAATGCAAAGAAAATGAGCATATACATTGTGATTGACATTTGAGGTTCGCTTATTGTGCGGACGATCCTCTCAATTGCCTAAACCATATTGTATTCAATATAATTGTGACGTTTTCAATAAACCTCATCGCCATATTTTTCGTGATGCCAGAATATTTTTAAAAATTATCATTTAACCCTGAAATTTAATATACACATTTCCATTAAGATTCCAAATAAGACATTTTTGAAGAATTTAAGATATGAGATGCATGTAAAGCTAATAGATATTGTGAGGCTCAAGAACGGTCTATTTTTAGCTCCTTTAATGTTCACTCTGCGTAGGCCTGTTTTTAGACACATGTAAATGAGGCTATAATAGAAAGCCTGATATTGATGCAGGAGTATTGGCCGGTATGGGGATTGTCGTCTGCTCTGTGTCTATCATCCAGACATGCGACATCTCAAAGTGTGTTTTTGAAAGGACCATTTGAATCACTGACTCATAAATGATGTTAGTAGAGATATTCTTTCCACCTGGGTAATCTTGAATACATGTGGTGGACTGACAAGGCAAATCATAGAATTATTTGAGCAGTATATATATATATATATATATATATATATATATATATATATATATATATATATATATATATATATATATACACACATATATATATATATATATATATATATATATATATATATATATATATATATATATATATATATATATATATATATATATATATAAATATATATATATATATATATATATATATATATATATATATATAGTATATATATATATATATATATATATATATATATATATATATATATATATATATATATATATATATATATATGTGTGTGTGTGTGTTTATATATATATATGTATATATGTTAGAGAGAAATGGGGGAGAGTGTTTTAAAAAAAACTATAAGTAAAAGCTCATTGTCAACCCTTCTATCTGTATTTTTCCCAAATGACAGTATATATAAATTGCAATCAGGGATGATAACCAGCAAAAGGAGATCTGGGCATAGATATTGAGAAAACATAGCCACAGACATCGTACTTGACATGTGATATTTTGTTTGAGTACTCCAGGAGAAAGAGGAGGAGGTACCTAATTGGGCTAGGTACCTAATATGAACAGTGTCTCTGCTGGGCATCGGGGACAGGTGATAGCACCTGGTCATTTGACAGACAGGTGTACATTACATAATCAGGCCAAGCTGCATGCTGAGTAGTAGGCTTTCTCGGGTGGACAATGCAGCATGCGTACCTACCGGTCAATCATGTGCCCACATCCACTGACCACCTTGCCAATATGTACATCTAATTAGGCCACGGGTCAAGGAGACATTGCTTTTCCTGGTAATGTTTGGCTAGGATTTTAGCAGAATCTTGCTTCAGAGTTCTCCTTGCTTAATGTTAATCTTTGCTAATGTATTGTACTATTGTTTTATTTGTTTATGAAGATAACTTGTGAACAATGAATAATTAAATGTTTGAAATAGACAATTTCATATGTTTGTCACATAAATCTTAAGGTGTCTTGAAGGGCTATTTTTTAGGATGTGGGTGTCAAAATGACGCCCAAACACTCTGCTGGCTAAGACTATGTTCCTAATCAAATAAAATGTCTTGATTATGAGAAGTAAAACTGGATTCACAAAATATCAGTCTTTTAATTTTTTTTTTGTTTATTTGCTTGCAAGTCAAGGCTGATAAGCACAACCATATAAAGTAATATGTACAAGATCTAATCCAAGCCATAATGTACAGCATCTCATTGGAGGTTTGATATATTGAATTTATAATGACACTGTATAAGGCCTAAAAAAATAAATTGTTTGTTTCCTGTAACACCCCAGGAAAAATTAGGGTAGGTAGGTAGGAAAATGTTTTTATTTTAAGAAATCTTTTTAGTGATAAATGGTAGCCTCACAGTTGAGCTGTTCATGTTTTTCATTCGGAATATCATGTTTTTGATTCAAAATGTCATAAAAAGATTTCGGGTAGGGCCAAAAATATAGGGTAGGTAGGGTTACAGGAAACAAACAATTATTTTTTTTAGGCCTAATGAAGGTGATTTTCACAGTAACTGAGTAAGCCTTCAACAAAAAATGATAATGACGCTGTAAATTAAATGACAGTGATGGAGAGTTGTTGGTGAGTTCAGATCATAAGCATTTTTACCTTGAATATTTTCCAAAATATGCTTTGGTTTTGGAATCTGTGTCCAACATTGGCTAGCATAGGAAATCTGAATGGACAGTTTTGGACACTTCTTCTAGGTGCACAGAATGGTTTAAGAAGGGTAAGGATTCATTTTAAAACCTTACCACAATAAATCCCCTTAAATTTTGACAGAAAATGACTCAGGCTAGTTTTTTACTAACTTTCATAAGCCATATCTAAGGAGTGCTGAGGAGGACAGACTTGCGGGTGGTCTTATTTGAAAGGTGACACATATAGGCACATTTTGAACCTAAATCATCATGATGGTGCATTTGCCCTTTAAATAGGAAGAGATTCAGCGAAGAGTAAAAATTGGGAATAATCAGTTAACTCACACAATGGTTTCTCAGCTCAATGATAAGTACTGTAAGTTACAGTATTGGACAGTTGACTAAGCTTTACAAATGATTGTCCAACAAGTTGGTTGGTACATTCATGAATATACTTGTACTGAAACTCATGTTAGGTTGCCTATTTTCTGTCTGTTACTTCATACGCTTCTAAGTTCCTTAAAGAATAAATTAAGATATATCATTTTTCTAAGACCATGTAATACATTTGAAATAATATTACTGAACATCTGTTAACGTTGTAACTTGTAACTAAAAAGGTTATGCCTATTTTAAGGTAATAATTTTTACCTTGAACATAATTATATATTTAAATTGATATTTTCACTAAGCCAATAGCCAACAAGTTGGTTAGGCACGTTGTTCACTGTGATTGTCGTAGTGAAAGTGAAATTGATAGATAATAGTGCCACCTGGTGGACACATGTTAAACTATGTCAAGTTTGGGAAATTTGGGGGTTCTGCAGAAGTTCAGCAAAGAAAACCTTATGCATTCATTCAACTCGCTGGAATATTTAAATACAAAATCAAAATCATATCAATGTGCAGAATCTTCACAATATGAGATTGTTATCAAACTATTTGACAAATGCAAAAGGCTAAGAATGCCTTAATGGAATTGTATGAATCTGACCGGAAAATCTTCTGGTTATAACTAGGATTGTTTAATACAGGTGCATTGATAAACTGTTTGGCTTATTCAGGATTTAATCAAACTGTCATTTTAGGTACCCTCACTGTACAGAAATAAAGTCTTATTAAAATATTACTCTTCTCTAAATTGAACTGAAAACCAGAGTAACATACATGTTCCGTCTCCAAAATGCCCCAGGGAATATACTAAGGAAAATATCCCACTGGCCAACACCACATAAATTTGCCCCTTACCCTTCACCATTATTGGGGTATGTAATATTTACCAGGTATCAGGGACTTAGCCAGGACCCGTCCTCAGGTAGTTTCCGAAAAACCTCCTGTTTGGACAGGCAAAAATTTCTACGATGATTTTTCAATTTTGACTTTTGTGGTGTAATAACCAAATATTTTCCTAACAAACCATCTTCTAGGACATAGCTGAAGTGTAAATTGCCCTTTTTGACACACTAGGCTATTAAATGTAGCTGGTATAAAGATTTGAAGTAGATAAGTAGCTTAATCTGGACGGGCAGATATTTTGAAATTGCTGTTTTGGACAAGGCATTTTTGAAATCCTGGCTAAGACCCTGGCAGGTATTTCATAACAATTTCCTCTGTCTTGATGGATTTATTGTTGGCAATTTTGCCGCTTGAATTGGTTTCATTTGACAAAGGAATAGGTCCCAAAGGACTAGTACACCACTACAAATGCTATACCTGGGATGCTGGGCAGCTTAATGTGGTCATCACATATACTTGGATCCCTGTGTATTAGTATCTGGAGTTTTATTTGTTACAAAGAAAAATACACTGCTTACTGTGCTCAGTGTAAATATTTTTCTAGTACAAGTAGTCTTGAAAGAAAGGCAGTGTTAGTAGGCGGAGAGAGAGGGGGGGGGGGGAGCAGATTTACATTTACAGACCCTCTGTACAGAATTTCTGTATCTGCTCCTGTGTGAGTGTGTACTGTGACAGAGTCAGCTTAGGCTACACCCTATTTTTTTTACTGAAGTTTTAATTTTGTTGAATGCCTATGAGATATTTCCTAGGAAAGATATATCTTTATATTCTCAAGATAATTTACTGAAGTTTATATTCAGTGGTGAAAATAGACAGTAGCCCACAGGTCCGTTATTACCAAAAATCTGAATGGGCCAGTAAAAGTCTATGTTTACTTGACCAGAAAGTCTACTAAATATTCTGACCACATTAATTTAGTAAGCATCACATCCAGTTTCATATTTCTTCTACATTAGATTATAACTATCACAATTCATAAATATAGCACACTTAACCATAAATGTTCAGTTATGAAATGGCAGTTGGCTACCATTTTGGTTATCAAAGTGATATGGACCACTAAATTTTCCGGTGGACCACTAGACTATTTATTTTGATGGACCGTTTGACCACCAAGGCTTAGCAAACTGTTTTTAGCACTGGATATTAGTATTCTTATCCTAAAACATGCTTGTATATTCATTTAACATTCATTACTTGATATCATTTTAAATATTGAAACATGTCCGAGAAGTTTTGAAATATTTCAAACTGACTACTTTCTGAAGTGAGTATGAGTTACCTTCAGGATGAAATTAAGGGAAATCTTGGCCCTCAAGAAAACCGTAAGAAATTCTTAGCCATATGATGTTCTATGCAACTGGGCCCAGACACTAACTGGGTGACTAGTACTAGTGTGAGAGGATCCTAATGCCATCAAAGGTATTCTTCGTGTCATTAGCTTAGGACTTGGTATCCAAGGAAAGCACAGTTGATGTTTTGAATATTTATAAATTTTGAATAAAAGGTGAATAATGCAAGTCTGCTTGACTTCCTGTTTTGATTATTCACAAATTAAAACATTCTTAGGGAAAAATGCAGAATCACTGATATAATCTTAGTTATCAGTTTTCATTAGTATTCTAGACATTTATTTTGGCTTTAAAGACAGGTCACTGTTTGTCTGAGTTGTACCCATGGTTTTTGCTACTTGAATGATTATTTATAATCTATAAACCACTTGTTCAGATGCTGAATACCCTTTATTTCTTTAGAGCATGTCAACCTGCGTTGCAGGTTAAAATTAGTCTCAACATCTCAGTCATGTCTTATATTCTTCAAACAAACGTGAAAACGTGACAGTCTGATAGATTTTGCGACGGCAGTGTAAATATGACAAGAGGTCACGATTTAAGATTTAACTGGATTCTATTATCTATGATTATATAGTTCTATGATCCGCAACTCTACAATTCTATATATTTTGTCTATTTGACTCCAATGTGATAAATCTTGAAAAAGATTCGTTACTATTTATGATTTAGTCGGACAGTGTCATCCATACATCCTGTTGTTTGGTCAACCTCTGTCTGGTTATAACCTGGTCACCATGGCAACCTCGCTGATTCATTAACATTAGGATTCTGGCAGTCCGCTTCCCCTGTCACCACGACGATGGCTGTCAGTGAGAAGTTCACCTAGCCAAAACCTGGACCTTGCTCTCCGTATTCTAATTAGCAACTGGGTTTTGCCCCTTAGCAACCGTTGCTATTAGAAACCTATGGCGGTTGGTAGTATGGACTGCTATCTTAAGATTTCGCCTCAACAGGTTGTTACGCAAAGGATTTGTTTAGTTTGGGAATCGAGAAGAATTCACATGGTTATTAGGTGCGATGGTTTTCCTACAGAAAATGATCCATGGTTGTCACAATCTTGGTAATATACAAGACCAGGTTTTGAACAACGTGTAGCCTAAAAAATGAAGAAGTAAACATGATAATGTCTTAAAACCAATGCTGTAGTGGACTGGGTATACACTTTCACGTTTCCATGTTCGTATAAACACTAATTGCCTATAGATAATAAACGGAACAATTCCAATGCCATCCATTATAAAAGAATTGGTCTAATTGTTCAAGAATTGTTCTGTCTGGCTCGCCATTAGCTCTAGACTGGTGCCCTGCCCAAAATTCAGTAGATCAGTGCCAGCCGCCGAGGCGGGCGTATTTAACAGCAGGATGCGGTACAATACAGGATCAATACAATGAGTCAGCCCTGTACTAAAATAGACAGCAGGACAGGAGGATTTTCATAACAGTATTAAGATCTGTGTCTTGCACAGCTTGATATTTGATTACAGTTTTCGCCCTCTGATTGAATTTATAATCCTTAAACATGGGTCATGTTTAGTATTGATATAACTATGTGAAATTCAATAAAATGATGTGTGTGACTGCGTGCAGGATTCCACAATAAGGCTGTTACTAAAAAAAAAAATTTTATAATTTTTATTTCAGTCATAATATATATATAACAAAGTACATTCTCACAAATATATCCTATTGTACAATTCTCTCTATAAATCTGTCAAACATTTGTGTATGGGAGACCATTTTCCCAGGAAAAGGTGAAGTTTACTGTTACACATTGCAATGTAGTTTTCAACAGTCATACAGTTTTTGAGTAGGTGCTGCAGTGCTTTTAAAGTTGGGATTTTCTCTTTGAATTTATTCTTGTATATTGCGTGTTTGATAATGGTGATGATAGTGTAAAGAAGAGGATCGTTTACTAAAAATTGCTCTAGGCTGTTGAAACATGATGTCAGAGGCCAGGGTGACCAGCGGATATAGTCTTCAGTACTCTTCACATCAATCAAGTTTCTGTCTTCATAGTAAGAAGTCTTGTTACCTATAAACACACACCCACACACACACACCCATATTTTGAAGGAGGTTTGTAAATTGCATTCTGATCAACAAATATTTAATACCTTAAAACGTCTGTTCAAGATCATTGAAATGACACATACAAGATAAACAGGGCATTTAAGGCTGTGTGGGCATTAACTCTTATGCTGTTGCTGGCTAATTTGGCAAATACAACATGATGCAAAAACCTTAAAAATGACTGAAATCCTGGCACATGGGTACTCATCTGAGAGTACTCAGAGAGGGCTATTCAATGAATACCAACATGACTACGTTTAGATGGGTTTTCAAAAATCTTTGCGTCCTTGTGCTTTGGACAAAAGTAGCTTTAGCATTGGAAGGGTTAATAGGTTAAGACCAGCTAATACCATGTCGGGCACTTACCCAAATTATGACGGGAACTTAAACAAGCCATCAGTAAACAGTATTTTGATACAGTCTCTCACTGTCCCTATGCCAAGAGAAACATGTAGCTTCTTGTTGTGTTCTGGACCTTAAGAGTTCACTTGCTACAATTTTTCGCTCTTCACTCTTTTATTTCCGTACTGCTCCCAAAAGGCCTTATTTCTTTGGCAATGTCTTCCTAACAAAAACACCCTTTGGCAAATGTATGAAATTATTTTGACGAAGAAACATTTTCTGATCCCTTCCAACAACTTCCTACAAATATTTGGGGAATGTTTGTTTTATACCTTTTTTCCAACAACTCTCCTTCAAATATGTTGTGAAATCATTCCCAATTTCAAAGTTATTGTCAAAGGTATTGTAGATCCAGACAACAATTTCGAGAGTAATTCGTAAGTATCAATAGGTTAAACAAAAAAATACTTCTAGGAACAATTCTCATTCACCCATTTGCATCTGGAGTGCACATAGGGTGTATATTCCTAAATATTTAGTAATTTTTGAAAATATTCCTGGAAACTATTTTGCTCTTTTTATGGAAAAGTGAAGTACATGTATTACATCTGAAAGGTGCATGAACCTTATTCTTTAAATATTTATAAAAAGATAAATGTATAATTTTTTAGAGCAAACCATGTAATGGTTGAATGTGACCAAACCATGAAAAAGTATCTTACTTAAAAATGTTTCGCATTTGTACAAAAGAAAAAAGAAAATATCTTTTAGTATATTTGAAATAATATATGTATTCAGCAGGGTTCGACTTAATCCCAGGGGCATATGACCCTAGATTTTCCTATGGGCCCCTATATTTTTCAGACTAGGGGCCCAGGATAGTATGTATAATAACCAGAAATCCTGTTTTTGACCACTTATATCAATCAAAATACCTGTTCGCGCCCCTAGCCTGAAATCTTAGTGTTAGACCCTGTATTCAGGTTGACAAGTTCCCCTGTACTTGTATAATACTCATTCATGCATAGGAGTTCCTGATAAGATTGCTAACTTCATCTATGAACTTTCTTTTTACAATAACATAGGGATGGAGAATGATTTTACAAAATATTTGAAGGAAAGATGGTAGTGTCTAGACCAACAATGTCCTTCAAATATTTATAAAACATTTTGTGGTTACTTGAAAGACGAACCAAATTGTCTTGCTCCTTTTGGCTGGTGCATTAGGATTGATTGGTTAAGGCCTAAAAAAAGGTTGTTTGTTTCCTGTAACCCTACCCTAGCAAGTTTTTATTCAAAAAATCCTTACCCTAAAGTTTTTATCGCCCATCCAACTCCCAATCAACGTAAAACATGCATAAAACACACATTTTTGACCAAAAAAATACTGTAAAAAATTTTTTTTACCGACCTACCTACCCTATTTTTTTTCGGACCATTACAGGAAACAAACAATTTTTTAGGCCTAACGTTGCAACAACTCTAACACTAAGACAGTGATCTGTTTTGTGTACACTCATTTTTATGGCTAGACTTAACCCTTGTGCTGCTGGTGGCTAATGGTTAGGTCTAAAAAAAGAAATTGTTTGTATCCTGTAACGGTCTGAAAAAAATAAGGTAGGTAGGTCAGTAAAAAAGATTTTTTTTGCATTATTTTTTTTGGTCAAAAATGTGTGTTTTATGCATGTTTTTCGTTGATTGGGAGTTGGGAGGGCGAAAAAAAAATTAGGGTAGGAATTTTTTGAATAAAAACTTGTTAGGGTAGGGTTACAGGAAACAAACAACTTTTTTTAGGCCTTACTGGTTACTCAGCAGAGAGCACTCAGTGAGAGCTGTCCAATGAATACCAACATGACAGGGTTTAGATTGTTTTCAAAAATCGTTGCATCCTTGTGCTTTGACGAAATTAGCCTCAGCATTGGTAAGGTTAATATTGCAACAACTCGAAAACCTAGACAATGATCTGTTTTGTGTAATCATTTTTATTGCTAGACTTGAAATCACATAAAAGCATTATCTTGGAGCACATGTGTGACATGTGCTAGTCATACCATAATATGGGCCAGTGACCCCTGAAACACAGTCTTTTGTTAACTCAGTACCCCAAAACAAAGGTCTCCTGCTTTCCCAGGGTTAGTAAAAAAGCATGGAGAGCAATTTTTTTGGTTCACTTGCCACATTGGACTAGTGAAAAAAAATGGTATTTCAAAAACACTCTGGACCACTATTGTTTTAGGGCTACCAATAAAATGTCTATGGTTGGAAATATTAAGTTAAATTGCCCTGCTTGGCTTTATAAAATTCTGGATATTTTTCGAGGTCTGTTGTATTTAGAGAGGAGGTGGTGTCATTATAATATGACAGCCCAAGCTGAACAGTCTGGGCATAGAAAAAAATCATTCGGACAGGTGAAAAAATAATCAAGTGAACTTTATTGAACAGTGGTGCCAATGGAACTTCTTGTTAGTCATATACCAGCTTTTTAGGAAAGAGTCAAAGATGAGATTGTACTATCAAAGGTTTTTGGCCACATATTAGAGGAATAAGCGTGTTAAAATCCTTGATGGATATCAAACTATGGAGTAGTTATAAACTTCAAGCCACTATAAGATTAAATATGCTCTTCCTATGAGTAGTGTATTGTTAAATTCAAGAAATTGCTCTAATATTTTTAAGAAAAATAAAAAAATTGATCAGAATTTTCATATCATTATTCATGAGGCTGTGAGTTAGTTTGCTCTGCTATTTTCTTATTAATGTATTATTTTGCCACAAGCACATCTTTCTAAAATGAAAATCAAGATTCAATTTCAATTGACCAAATTACGATTGTTTCCTTATAATTGATCCGTCTGGAAATGTAGACAGGTAGGATATATGTAAAGCCTGAGCCGTGATCATCGATTGGTCGGTTGCCTAAATCCTCCGGTAATATGTTTGGTGGCCCTGACCTATTCAGTCCTATTGTGAGTATTGTCATAAATTGGCTTAGAATTGGGTGTGTACTGCGGCTATTGAACCAGCCCAGTAAACCATGGTTGCCATGGCAACTGTACTCAGGTAGCTGCTATTGTTAAGCACTGCTTTGTTCTGGACTCTCTAATTAACAAAATGCGAATGTTGGGCCCGGTCTGGTTTTGGTTAAAAGCGGGGCTCCGACCCAGCAGTGCTTTTTGTTTGACCCTGGTAGCATCGTTAACCCATTCATGTCTGAAGCGCTCTAAAAAGAGCCTGATAATTTTGGTGATAACCTTCTGACAAAGGCACAGTTTGGAAATAATTTGAAGGAGCAATATGGATCACAACCCAGCTAACATTTCTCCCTCAAATATCTTGAGAATCTAACCCTAATTTTCAAATAAAGCTATTTTAAAAAGTATCCTTAGGACTTAGATGCAGACAAGTCATGACACTTCTCTGGAAGATCCCCAAGCTTGAATGGGTTAACCCGTTAATGCTCAAAGCACCCAAAAGCAACCTGGCAATTTTGTTAAAGGTTAAAGCATAGTTAGGAAAATATCTCAGGAGAGATGTTAATCAGAACATTAACAACAACTCCCTTTGAAATATTTTGCAAAATTATTCTTAATTGTCAAGTAATTGTCATATTAAAGTATCATAGATCCAGACGGCTATTTTAAGAGTACCTTTTGAGCAGTAATGGCTTAACCTGTAGTAGTCAGGTGCCTGGCCTTTGTTCACCTCTTTGCCCATAGTCAAAATCTTATCAATATTTTATTTTATCACAGTGAGCCAATACGACAGAAACATCTGGAGCAGAGCCTGATTAAATAGGCAACATTTTGGATGTTAAAGTAAACAGTGAACATATGGTTGGGATAAGCACTGCGCTATCTTTGTCTTGCGAGGTACATTTGGAAGAGTGTATTTTAAGTCACATGCCTTGCAAGATTTGGCTGCTAAGTATGTTAGCATCAGAGTTCCCTTGTATGAAACAGTGGTTCAAAAAGCCCTGCACTTACTTTTTACCTACTTAAGTACCTTGTCCAACTCTCTCTTTCACTCTGACTCTCTCTCGCTCTCTGACTCTCTCTCTCTTTCTCTCGTTCTCTCTCTGTTTCACTGTCTCTCTCTCTCGTTCTCTCTCTATTTCACTGACTCTCGTTCTCTCTCTATTTCAATCTGACTCTCTCTCTCTCTCTCTCTCTCTCTCTCTCTCTCTCTCTCTCTCTCTCTCTCTCTCTCTCTCTCTCTCTCTCCCTTGTTTTAAGTTGCACTGCATTGTTTAATGAAGCATGTTTTCAAGGGACCATGTGGAGGTGCTAATGTGAACCACAGATACCCAGGCCATCTCCCCAGGTTGCTGTAACACCCCCTCCCCTCCCCCGACCCAGAACCCTGCTTGAGACCTCTGCCCGGAAACTGAGTAGCTTTGAAACCTGAAGCACGGTTCCATTTATCCTGCTAAAATTGTGTACCTACTGCCTGCTGTGACCTCAGCTGAAATCAATAATCTAAAACAGCGAGGTCATTAAAACAGCTCACCTGCATATTGTTCTGGCCCGTTATGTAGGTCACGCAAGCATTTTAGTCAACACTCACTACAACCTGTAGTCATTTCTGTAGTCAGGTTCTTAGCCAGGATTTTGAAATTGGATGCCCAAAATCGGCAATTGTGAAATTTTGGGGTGTCCTTTTTTTCAAGGGAGACCACAGTATATGCAGATTACAGACATAAACATGCAGTTACTTATTGAACTAAGGCATAATATCCTTTATACAATTTCATGGGAATTATATTGAGGTGAAAATAAAATCAATTGTAATGCTTGAAATTGACATTTTCAGAAATTATGGAAATATGGGTGTTAATTGGGATGATTTTAGAGAGTTTGGGTGTCCAAAAGACGCCCAGATGCCATTCTTGCTAAGATTATGGCATGCTTATAGTCATTTCACAGGATTTAGACTTAAGTTGAATAAGTTTTTTTGTTGCCACAGTCTTTTCATATCACTTTGTCTTAGGGCTGTCATCGGTAACCAATTTATGTCGATACGATACATCGACAAAATATAAGTGATACGGGGGTGTATCGATAGTTTACCGATCCCTATGGTTGACCCGAAACTGACCTTAAATCCGCGATTTGGGCGTCCTCTTCGCGCTAGCGTGTCAAGAGGAAGTGTCCCACAATCCATTGCGCCGAACTTGCGCAATACGAATTGTGTATTTTAACACTTCCGGGATAAACAAATCGGCGCTGGCGAAAGCAGATGATGAAATCGTTCATCATCTGCCGTTTTGGACAGGATTATTTTACAAAAAACAGACAATATACGAGGTAAGCAATGTTTTTATTGTAATCGCTATTTTATCGATACCGTGGCCGCTTTGTCGATGCGATATATCGCAAGTGATTTATAGCGGTGCATCGGTTCCGTCGGTATCGATGACAGCCCTACTTTGTCTTAGTATAGATATAAATGGGTTTATCCTTCTACTACTCAATGTATCTGGTTATTGAGAGCTAAATTTCACCTTGTATTGCTTGTTAACACATTCATATCAGGAAATCTTAAGGTGGCTTAAGTTATGTAAAAGCCTACACCCTTTTCCTCTACCCATAGGCTTGTACACAACCCGAAAAGGGTTTTAACCCTTATCTCCATATCAAAATTCACTGAAACATGGTCATTATGCATGTATTTTCAGTTTCTAACCCCAAAAATTTCACACCCTGCTGAGAAGATATGTAAGAGATGTGAAGACCTGGTGGTGTTTGAATAGAATCTGGATCAGCATTAAACATCCTGAAATATTCATGCCATGTTTTGCCTACATAACATGGATATAAAGCCTAAATAGGGTTGTGACCTTGTATCATGTGTATACAGTTGTTGTGGTTCAAGATCATAAAGCATTCATCTGTTAAGGCTACAAGATTATTTTGTTTTTTGGGGGAGTGGGGGGGGGGGGGGGAGGGGCGTGCTGGCAGATGATGCTCTATATTTGGCAGGTGGGTTATATTGCATGGTTGCACCCTCTTTATATAGAATTACAGCCAATGCTGCAGCTGTAGCCAAACAAAGGGATCCGCTAATTTAGGAGGTCGCCCTGACACCCCATTCACTAATGGTTGTATTAGTGTTTGGGGTTTTAGACATTGGGAGCTTGGTATATAGCTCTGCATATATTGCAAATCACTTTGCCCATTTATGCATGTGGAACCACAGAATGGAAAGACTTCATTGCAGGGTCTTAGCCAGGATTTAAAAACTGGGTGCCCACAATAGGCAGTTGTAAAAACTCTGGGCATCCTATTTTTCAAGGGAGGCCACAATAAACTCTGATTACAACCATAAACATGTATTTACATATATTGAAATAAAGCAAATTGTCCTCATATCATTTCATGAGAATTGTGTTGAGGTGGAACAAATTCAATTATTTGCTTGAAATTGACATTCTAAGAAATTACAAACATTTTGGGGTGTCCTTAGGGGTGATTTTTGAGGATTGGTGTGTCTTAATGATGCCCTGCTGGCTAGGACTATGCTTCATTGGTTGACTGAATCATATTTTGGAAAATGTTTGAAGAAATATTGATCTGATCCTAGTGAAGGACTCAAGTCTGTGGAAATATAATCAATATGTAGAATTCTAGGCATGAATGGCTCAAAATTTACCCATGTTGTTATTGGCACACTAGGCACATGACTTATGTTTGCCAAGCAAGAAATTACTAAGTCAAGACTCCATTATTGCTGCTATGAATGGAGTTTGTCCAGTCTTTTAACATCCCATTTATCTGAGAGACTAAAGTTCATTCTGAGAATGCCCAAAGGTATCAGTGCCTTTATCTTAAAATGCTGCTGGCCAGGGTCTTAGCCAGGATTTAGAAACTGGGTGCCTAAAACTGGCAGTTGTAAAAATTTTGGGCGTCCAAATTTTTAAGGGAGATCACAATATACTCATATTTCAACCATAAACATGTATAAATTCATCAAAATAAGGCATGATATCATTAAACAATGTCATGGGAGTAATAAGGAGATGAAAAAATTCAATTATAAGCTTAATATTGACATTTTTAGAAATTCCACACAAAAGATTTGGGTGTCCTGAGAGGTTCTTTTTAAGGGTTTGGTTGTCCAAAAAGGCATCCAGACTCCCTGCTGGCTAAGACCCTGCAGTGCTGGCTAAATTGGCCAATACAAAATGATGTAAAAAAACCTGAAAAATGACTGAAACCCTGGTATATGGGTACTCATCTGAAAGTATTTAGCAAGAGCTATCTAATGAATACCAACATGACAGGGTTTAGATGGATTTCAAAAATCTTTGGGTACTTGTGCTTTGGAAGAATGTAGCCTCAGCTTTGGAAGGGTTAATATTTATATAAGTATGGACTAACGCACATTTGGTTAATATCTGATCTTGTAGACATCAAGATTTAATGATAATGTTAATGGTTGTATCTGAATATTTAGTTGCCTGTCCTTGAATGAAAAAGACACCCAGGATTTTTCTATAGTTAATTTCCGAGTACCAGTTTTAAATTCCTGGGTATGAGGTCAGTATACCATTAAGTAAAGATATTCATATCTCATATGTACCGATTATCTGATACATATGAAAATATTTTGATATCAAAGCAATTTTTAAGAAATCATTTATTGAAAATTGCCATTCCTGTTAGGTTCAACAGTTTCTCTTTAGATATTTTTCAAAATGTAATCTATTGAAAAAGTTATGTTTATAACTGTCAGATCAGAATCAATTGGGTGGTGTATGGACGGTCGATGGACCCTGTCCCTTTGTTTGTCTGCAGCAGGGGAGTTATGTATAGGAATTTGTATCAGTACTCGATATGATAGCGAATACCAATATTGGATGGGAAGACTCATTGTACTATATCGAAAAAGTTAGTATCGTATCGTTTAAAATTGAAAATACATGTACATATAAAATTGACATAAATTGCTACCTGGACTTATCGGCACAAAGAAAGTATGCTATTTAATTTATTAGCAAATTTCCGAAGCTGACAGTGCTAAATTCAACAAAATTAGGTCCCTGGGAGTCAGGCAGTATCGTTAAGAACATTGATAAGGTAGCATATCATTAAGGAAATATCGTTACCGTACCATATTGTGAAAAATTTTAAGATGCCGAAAACTGCCGATCCCTAGTTATGTCAGATATCCCACCAGGAGGAGCAGGTTGACTTGGGCCGTGAACCTAGGAACCTTGTGACTTTGGGGGGCGCTATTTGTGGAGGATATCCCGCTCCCAAAATACCCCCAGCCCAGCAATACATAGACCGCACAAATTTGTCAGATGCTGGCTGGACGGGGGTCTAAATTCAGCTTGTCCACACACGATAGCAAGGTCAGGAGTTTTAAATACAGGTTATGGGGCCATGGTAGGATCACTATTTTGCTGGAATGTGGATAATGATCTTAAGATTGGAGTGGTGTAAAGAGAAACTCAGGATTGGACCTAAGTTAAGTCTTGAACTCATAACCATGCCAGACAAAGGTGAAGGTCACAGCAATATTCCTACTTAGCGATACCAGTAACGTAAAGAAAGGATTTGATTTTTGGAAGACCTTATACCGATTTTTTCAAGATTTTATACAATTCTTGCAAGATTTCATACTGATTTTTGCAAGATATCGTACAATTTTTTCAAGAATTTATACCCATTTTTTTTCAAGATTTTATAACAATCTTTGCAAGATCTTATAACATTCTTTGCAAGAATTTATACCATAAGATCAACAACATTAAAAGGGTGGCTCCTTGTGAAAACAATAGAGCTCAGCTAGCATCCCATTGGCTGAAGTTTGAAGCTGGTCCTCTGCTATGCACTGGCCATAAACACTTCTCTTTGATCAGTTACCTTGCTATCTAAGTAATCATGAATATTATTTTGGACATTTTTTTTTGTCAAAAATGTGTGTTTTATGCATGTTTTACGTTGATTGGGAGTTGGGAGGGCGGAAAAAACTTTAGGGTAGGAATTTTTTTAATAAAAACTTGTTAGGGTAGGGTTACAACTTACAGGAAACAAACAACTTTTTTTTTAGGCCTAAACAAATGTTTGGTACAAAAAACCCTACATAATCCTTATTTTTTGACAGAAGTGACTGTGAGATTGGTTTAGAAATAACGAAAAGTGTTCTGATATTTTGTATTATGAAACTGGCAGACTTTAAAGGAAAGAATTTTGTGATTTTCCTAGAATGCAATATACACGCAAATCTCAATATTTTGGAAAGTGATGATTCTAAACTATGCTATATCTGGGAACATGGTCTTAGCCAGCAGGGCGTCTGGGTGTTTTTTTGGACACCCAAACCATTAAAAAGCACCCCACAGGACACCCAAATTTTTCTGTGAGGAATTTCTTAAAATGTCAATCTCAAGCATACAATTGACTTTTTTCATCTCCATGTAATTCCCATGACATTGTATAAGGATATCATACCTTAAGGATATCATACAATACATGGTATACATTATTTTGATACATTTATACATGTTTATGGTTGAAATCTGAGTATATTATGGTCCCCCTTGAAAATTTGGATGCCCAAAAATTTAACAATTGCTAATTTTAGGCACCCAGTTTCTAAATACTGGCTAAGTCCCTGTCTGGGAAGTTATGTATATCTACCTAGAACGATTGTAACAGGGAAATAAGCAATACACTTACAAGTACAAAGGTAAGCCGACTTTTAGGAAGATAAGATAACTATATGTTAAAAACATCTGGTATACATTTTACAATTGGTAATTTATGGCACCCAGTTTCTTAATCCTGGCTAAGTCCCTGGATATGGATTATAGGAAGGGTTGAAGACAGATGGGAAGTAGGGGAGGGATATTAAGGGAGTGGAAAGGGAGGAGGAGAGGGATATTAAAGGAGGGAAAGAGGAGGTGGGGAGGGATATTAAACTAAAGGAGGACAAGGAGAAAAGGGTATTAAAGGAGGACAAGCAGGAAGAGGAGAAGGATATTACAAGAGGAGGAGAGGGATATTAAAGGGGAAAAAGATGAAGGAGGAGAGGGATATTAAAGGAGGAGAGGGGTATTAAAGGAGGAAAGGAGGAGGAGGGGGTATTAAAGGAAGAAAGGGGGAGGAGAGGGGTATTAAAGGAGGAGATGGATATTAAAGGAAGAAAGGGGGAGGAGAGGGGTATTAAAGGAGGAGGGGGTATTAAAGGAAGAAAGGGGGAGGAGAGGGGTATTAAAGGAGGAGGGGGTATTAAAGGAAGAAAGGGGGAGGAGAGGGGTATGAACGGAGGAGAGGGGTATTAAAGGAAGAAAGGGGGAGGAGAGGGGTATTAAAGGAGGAGAGGGGTATTAAAGGAGGAAAGGAGGAGGAGGGGGTATTAAAGGAAGAAAGGGGGAGGAGAGGGGTATTAAAGGAGGAAAGGGGGAGGAGAGGGGTATTAAAGGAGGAGAGGGGTATTAAAGGAGGAAAGGAGGAGGAGGGGGTATTAAAGGAGGAGAGGGGTATTAAAGGAGGAGAGGGGTATTAAAGGAGGAAAGGAGGAGAAGGGTATTAAAGGAGGAAAGGAGGAGAGGGGTATTAAAGGAGGAAAGGAGGAAGAGGGGGTATTAAAGGAAGAAAGGGGGAGGAGAGGGGTATTAAAGGAGGAGGAGAAGGGTATTAAAGGAGGAAAGGAGGAGGAGAGGGTATTAAAGGAGGAAAGAAGGAGGAGAGGGGTATTAAAAGAGGAGAGGGGTATTAAAGGAGGAAAGGAGGAGGAGAGGGGTATTAAAGGAGGAAAGAAGGAGGAGAGGGGTATTAAAGGAGGAGAGGGGTATTAAAAGAGGAAAGGAGGAGGAGAGGGGTATTAAAGGAGGAAAGGAGGAGGAGAGGGGTATTAAAGGAGGATGAGGAGAAGGATATTACAAGAAGAGGAGGAGAGGGATACTAAAGGTGGAAAAGATGAAGGAGGAGAGGGGTATTAAAGGAGGAAAAGGAGAAGGAAGAGGGATATTAAAAGAGGAGAGGAGGAAGAGCGGGGTATTGAAGGAGGAGAAGAGAAGGAGGAGAGGTGTAGATGGATGACAATACATGCATAGCTAACTAGCTGGAGCAAACACAAAATGAAAAGGGGAAGAAGGATAACGAGGAGCAGGGAAGGAAGATGAAAGAGAAGGAAGAGTAAGTGAAGCTGACAGACCAGCGAACTGTACCTAGTCTAATATTTGGCTGGCTATTTGAGGACACTCTATATTTAGGGGAACTGAAGTGGGACCATGCCAACCCTGTGGGACAAATTTATTTTTAGTAGTGATCTGAAACTGGTGATTATTTCTCATATTCTCAGTGGATGTTCCTAAACATTCTGGTTTCACTCATATCTGCTATGGTCAGTTTCATCCACTTGCTTAGGACTAGAACTCCTTTTTAACCCTTCCAATGCTAAGGCTACTTTCGTCCTAAGCACAAGGATGCAAATATTTTTGAAAAACACTTAAGTCCAGTCATGTTGGTATTCATTGCATAGCTCTTGCTTAAGTACTCTCAGACAAGTACCCATACGCCAGGGTTTCAGTCATTTTTTAGGTTTTTTGCTTAATTTTGTAATGGACAAATTAGCCACCAGCAGCATAAGCAGGGCTGTCCAAGGTCAAACTGCCTTTCGCTCAATTTGAAACTTCTGTCGCAAAGTTGTATTTCTAACTTTTACCCCTAGGAGTCATTAGACGAGTTAACATTTTGCAGTCCGGGGTTAGTTCATGAGTGCCCATGTAGTCTTTAGAATCATGAACAAAGTATACCTTCATGTACACAGATTCCCAGTAGAATGCTCTGCGTTAAATGATCTGATTGTTTATTGTATTTATAGTGAAGCATGCCTCAAGTTGATCCACAGGGAATGTTATGCACTATATATGATTATATGTATGCACTATATTATATGTATTATATTTTGAATACAAGAGCAAGTGTCAGACCCAAACCCTTGATCTTTAACAGTCTAGAAGGCTTAGAATCAGGAGTAATTGGATTTATGAAAAAATTGAGAAAAGGCTGCTTTTACGGTAGGCTTGTTTGATGCAATGTTGATTTGTTCATACTTCAAGGACGCTTATAAAATTCACTGACCGGTTGTCAGAGGATTTCAACTTGGACGGATATAATTCTTATTGCCATTGCTAGTGTTGGGACGATCATCGATTATAATCAATAATCAATCGTTTACCTCTCTGATTCTGATTAATCGATTACAAAACTGGCAATCGATGATAATCGGAAAATGTGACACCTAGTGGCAAAATATAGAACTAAATGACAGACATGTTGTCAGCTTTCTTGCTATGAAACTAAGCCCCAAAAACACTTCAAAACGAAGTTAAGGTAGGTGCTAATAGCAAGTAATTGTCATAGACTATCACTTATTATTAGGCTCTAGACCTCTAGTACCCAATTACTGCAAAAGTGCGATGAACTGATTATGATCGATAATCGATCGGTTGGCTGTAACTGATTATCGATCATGAAATTGCAACCGATTCCCAACCCTAGCCATTGCTTTCTGGGCACAGAATATCAATTGCATTCAAGCGAGAATGAAACTGATAATCGGTACCTGGCATCCTACCAACATTCATGTATTAAGCAGGTGCTCTCATGAATGTATTCGTACAATGAATTGACTCAAGGAAGCTGTCTTAGAAGCAGGAAATTTACTCATCGCATATTGTTGCACTGAATTTGCCTGTCGCAACATTTATCACTCAATGTTATGGTGCAAAAAAGTACGATAGCTTGGTCAGGCCTGGTAAGGGAATATCTTTCTCATGAAGCAGAAATGTGAATCATAACTTGACGAATAGATCTGCTCCACATATTTAGCAAACACATGTTTCATAACTTAGTAATTATCAAGTATATTGTCATAGATCCATTGCTCACTAATATATTCACTGGCCTTGTCTTAAAAATGAGTGAATGGGGTGTAAATTAGTGATGGACATTCTGACACAATTGATGATTAGACATCATTTAGAATGTCTTCTTTTCCCCATTCTGTAGAGCCAGTGATTTAAATAAAAAGATACTACTCCTTTGTCTACTGAAACACACATTCAGTTTTACTGAGACTGTCTTGACTTAGTGAGAAAACCTGTCTGTCAAAACAGGGGTCAGGCTTCCAGTAAAAACCTTGGGAAACTGCAGGGCTTCCAGTGCTTAAATTGCCCTAGCCCCACCCAAGATCTCAAAGCCCATTTGGACACCCACACCTTTAAAATCACCACTCAGGACACCCAAATCTTTCAGAGAGTAATTTCTTAAAATGACAATTTTAAGCGTACAATTGGATTTTTTTTCCATAGCGTTACAATTCTTATGAAATTGCATCATGAGGATATTATGCCTTATTCCAATGAGTTCATACATGTTTTATGGTTGTATTCTGTATATGTAGTGATCTGTATTGAAAAATAGGATGCCCAAAAATTTCATAAATACCAATTTGGGCACCCAGTTTCTAAATCCTGCTAAGACCCTGCTGCTGTGTGCTTTACTTTATGTCCTAACCTGTGTTTTTGATTGATTTCAGGCCTGGAACAGGTGGCAGATGTTCTTGTTGGCACGGAGAATATGACCAAGATATTAGAACCCTACAATGGTAAGTCAGATTTTCATCCATTAACCCTTCTGCTGCTGAGGTTACTTTCGTTCAATGCACAAATTTTTTTTAAAAATATGAAAATCATCTAATCTGTGACATGTTGGTGTTCATTGGAAATCTCTCGCTGAGTACTCTCAGATGAGTACCCATTTGCCATGGTTTCAGTCATTTACCAGCTTTTTGTCATCATTTCTTGTTGACCAAATAAGCAACCAGAAGCGAAAGGGTTAATGCTCAACAGAAACCCGAGACATCAGGGCAATATTGGGAATATATTTCTGAAAAATGTCTTAGGAAAATACTCTTTATTTTCTTTTTTTTTTGAGAACTTCATATGCATGTAACAGCAGGCCTGCTCATTTTAGCCATCAATATGGAGTATATATGATACAAGACCTTGTCCTTTCCACTGATGCGAGTCAGCTTTTCCAATTAATGCCGAGAGATCCTCTTAATAAGTTTTGTCTAAATCTATGATTTCTTCAGTGATAACTTTTGAATAAAGCGTATATTAAATTATAAATAACAAAAGATTATTTGAGAAATCTATTGGTTGAGTTTGGATAGAAGATGGGTGTACTCTTTGGTTGATTAGAATTTCTCCTACAAATTTTTTACAAAATAGGCATTACTAAATTGGTAGGGTCCCCTTCTGGTGCAGTTACAGACCTGGAATGGGTTTAAGTATTGCTTGTATTATAAATCTAGAAATAATTTCAATTACCTATAGGGACCCAGTATGTAATGTTTTAAGCTTGCCTGCTGTGGTCCCTAAATTATGCAAAGTTAGCCCCACCCTGTAGTTGTTGAGTAAAATGCTGCGTATAATTTCCACTTAGCGTTGTGCGGAGGGCCCGAGGCATTTAGACAGGTGTGAATGATAGGTTAATGACCCGGCATTAGACAGGAGACTGGGATCCTTCACAGGTGTGGCAATGGTCAGGAATGCTAACACAACAGCACAGGTAACGGATCCTCCAATATCAGCCAAATACCATACTCCGCAGGTATGGAGGAGGCGCAAAGAAAATCAACGCCGGTCGGCACAGAGATGTGTCATGAAGGTTTGTGAGAATAGATATCTAGAAACAATGTCAATTACAAATAGGGACTCTGTATCTAATGTGTGGCATTGGTCAGGAATGCTAACACACCAGTACAGGTAGTGGATACTCCAATATCAGCCAAATACCATACTTTACTAGATAGGTATGGAGGAAAGCCAACCAACGCCCATTAGTACAGAGATATGTCATGAAGGTTTGTAAGAATAGAAATCTAGAAACAATGTCAATTACATATGGGGACCCTGTATCTAATGTGTGGCAATGCTCAGGTAGCGGACCCTCCAATATCAGTCAAATACTATACTAGATAGGTATGGAGGAAAGCCAACCAACGCCTGTCAGCACAGAGATCTGTCATGAAGGTTTGTGAGAATAGAAATCTAGAAACAATGTCAATTACATATGGGGACCCACCCTGTATCTAATGTGTGGCAATGCTCAGGTAGTGAACCTCCAATATCAGCCGAATACCATACTTTACAGGTATGGAGGAGGCGCAAAGACAACCAAAGCTAGGCAGCTTAGAGATGTGTCATGAAGGTTTGTGGGATTTGTGCCCATTGCACAAAAAACATCCTATTTTCGTCATTATTTTTGGAAAGAATTTTTGGAAAGTATGTAGAAGACAAGGGAAATTTATGAAGAATATGTTTGAAAGTGACATATTTATGAATATATGATGAAAACATTTGGGTGGATGTTCTTCTGATGATTTTGGTTGCCAAGTGATACCCTCCTGTGACAGACTAGAACTTTTTCATTGAAAAGTATGTAGAGAACAAGTGAAACTTATGAAGATTAGAATATGTTTGAAAATGACATATTTATGAATAAATGATGAAAACATTTGGGTTGATGTTCTTCCAATGATTTTGGTTGCCAAGTGATACCCTGCAGTGACAGATTAGAACATTTTTTGTTATTGGAAACCTTTTTTTTAGAAAGTATGTAGAGAACTAACAAAACTTATAGAGAATATGTTTGAAAATGACAGATTTATGAATATAAGATGAAAACATTTGGATGGATGTTCTTCCAATGGTTTTGGTTGTCAAGTGATGCCCTCTATGATCCAATGACAGACTAAAACCTTTTCCAAACCGTTTTGCTATGTTGGATAAATTGGAACAATATTTTACTTGCCTGCCAAAATATTGACATCCTGACAGTGGTAGAGCACCATCAACATGTACAATTTATCCAGTCAAGTTGTGATGTAATTGATGACTTTTCATTCAGAGATGTCTGTTAAATTTATTAACGTAAGAGATGGTTTCTACTTGCCCTGGCAAGTGGGCCTGTTTAACCCATTAATACTTAAGAGTTCCTCCAGAACTTTTCTTTCCTTATTTCATCTGATAATGCTCAAAAATGCATCTACAAGCACATATATTTTTCAAACAAATTTTGGGGGTGGAGCATGCCCCCAGCAATGGCCAGCATGAAGAATGTGCCTCTGGCAAAATCTCACTGGAATGCTGCCTGCAACAGGATTTATTTGCTCCTAAACTTAAAAACCAAATCTACTCCTGTTTGAAAATGTTAAGGTTAATCCCTGAAAAGGGGCTTAACAAACCCAGCCCCTTGCAACCAAAATCATTGACTGTATATACTGAAATATTGCCAGTCTTTCGGATGATGAAATTTTTTTTAGCTTTATACTTTTCTTTTTCAGACCTGGAGACCCTAGAAGTGGAAGATTGGGAACCAGAAAATTCATGTAATTACTGCCACATAAAAACAAAATCAACATCAGTAAGTATAAGCAGTATACATCTTTCTTGTTTACATTATCTTCTCTTTCCGTTTTATATTGACAGACCTCAATGCTAACTCAAAATGTTAATGGCCCCATAGGACCAGTAACACCTAAGATCTACTGGTCCTGCAAAAAAGATTTTTAGTCCTACAAATTCTTCTTTAACATAACAAGAAAAACATTGCATAAAATTCACTGGCAATATTTATTTTTATTTATTTTATCTTCATTTATTTCAAAAATATTTGGGGACATTCTTAGTTTTTTTACTGGCCCAGAGCTGTTTTTGGAAATTTTTACTGGACTGGGACAAGCAGTCCACTGTTAGCTTGGAGCCCTGATTGATCTTATTTCCTGGTCTAGCATAAAGGCAAATAATAATACCCGAACCAATGAAGGAACAGTGAATTTCTTATCAGATTTTAAGATATGTTGAGAATTTTCTCTTTGCTTTTGAATTATTTCTTTTCACCCCATAGCCCTTGTTTATAATGCTAGTAAGTGACTAGCGATTTTTCTTCATTCTTCATGAGGGGAAAACAGTGTACTGAGTGCACAAGCAGTGTTTCACTTTGCTTGACCAGCCTTTCAATTAGTTCTAGTTTTGTGAAATATCGGTTACCTGGCAGTTGTCCAGGGAATCGTTCTCTTTCATTTGCAATACCACATGTATGCCTAAAAGGTCAGTGGAGACTTCCAGATCTTCTGATAAGGTACACCGTTTTGACCTATTGTAAAGATTTTTGTTTATAAGCTTCTTTCGTTGATATGGTATTCTTCTTTTTACTTCAGGACACAGCTCAAGAAAATGGCAATGGAACAGATAGTATGGGTAAGATATTTCCTTTTAACACTTTAACCCTTCCAATGCTGAGGCTACTCTCGTCCAAAGCACAAGGACGCAAATATTTTTGAAAACCATCTAAACCCTGTCATGATGGTATTCATTAGAAAGCTCTCGCTGAGTACTCTCATATGAGTACCCATTTGCCAGGGTTTCATTCATTTTCCAGGATTTTTGCATCCTTTTATATTGGCCAAATTAGCCACCAGCAGCATAAGGATGAAACACTTAATATATTCTATAGTTTTGATGCAAAGTTTTCTGATGATGTCAGTTTCTTGACAACAGCATATAATATTATATTCCTTATTATAGCATGTTGCCTTAGTAACAAAGCAGTTATTTTCCATCAAAATTCTGAACGGATGATTTTGTATACGGTTTTCATATACATGGAACATTATCATAAGAGATAGTTAATTTAGGAAAATTGGGTTAGTTTTCAAACTGCATGTTTTAGAAAAATGGTAATGATGTTTTGGGTGTTTTTTACAACAAAATGATGCTTCTGCATGAAAACCAGGCATGTGCAACAGTGGACAAATCTTAACCCATTAATGCTTAGGAGTTCCTCCGGCAATTGACGTCTGGATCTATGATACTTTTTACAATAACTTCAGAATTGAGGACGATTTTACAAAATATTTGAAGGAGAGTTGTTGACTATGTTCGGATGAACATTTCTTCTTCAAATATTTTTCTACGTGTGCGTTTTTCTGCAAGATTTCATCATAATCGTCAGGCCTCTTTTGGTCGCTCTGAGTGTAAATGGGTTAATCACTTAAACCCAACAATTTTTGCAGATCCTGGCCAGTTGAGCGCTTCGCATAATTTGAAGCCCTATTTGTTTAAAAATGATCATCTGGTGGGCGTTGAGATTTTTAGGGATGGTACATCCTTCATTATGTTTTTCTTAGGCTCATTACTGATGAATTGTACCGTTATGCTCTCTGAAATTAAAAAAAGAATACTCTTGTCTTTCCAAGGTTTTTAACCCATTCACACTCAGAGATCCACTAGAAATTATCGTCTGCTACTCTGATACTTTTCAAAATAACTTGGGAATAAAGCAAAAGTTCACAAAATATTTGAAGGAGAGTTGTTGGTTGACTTCTCTTTTACATTTCTCCTTTAATTATTTTGCAAAAAATGCTTTTGTTAGAAAAATATTTCCAAAATCGTCAGGCCTGTTTTGGCCGCTCTGAGTGTTAATGGGTTAAACTAAGACATGCATGATGATGTCATTAACTGTCTTCCTTAGAAGTTGGTCATGTGGCAAGGCTGGGTTTGTAAAGCCCTTTATGATAGGCCTCCTACTCTACTCAGACTTAGACAGCTCACTTTCTCAACTGAGTTGCTCATCAACACTTACTTCTTCAATTGAGTAGAATAACAATGTGGCATTTTGGATTTAATGGCCACATGGAGAGGCCTGGAAACTTTCCAATCTCTTCTCTGGGCCATCCATTTGCAGGTAAATTGACTTTAAAATAGATCTACTTATTTGGAGACTCACTGGTAAGAGCTCCAAGGAGGGACTCAGAATGGCCTTTCATACTAATAGTATATTCATTTTGTTTTTGTGCCTTCCAGTGGATCCAAAAAGACATCCACAATGGATGAAATCTTTATAGCAGCTGCTGTATTTTGATATAATTTTATTTGGATTTGTTCTATCTAGGTACCTTCAAAACCACAATATATGAAACCCATATGATTGTGATTTGATTGAAGTTTCATTTCTTATAAGTCGTCAGGATTTAGAAACTGGGTGCTCAAAATTGGCAATTGCGAAACTTTTGAGCATCCTATTTTTTAAGGGAGACCACATTATACTTAGATAACAACCATAAACACATATTTACTTATCAAAATAGGACATAATATCCCTATACCATGCCATGGTAAATATATTGAGGTGGATAAATTTCAATTAAATGCTTGATATTGACATTTTGAGAAATTACTCACAAAAATACTGGCTGTCCTGAGGGGTGATTTCTGAGTGTTTGGGTGTCCAAATGATGCCCAGAGGACCTGCTGGCCAAGACTATGTAAGCCATATTGATATTCTGATTTAGTTTATTTTCTTTATTTTTTTAGGTTTTAAGTACCTCCAGTTGGACTTATTAGCCATATTGATATTCTGATTTAGTTTATTTTCTTTATTTTTTTAGGTTTTAAGTACCTCCAGTTGGACTTATTAGGCATATTGATATTCTGATTTAGTTTATTTTCTTTATTTTTTTAGGTTTTAAGTACCTCCAGTTGGACTTAATAGGCATATTGATATTCTGATTAATTTTATTTTTTTTATGTTTCAGGTTCTAAGTACCTCCAGTTGCCTCTCTCCTTCCCTCCATCTATGACATCAGTGCCACTGGAGCTGGACGATGGTCAGCCCCTCGATCTCAGTGCAACCGGTCCCAAGTCCCCCAGAGATGGCAACGGCAGCGATTCTAATGCACAGCCCAAGCCACTGGTAGAGCTCAAAGTGCCTCAGATAAAAACTAACACGGGGTAAGTTAGCCATATATGTAACGATTTGTTATTTCAATAGAAAAAGAAAGAAGGATTTCAAATTCAAGGACTATTCCCGATTACTATATTTGTTTGATTATGTTATTCATGCTAATACAATATAAGAAGTTTCATTTCTAACCGTATACGTGACTTTGTTACTTTAATAGAAAGGGAAAGAGGGATGGCCAATTCAAGGACCATTCCCTTCTTTACATATTTATTATTTATGTTCATGTTAAAGAAAAGATAAGAAAGATGGCTAACATAAGAACTTCTCCTTTCTCTTACCATACATGTAACTTTTTTTTACTTTGATAGAAAGAAAAGAAGGATAGCTAACATTATGTAAGACCTTTTCATTTCTAACCATATACTGTATAGCTGGTATTTTTTACAGGCATTTAATTTTCGCGCTCCCCATGATAGCGCCAAAATAACATCTTTCAAATTAATAACTTGCTTTGTATCTGCTTTGTTTGAGTGCTTAAATGCGCTAATTTAAAGTAGGACAAATACCTTTCAGCAGGGCTGTAAAGCGAAATTTTTAACTCTCCAAATAAAAGCTGTATACAGTATGTGCCTTTTTGTTACTTTAATAGAAAAGGAAAGAAGGATGGCCAATTTAAGAAGAACTACACAGAAACTGAGCTGGTGGCTGCTGTCAAGGACATCAGGAGCGGCAAGCTGGGCACGCGACGAGCCGCAGTTCTCTACGGTATTCCACGATCCACTCTCAGGAACAAGATATTCAAGATGGAGGCTGAAATGCAAAATGGAGGTGACAAGAATCTTTCTATTGGTGGGTTAATTGTACTTGGAATTTCAATTTCTGTTTGTAGGATCTTTTTCTATCATATAATGGTTAAACTGTAACTATGTAGTTAAGAGTGGTGGAAAAATTAACCAAAGAAAAACTAAAGTAACTGGCAATTTTCTCACATGCCCTGAGCAGGATTTAAACCTGGGCTGTGGTAAGAGATAGCGAGCAGTCAGTGGCAATGCTTTAGACCACTGTGCTCGATGTATAAGTAATGTATCTGTACTAAGGGATATCTTTCTTGCACAGTATCTTTTGAAATCTCTTCTTTTCTTAAATTCTTAGTAGGGGAATATGTAATCAAGGTTGACTGATTTATAATGTTTTTGAGGATGACATGTGAACTCCATATATGTTGTTTTTGCCACAAAGGTTTTCTTCAGAGACTTCCAAATAGGCCAGGTAACTTAACCCTACCAATGCTGAGTGTACTTTTGTCCAAACCACAATGCTTTACATAAATGAAGCCGCTGCATTGGAAGGGTTAAATCTCAAATTAGTTTCTCACGTCTTGGCCAATGGGAGGTTGGTTGAATATTTTCATTCGAGATATCATGACGTCTAATTGTGTGACCTCCTTGTTTTCAGCTGATCTGTTGCAGAATACGTCTATGTGCAGCTTATACGGGATGTACGGAGCCGACCTCATGTCTGCCGACATGGATGAGGAGGAGTGGAACTGCAAGCTAGAACAAATCCGTCGCAAACACAACTTGCAAGCCGGCTCCAACAACAATGACGGCTCCGACTGTGATTCCTACAGTAGCAGCAGCAGCAGGAAGGCCCTTGAGTGTGAAAAGGCCTTTCTCACCAGCCAGTATGCACATGAGCTGAAATTGCCCATTCTGCCTGATCTCGTGCGCAAGCTGGCCGAGCAGAGAATGAACATGGAGCGAGGTCTGAAGGATCACAATCTCTCTGCGGCGGCGCTGTCGCTCGGCATGCCCCTCAACATGGCCGCCATGCCTCTCAGATCTGCCCCGAGCCCTGCTTCACATGTGGAGCTCAAAATTCCGTCCTACAAGCCCATGCGCTCTTACACAAATGGCACGCCAACCGCCAACTCCGCTAACGAATCCTCAGAGCCCTCGCCCGCAGCTCCGACCAATCGTATTGGCGATACGCTTAAAGATATCATTGCAAAAACTATAGCGGAGAAGGTGCGCTCCCGCTCGCAAATGGCGGATAACTACAATCTCGGTATGTACCAGAACGGTCTCGATCTCAGCAACCACGCTAGTCACCGCAGCAGCAGCCATGACACTCCTCCGAGACGCTCACGCAACAGCCGTAAATCAGAGGAGAAAGCGCAGCAGCCACCTGCGGTTGATGCCAACGGGAAGCCGCTGAAAAAGACCCGCCCAAAACGCGGTCAGTACCGGAAATATAACAGCCAGCTTCTCCTAGAGGCAGTCAAGGCAGTCCAGAGAGGAGAGATGAGCGTCCATCGTGCCGGCAGTTATTTTGGTGTGCCGCATTCGACCTTGGAGTACAAGGTCAAGGAGCGCCACCTATTGCGCCAGAAGAAGAAGGCGGAGGAGGCTCTCGCGAAGCAGCGTGAGCAGGAGCAACAGTTGGCCCAGCAGCAGCAAGCCTCCGGGGCCGCCACGGCACCCGTGACAGCGTTCGGCAGCTCTAGTCGCAACAACAACAACAACAACAATCCCAGTTCCAGCCCGGGTTCCACCTCATCCTGGTCCCAGTCCAACGGCTCCCACCACATGGAGGAGTCCGATGCAAGCGGCGGCAACGGCGGCGCCGTCTACCCCGGCGGCTTCGCTCTCAACACCTCTGCCTCCGAACTCTTGAAAAAGCTGCAGAGGAAAGTCCAAGCGAAGGCGGGCATCTGCAGTCCCGCGGAGGCCGATCACAACAGGGAATACTCCTCCGATAAGGAAATGGCGGAGGACTGTTGAACATGCTTCTTTGTCTATGTGCATTTAACCGAGGAACGCTAGGAGCAGTCAAATAGTCAGATATCCCAAAAGAATCTCTTCAATATTTTACTGATTAGAAGAGGAAAATAGTTTCCATTTTGAAATGATTTTCATCTACCACATATATGGTGTATCGGACTATTTGGGCGCTTCCTGCATGAGTAGGTCTTGATTTCGCACCGAATGGGTGTGTGCATTCACATTTTTGGCACTGCCATTAAAAAGTTGGCAGAATGTAAATCCTATTTTCCTATAGATAATGATATTTGAATATATTCAGGCACACATTTACTCATTTATGCAACTTCAAGTGTCAGGTCCAGTAATTTCTAAACATCTTAATTTCTAGCTAATTGATTCAATGCTTGAAAAGTTACGTTTGAACTTGAACTATAGAACAAAATAATTTCTTAATGAGTAGATTGACCTTTATCATTATAATCTGGATATTTTCCAGTTTCAAAAACATTGCTAGACCCTGCATCCTGTATACTTAATTAACCCATTCATGCCTGGAAATTTTACAAGTGGTTTTAAACCTTTGATACTTTTCAAAATTACTTAAATTAATCATAAATTGACGAAATCTTTGAAGGAGGGTTGTGCTGAATACAATTCACATTTCTCCTTAAATATATTTTGAAAAATTTGTTAGCGAGATATTACCAAAATAGTTAGGCAGTTTTTAGTGCTACAGGCATGAATAGATTTACAATATATCTATATATGCACACAGTAAATGGATTTTTGCCTGAATATATTTGAATTGTTTTCAGGTAATGCTGATCTAACTCCCTTTAGCCATACCTGGCGTTCAACTATGTCAACAGTGAAATGATACACATGCAATCTGGTGGAGAATAGATAAGAACCTTTCAAACGTATATTACCGTAAATTCTCAGTAATTTGGAACACTTTTTAATAATTAAGATTTTATGGGTTCGGGGTAGCCCATGTTTTCTGAATATACCTTGATGTTGTATCAGCAAGATTTACAGCTGGGTCCATTTTTTGTAATGGCAACTGGCGATATATCAAGGGTTGCCCAGATTTCCCATTGATTATTTTGAAAAATAATTATTGTGGCCCAAATTCCTAGGGTGGTCTAAATTTCTGAGAATTTATGTTACATTTGAAATGGGTGAATGCTCTTTCTAAGGTTAGGTAAAATTGGTTTTGCCTTAGGCTAAATGATTCATATCAAAACACCACCCCATTTTTAGAAACGATAATATTCCATCAACTTTTTTAAGATGAAGGAGGGAGTTCAACATATGTCTAGTCTAGCTATTTATAAAATGAATGTCCAAGATTTGGATTTACGTGGAACTTTGACATGATACATACTATTCTTGGTAGTCATCAATTAAGAATTGGTTGATTTATCAAGTATCTATTGATAAAGTGGTGTCCGCTCGTGTGGCTTATTTATTTTAGATCTGGAAATTGTGCAGTAACCTGCACATGTATTGAAATACACAATGGCAATCACTTTTATGACACTACACAGTGTACATAATCACTATTTATTACCAAATCAAACTCTTTGAAAAGTTTTGTTGAAGTGTAATGCAAGAATATACACTCTAAATTCCCTGCCAACAATTTCTGAAGTGTGTAATTCTCTGGTTACGATATAGAGGGCTTCAGATCCCCTGCCAACAACTCTGTGCTCCGAAAATTTTCAGGGATTGAAATTCCCTGTAGACAGGTTTCAGGGCTTGGAATTCCTTTCCAGGAATAATTATCAGGGGGTAAAGATTAACAGGAGTCTGAAGTCAAGCACTCCCCTGAACCACTCAGGGGTTTGATTGTAATCGAGTAGGCTCTAGAAAACCTTCACCATTCTTGATGGGTTTGAGTCTTATTGGCTTCACTGAAATGCCGGTAATAAACCTATGATGACTCTCCCAAAAAGGTTGCTAGTTCAGTGAGTTTTTGTGGAATATAGTATCAGCATTTGGGTTCTGATATTTCTAGGGCCCTGCTAATTGTTTGATGAATAGAGGTGGGGAAATCTTGCCAGACTGGCAGGAAATCGTGGTTTTGATTTTTCACCACATATTTTGTGTTCATGTTGTTTTCTAGTCTCCTTTACATTCCTCACATTCCTCCTATATGACCTATGACCTATGACCTGTGACCTATGAACCGTGATATTTGTGTAGAGACATTGTGTTGCATTGTGGGATAGCTTGAGTGAGTGGTAGTCGGAAGTGATCATGTAGATTAGTGGTTAAAGGGATGGGGTAGTTGCTGTTTCTATTGTGTCGAAGACGAGGCTCGTTTCTTATGTTGCATTTTGTATCAGAGCAATGCATAAATACATTGCAATAGTATTTCTACCACCTTCTCTCCAGTCACTTCATAAACCAAAATAGAAGGCAGGGACATGCTTGCTGATTTGGACACCCAGTTTCAAAATCCTAGTTTTGGCTCCAATGGTACTAGGGGTATGTACCGGTACTCGAATGGGAAAAGGGATTGTATTGAAAAAGTTAAGTATTGTACCGTATCATTTAAGATTTGAAATATTTATAAAATTGACTTAATTGCTATATGGGCCTCTCCATGCAAAGGAAGTTCACTATATATAAGCTAAATTTCTTAAGCAGAGAGTGCTAAGTTCAACAAAATTGGGTCTCTGGGAGGCAGGTAGTATCATTAAAAATGTTAAGGTATCGTATCGTTAAAGAAATAGCGATATTGTATTGTGAACATTTCTAAGTTTCCAACACCTTGATGGTACATATTTTCCCCTAAGATTGCTTTATGGATTGATAACTCTTAGAAAGGATATGGATGACTAAGTAAATTGTGGTTGGTGAAGAACTAGAAGGGGCTGGAGTCATGATTGTATTTATTTATTTATTCTAAGAACTGTTTTTACATCTGAAACTAAGGGACACTATGTTGAAATCATTAACTTTTAATTTATTTCATGTTTTAACCTATTTATAAGAATAAGGCGTTTACACCTTAGCCCCGAAGTGCCATTATAGTAGTAATTTTCTTGCTTGCCCATCCAAAAAGTCGACTGTGTCTTTGATAAATATATAACAAAATTTTGGGGAAAAAGCAAACATGAACAAACCATTCAAGTAGAATTGTTGTTTTGGTATGGATGAACATTTCTCTTTTAGATATTTTCCCAAAGATGCTTTTATATGAAGTATATCTATAGAATATTCAGCTTTTGGGTGTGTGGCAGGCATAAAGGAATTAAGTTGGGAGTATACTAGTCATGGAAGTGCTCTTTCCATTAACCAAATGCTTTATGGTCACATAGAGAACAAGCAAATGAAAATATTTCAGAAGTTGAATTTCCAGAGTATCAATTAAACTGATTTAATTGGAACCCAGGTATCACACATGTTTCTGTAATTGAGAAATTAAGAACTCGAATTAAGAGAAATCGGTATAAAAACCTATTGAATAATGTTTTTAAGTGAAGGCCACAGGATGGCTAATATATATATATATATATATATGTTTTTCAAAAAGTCCAAATTGTCCATTGCTTTTCGTGTTATAGACTTATGGCAGTTTAAGAGAAGACTGATGGGTATACTTCTATGCTTCTTTGCATTTCCTTTGTTCACTTATGTTTCAAAAAGCAGATGGTCTACAACAAAACACTTGCATATTTCCCATACTATGAGTAAATGAAATCAGACTTAGTATTAGCATAAGAAATATGTTTCATTCTGGGGAAGGGAATTGGTGAAGATATGTAGTGTAGTAGTTATCTGGTGGGTTTCAGTGTCTCCAGTCCATTTCTAGCAGCGTAGAAATTAGGTGGTCGTTCCTAAGCCCGAGACGACCTTAAATAATTTTAGGGACCGGGAATTGAAATAAGGTGACCTGTGGTTTGGTTAAGTTTGAAGAAGATAGTGGATAAACTGATAAGGCAAACTTTTCTAGAAAATGCTTTTCTAATATCAGAATCCGCTGACACAGGTACTGCTTATTTATAACATACAAAATACTCAATTCCGTGTCCCCAAAAGTTCAACAGGGCCTCCCAGCTTGGTAGCACAATATGCCACTAAGTTGTCAGAAACAGTTTGTGTCACTGTTCTAGTCCCTGGCTCCCAATGGTTGTGAAAAGACGTGTTTCTATGAACCATATCTAGTGATATTAGCTAATCAGTGATGGTTATATCCAAATACTATCAAACCTGCTCATTAGACCGCCAGATTACTGAGACCATTTTGTGTGTAAAGCTAGGCCCCTGAATTTGCCTACCTTTAAAGACCTCTTGTTAATTGTCTCTTCTGTAGTCTGACGTAGCAGGTTTAATTGTGTTCAAATTAGATGTACTGATATCATCAGTGACCTGGACCATGTTAAGTTAGGTCATTGTGGCACATTTCATGCCGGTGAGACCAATATATCCATATCTTAGATTCAATGAATCTTACAGTGGCCTGGTAACCTGTATGCGGATAGTAGAATTATATTGTTTTGTGTATTTAGGAGTTGTAACATATTCTTGTTGTTTGGATAAATTATTGATATTTATATGAAGGAAATTGCTAGTGTGCCATCAGTAGCACTTGTGGAAATGCTTAAAGCACACAATATTGAATCAAAATCTTGTGTAAAACAGATGGCCTATTTATTATTGTATAAAACAGCTGCCTTTCTACATCATCTTGGATGGCACGCTGTTTGTATTGGTGTGAAACACATTATAGAAAAATCTCTCTATTTTCATGAGTCATAAGTAGATGTAGTTTAGATCACAGTGGACTGTTCTCAAAGTATTAAGTGGACTTTGATGTACTATGGAGATGTTTTTATTTATTTTCAACCTGTCTCCACTCTTGTACTACCTTCGGAAGCACGGAGGCAACGTCGCCAAGGCAACGTCATGGTGACAATGTCACCGTGGCAACGTCACCGAGGCTACGTCACCGTGGCTACAGCCATCTTTGTCGTACTGTCTCTCGTCCCTCTTCTCTAGTGTCTTATCAGATGAAAGAGTATCTTTTGGGAGTGTAATTTTGTACGATCGATTGACACACCACGTTGCATATATATTTTATGAGACTTTTTCTACCCGGTAAGGGTGGGCTCTGAAAAATCTTGAAAACTATTCATGGTATTATGATATAGCTTATTTATTACAGACGTGTTGTTTTTAACAGTGGGTTGATGAGTGTGCACATATTTTGTCACTGTGACATTGGATGTTCTCAAGTTTTGCATTTTGTTTGGATTTTGTTGTTACTGATGTGGATATTCCTTGCGGATGGAGCAAACATATACTATTTTTTGTTTTATTTGTTGTGTTGTACATATTGAAAAGCCTATTTATTGCACTGAAAGAAAAGCGTGAGATAGTGAACACTGAATGCGTAATGCATCCAATGTAGGAAGCATATTTAATTCTGGTCTTAGGGTGATATTTTCATACACTTAGAAAAACAATATGTAAGAGTGTGGTAAGATGATATTCTCATTCTTGGTAGGTGCATTGGTAAGGGATCTTTTCAATACATTGGTAAGGGACCTTTTCAGTACATTGGTAAGGTACTTGGTCAGTACATTGGTAAGAAACCTTTTCAGTACATTGGTAAGGTACTAGGTCATTGCATTGGTAAGAGACCTTTTCAATACATTGGTAAGGGACCTTTTCAGTACATTGGTTAAGTACTTGGTCAGTACATTGGTAAGACCCTTTTCAGTACATTGGTTAAGTACTTGGTCAGTACATTGGTAAGACCCTTTTCAGTACATTGGTAAAGTACTTGGTCAGTAAATTGGTAAGAGACCTTTTCAGTACATTGGTAAGGTGCTAGGTCATTGCATTGGGAAGGTACCTTTTCAGTACATTGGTAAGGTACCTGGTCAGTACATTGGTAAGAGACCTTTTCAGTATACTGGTAAGGTACATGGTCAGTGCATTGGTAAGGGATGTTGTCCAAACATTGGTAAGGCACCTGTTCAGTGTCTTATCAAGGAACCTGATTAGTGTATTGGTAAATGACATGATCAGTGTATTTTCAAAGGACCTAATCAGTGTTTGGTGAGGGAAATGATCAATGCAACAGTAATGGATCTAACCAGTGTGTTGGTAATGGACATGGTCAATGCATTGGTAGAGTACCTGCCTAGTGTGTTAGTGAGAGACCCGGCTAGGAGATAAGCCCACAAATTGAATCAGAAAAGTGATGATTTTATGAGAAAAAAGGGGATTACTGCACATATGGCTTAATCAGCATAAACCTCTTTGACCAGATTAACTGTTCTGCCCACAAAGGCTGCATTGCACTGGATATCTAAAGTCAGGGTGTTCAATCTGCCAGAAGTGAAACACTTAGCAATTAAGTGAAGGAACTATGGTGTTATATATAATGGCAGAGTCATGTGTTCAGTTGATTTAGTTTATTCCAGTGTTGGATTTCACCTCTTTACAGTGTGTATTCCTGATTTCCCACTATTATATCATGCTATGAAATGTTAAAGGATATTGCCAAATGCAGTTATATTGAGGATCTCATTTTTTCATGCCTATGCATGTACCCAATCTTATGGAACACTAGTACATATCGTCTCATTGGAAATAATTTACATAACCATGTGTGATAGCGCATGATATCCTAGAAATTGTGTGTACTCTCAATCTCATAGCTGTATGAGATAGTGCATGGTACTATGAGACAGTGTCTAACCTAACTCTCATAGCTAGTTAAGACAGTGCACTGTCTCGTGGGTCATTGTCTAAACTATCTCTCATAGCCTCAAGAGATTATATCATTATATCAGTGGATAGTGTCCTAAGGAGTACATTATATCATTGGACATAGTTCTAAGATAGTACAGTATATCATTGGACATTGTCCGAAGATAGTACATTGTATCATTGGACACTGTCTTATCTCATCTGATAGCTATATGAGATAGAACATTATCCTAAGGGATAATCTTACATTCAGTCATGTAAGATAGTAAATGATCTTTTAGTACATTGAGCTTACTGTCATTAGTCATTACATCTCAGTGTGAGATGGTGCATTATTCATAAACTATGACATGAGCTTGTACTCCCATACATGTGAGAAAAATCCATCTCACACCCAAATCAATGTGAGATAAACCTTTATCTCATGAGTTAACTAAGAAGTCACCATATCATGACATTTATTTCACCAGGTAAGGTTCACTTTACTGACTGAGATGAATGTTCCAACACAAAAGGTGTTTCTTGCAAAGAAACATTTTGTTATAATGCAACTATAGTTAAAAAGACTTAAGAAAAAGACCCCTGATTGATTTTCTATAGCCGAAAATATCTATATTTTCCCATTTATTCCTAGACTACCAAAACAGTCTGACATCGATCTAATTTCAGATACTCAACTTCCTCTCTCAAAGTCCCCAAATTCTGGTCTCAAATTCTCCCATTTCTGGCCTCACAAATTTCAATTCAAGTTCTATGATTCTGGTCTCAAATTCTCCAAGTTTGGTCTCAAAATGCTTCATTACTGGTTTAAGATAATTGGTTGACTAAGGTCTAAAAGTAGTATCATTTAGATAAACAATTTCCAGAACATATATTTATTTGAATCTAAGACCAAATATTATTCAAATATTTTTCACAATTAATGTATTGTGTTTTGCAAGCATGTCAGACTGAGGGCTCTGGGAATAAATGGTAAGAAAGGGTTTATGACTGCATTTGTGCAATACTTAACAATGCCATACCTGTTATTTCCTAGTCGTTAGTCTTTTCCTTCTACGTTTTGTTAAACCGGTGTTTTTTTGTCTAATTCCAGACTATGAAGTCAAAGCGCAATAGATTCATTGCAGTGCTAATGGTCTATAATAATTTACCATGTTGCCTATATGTGTGTGTGTTGTATGAGATGGAAAACTTTGACTTATGATTTGATATCCCAAAAGATAACTTAACAGATATTGTGTGCAAAATATAAACACTTCTGAGAAATGTCGCAATATCTTCCCTATCATTAAATCCGTTGAAAAAAAACTGTAAGGCTACAAACCTTGCAGTTTATGAAGCTAGATTTTTATCAACACAATTCTCAAAACCAAATTGGGAGAGTGATAACGATTTCTTAAAACTATACCACTGTTAGGACATTCAAGTAAATTAAGGGTTATCTTTTGGTAAGTTAACAAAAAAGATAATTAATGAAAGTAGAATAGTAAACATGTTGGATTCATACTCATATTCCTCTCCCATGAAAATGTGTGTTATCTAAGATATCTGGATTTTTAAAGATTTTATTAGTAACACCAACACACACACACATATCTGGTGACCTCCGACCTGCATAATTTACATGTGTAATGATGTATGTGATACCTTGCAATGAACATTCCTTTTGACACCTTGTGTTTTCCTGGACACCCTCTGGTCCATCCACTGTTACATTCCGTACAACCATCTTCTTCTTGTGTTTCTATGTCTTTCCTTTAGAGAAATATATTTCTACCCTAAATACTGACTTTGTTGATTTTTTCATCCAGTCAAATATGTTAAACCAGTCATGCCCAAACAGGCTCCTATATATGCATATAGATGGATTGATAGAGATAGATACTGTGTCTGTATACCATGTTAATATTGCGGCAGTTTAATTAATGATATTTTGCGCATCAGTGGAGTCTGCACCATTATTTGGACATTCCTATGCTAGTATCATAAAAACATGCTGACACGATAGCTTGTCAACATCTGTATTTGAAAAAAAACTGCATCAAAGGCAGCTGCCTGCCAAGTGGATTACTTAATATGTGCAATATTTACACGGTATGCAGTAGACAAATAGGATCAAAATAGCCCTTTTTTTGGCTGCCAAAGGCATAACTTGGTTAAGAAAGAAAAGGAACCGGGACCCATCTGACCAGTCATCAATATTCAGCAAAATTAGACTACCATTACAAACAGACAATTAAGTGAGATTTGTAAGTACATGTATGGAGTTCACACAAAAGTTCACTCATTTAGGGATCAACCTTAACATTTTTTGTTAGGTGCCCTTCGGGCGCCTAGCAAAGAAAAATCTAGGTGCCCGCAAGAAAAGTCAGGAGCCCAAATTTTATAATCAGCTGTCCTGACTAACACGATCCCTTCAAAACTATGCATATAATAGTTCCTACTTAATTTCAAGGCTCTTAATCCAGCTGACATCACATTAAATTATGTGGTTGGAAGTAGATGTCCACTACAAACCCCATTATATCCTCGCAGTTTCTTCAACATGAAATGTCTTATAATATTGTCATAATGGACTAGATGCGTAAATACCCTTCTCTTAAGCCCCACACTCAGTCTGAGCTGGGTCAACCACAGCTTGGAGACCGATACTTACCAGGGTTCAACAATAGTAGTCAGACTAGCCCTATATAGTAAGATGGCAATCAAGTATTCAGCCCAGGGGCTAGTGGAAAAAAAAGTCGGCTTTCAGCATTATAATTGTGGAATTTAACAAATCCAGTAACGGTCCTAGCCACTAGCATTTAGTCTGTTTAAAGAAAAGTCAATCAATCCTCGCGAAAATGGTATTTTTTTAAATTATAAAACAGCTATATCACGAATCTACAAATTTAATCAGGTAAAGTTGTAGGTCACCTTTTGAGGAACATTTGTTCATAAAATACTTTCCGAATATATATTATTAAAAAAGTGCCCTATTTTGGGGCCCTGCATGGATGAACGAGGCAAATCCAGTGATTCATGGAGAGGCAAGTGTTATCGGAGCCCATGATAGGTTTAAAACTATGATTAACAGCTGAATTCGAATCAACATTTCTCGAAGGATTTTCAGAAAATTCCATGATCACTAATAAGGTAGTAAAACATAACAATCATTTTATTACATATATACAAGTTTATTCGTTTTACGGTCTAGGTTAATAAGTGTATAAAATATCTGACAATCTTAAAAAATAAGCTGCATCATTCATCAACAATATAAAATATACAAATGTAAAATGGGTATGTTGCGTGTTCTTGTGTTTTGCATGTGTAGATATTTACAGGTAAAGAAATGAATAACACAAAGATGTAAATGAATAATACAATTCATTTTTAGGTAGAGTACAGCTTCATCATTATAGATAGCCTTAACATCCTGAAAATATCCTACAAAACATGGCTTCAGGTAAGCATTTACCTAAGGTTCTTCAGTTTAGACATTCCGACCTTCAAATTACAAGTCAAAAACAGGCGTGATCAAAGTAAATGAGGAGCTGACCCTTGGAAATGGTAGAACGGTCTCAATCTTAAGATGTTTTCCTTAAAGCTACACCCCCTGCCTCCCCCCCCCCCCCCCCCCCACACACATTTAAACATTGCAAGACATAATGTCCTTGTCCTTAAATCCCCACAAGAAAACTTACTAGAACAAATTTGTAAAAAGAAAATGTATGAGTGATTGTATAATACCAGCAAACATTTCATTTCTCGGCCAAAATGTGAAAGAGCAGTTGAAAACAAAACAACAAATGATGCACAAAAGGTGAGCTATACCTATGGTAAAGGCTTAACTTTTGTGAAGCTTGTGTGACCAAGCAGAGGAAGAAGTAACAGATTGTTTTAAGCAACACATGATTTGATTATTTACTATCTTATTTATCCAAGGATGATCATAATGTCCATCTGGTTTGACAAGAACCCTACCATGAGATGTAATGAAAGTTGACAAAAAAACCTGCTTTTCAGATATTCTCCCTGTGGATTCATACAAGCTACCCAATATGGATATCAATCTAATCAAGCCACAGCCAAAATGGTTGTCAGCATTTCATTTGTATAATATAATTCTTGAAAACTTATACTTTGAAACCAAAATGTTTAAAGCAGGAATTTACGATAATTTTACTGTGAAGCAAATGATTTAGAATTTGATACATGTCAATCATTGATTATCTCCCCCGATAAGGATATTCAAAAGTAATTTCATTGCAAGACATTTTCAAATTTTATGTTAAAGACCTACACCCATTTAAATGAATGCTCCATTCATTAGATAAAAGACTAGTACTTCATTGAAATCTATGACTAAACAAATGTAAAAAAAATGAAAATATTTACTTCCTTAAAAACAAAAAAAGATGGGTCTCGATTGAATATTATGATTTCTCTCTGGTTGCATGATTTATTTCATTTACTGAACAATAACATTTTGTTTCATTTTCAGAAAGAGATGAATTGACAAAGATATTTTGTTACCTGTGACAATAATTTTATCAATACAAGCTTGATTCAGCAAAACATGATGATGATATGACATTTTTTTGCCAACTCATTTAAGCAAAAAAAATTGGTTTAAGGAAATCTGGAATAAGAATAAAACCCCATAACGTTACTAAAATGCTCCCCCTGTCCTACCCATTTGTGTGAATGTTTTTCAACAATGGATTTCGCTCAGTGTTGATCAGAGCTTCAATTCAAACCCTTCCACTATACTACGCACAGCTCTATATGTACAGACATAAAAGATACATACTGAATGACACACACTTACTTTGTACAATGATAAAAGAAACTTTTACAATAAAACTCAACCATTAAAAGAGATCACTGCCTACACCTTTTAGAGAGAATGAATATGACAGATAAAACTGCAATAAAGTGAGCAGAGTTGCTTGAACCGTTTCACATACAGACAGTCTGGCACAGAGACAAATATCTCGATGACCATGATGGATTGGTAATAGGGATTTGAATGGTTCCCTTCCTCCGTGGGGCATTGTTCTTCAAATATTCCTTCAATCCTGTTTTGTCTCCGATATATTTTCCTTGTTGCCAGCCGTGTGCCGCTCTGGTTGTGTGCTCTACACTTCTTGTGATATCCTCAGGTCGTCCATTGCTTCACTGTCTAGGATCTTCAGCACCTAAAACAATAGATAGAAAACAATAGATAATTAACTCTCTAGGATCTTCAGCACCTAAAACAATAGATACAAAACAATAGATTGTTCATTGTCTAGGATCTTCAGCACCTAAAACAATAGATAGAAAACAATAGATAGTTCACTGTCTAGGATCTTCAGCACCTAAAACAGCATACAAAGAAACGGTTGACGAAGAGAAAAACAACAACAAAGACCCATGAAATTAGATTAGTTCAAGTTATCCCTATATGCATTGTAATACATCATTCACTAATTCCATGGAGATTTTACAAATGCTATGAAAATATGCCACCCTATGTAAATCATTCATAATTTTAGCATATTTCCTCACGATTGAATTATCTTGATTTTGTGAAGAATATTTTTCAAAATTCAATATATTCAAAGGATTGTGTCTTAAATTGTTAAACTACAATGCAATCTAGATATTGGTGGGTTAGATATGTCAACCTGCATGAATAATTCATTCTGAGATGAAAATAATGAAAGCTAGCAGTATAATATCAATCCTGTTTACTGTGTTAATATTGCGGGAGTCTAGTTAATGCATACTTTGCGCACCCCCGGAGTATTTATTGAACTGAGCACCATTATTTGGACATCCCATCCCTACGTTAGTAGCATACAACACGCTGACTTGTTAGCGTGTCATTCAATTTGCCTGTATGCAAAAATCAAACTGGGCATCAAAGGCAACTGCTTGCCAAGCGCATTTATACTTTATAAGTGCAAAATTAATCATACAGTATAGATTTGCAAGATGAACTCACCTTTTCATTTGCTAAATGCAGTAAGCATACAAATGCTATAGGTACGCTGAGATTTTTGGCCATATGTTTTGAGACCTTTTCTGGGAGTGTGTTAAGGAGAGCCTGAAAAGTGTGAGTGCCCATAACTTTATCCTTCTCCTCCGGCTGCTGATCACTCACAGTATTCTGGTTCTCCTGGAAAAATAATAGGATAATGAAAATGGCATAACTATCAGAGTGTTCAAGTGGGAATTACACTTACAATAACTAGGAACACCTAGTTCATGAATTGATCAAATAATAAAATTCTGGGAAATAGCAGAAAATTTGTTTATGGGAAGTATTAAGGACACTTTTCGTATAGGTCGTTACTCTCAATAAAATTCAAAGATATTTGAACAAATGCAAGCCCCCAATTGGATGCATCCTTCTTCCTAAATATGAATAGTTTTAAGTGTTCTCATTATTAAAAGTGGTCTAACTCTGTGCAGCAAGAGCACCATAACTTTACAAGGGTGGTTTCCAGGTGGTACCCTCCTTTATAAAGCTTATTTTGAGCAAATTCCTATGTTACAGTGCCTGGATATATGACACTTTCAAGTTTGAACAAAAATAATTAGATGAAGCATGAATTTACATATTTGGTGGGGGCTGTTGTTTTCACTCTGATTAACCCTTATGATGCTGTTGGCTAATTTGGCCAATACAAAAAGGTGCAAAAAACCTGAAAAATGACTGAAACCCCGGCACATGGGTACTATCTGAGAGTACTCAACGAGAGCTTTCCAAAGAATACCAACATGCCTGGGTTTAGATAGTTTTCAAGAATCTTTGCGTTCTTGTGTTTTGGATGAAAGTAGCCTAAGAGTTGGAAGGGTTGACAACTTGACATGAGGGTTCTCCAACTGACTTTCCCTAACTGGGATTGTAAAGAGTGTGACGTGCTTGTAATATGTCAACTCCCAAGGTGCATCTAACAAGAAAACTTGCGGTGCAAGATAACAATTAATTATTCAAATATTTGTTCAATAAGCATGATAGAAGGATTTATTATATATTCGTTTAAAGCTAGGGTGAGTGATTTTGTGCTTTAAAGTTGGGTTAGCAAAATGTTGTGTAGGGTTAGTGAATTTCTGGTGCATCTAAATCTACTGGGCAAGTGTCAAGTGAAACTATTTGGTCACTGCCAGACCTTGTGTAAAAACATAAATAACTGTAGCTTGTTTTCTTTGGGTTAAGTATATTTTTCGTGGAGAAAGAAACCTTAATATTTTGCATTCATCCCAAAAAATACTGATGAACATGAATAACTATATTAACAAGGATATCAACGAATATATGGTATTCTATTTGGTAGTGTTGGGACAATCATCAATTATTATCGTCGCTTATTCGGTTGCCTCTTTTATAAAGATTTATTGATTATCAAACTGGTTATCGATAATAATCGGAAAAGGCGACACCTAGCGATGAAAAATTAAATTAAATGACCGGCAAGTTGTCAAACTTCTTGCTGTGAAACTAAGTTTCAAAGACACCTCAAAACGAAGTTAGAGTGTTCAAAATTTTAGAAAAATGAATGGACTAACACTTATGAATCATACACTGGTATTCACGTACCATTGCAAATTATGCATGTTGGAGCTGCATGCTGAATCAGGTTGGAAGTGCCACCATTTGTATTTGAGCTACACAAGACCTCTAGTACCGTATTACCGGCCAAAAAAATGTGAAGAACCGATTATGATTTATAATCAATCGGTTAGCTGCAACTGATTATCAATCATGAAATTGCAACCGATTCCCAACGGGGCTACTATTTGGTGTGCATGCATTCTGTGCCAGAGGTGCTTTGCTAAGTCTATTACTCTGACCAATACTTGATATGATAAAAAGAGATTTGAGTTATAATATTATTGACCTGTACCTTGTCCTCTTCCGGGGGACTGGATAATATCTGCCACATCGACGCCTTCAATCGCTTCACGTCCATCTTCTTGGCAGTTTTTGCGTAGGCTATGTCTATCTTAGCAACCTACAGGATTAAGTATAAACATATGGATTTAGTGCAATGGGACATTGTATATGTAAACACAGAAACAATCCAAAAGTCTTTTTTTCTGCTATTCATATACAAATCCAAAACTCAGCAAGTTGATCATCTGTATAAGTAGATGACTGGCTACATCTAAATGAGAAACTCTTCATGTAGGGAGTTGAACCAATGTATGGGTTGAATACTTTTTTCAGATTCATAGAAGTTCAAATTGTGCAGGTTTTACTGTAGATGCCCATAACTAAATTTCAAGCAAATAATTTACTTTTTTTCACCTCAATATAATTCCCATGACATTGGATAAGGATATTAAATCATATTATGGCTTATTTCGATAAGTTAATACATACGTATAGTTATAATCAGAGTATATTGAAGTCTCCCTTGAAAAATAGGACACCCCAAAATTTTTACAATTGTCAATTTTCGGCACCCAGTCTCTAAACCCTTATGTAGAGTGTAGACACTCACCTTTTGAGGTTCTGCCACCAGATTGTCCCCAGACAGAACAGTGCTGTTCATGGTTTGGTTGATGACCGAGTCATTGGCCATGAAACTGGTGCCCATCGAGTCCTGGGACATGTGGGAGAATTCGTTATTGGAGGTGAAGTCCACCCCAGATGGACCAGCACCATCATCATCGTCATCATCATCTCCCTGGCAAGAAAGAACAACACAAATATGTATAAAATCCATATCCTGAAGGTTTGTCACATCTTCTTATTATCCTAACAAGCTAATTCCACGATGACTTGGAATGTTCCCATTTGCATTTGGAGTGTAAATTTGTCAGGCAACTCTGAGCATAACTCATCATTTAAAGTACTTTAATGCTGGCACTGCCAGGATGCGAGTGCAGCGCCAGAGAAAGGATGCATGGGTCTAGTTCACCAGGTTGCAGGTAGAAAGAACTAACGATTCCCAGATTTCCCTGAAACTCTCGCGCCTGTGTAAGAAGCCAAAAACTGTGTAAAATGGAAAAATCCGGACCTCCGTAATTTAGAATGGAGCCTCTTATACCTATTTTAACAGGTGGTATTCTAAAACAATTACAATAGGATTTCACTTACCCCTACACCTGGGCAGAAGTTGTCCCTATCGTTGGCGTTGTCATAATCATAATTGTCTATGTTATCATCCAAGTCGCTAGTTTTGCCCCGCTGCCTCTTCACCTGAAATAAACAATGTATAGAAGATGTCAAGACTAGAGCAATCTCAAGATTCAATAACTAACTGAAGAAGAGAAAAGTTCAACCAATAATTAAATTTCAATAAAATCATTGGTAGCGCTATATTGAGTCCTTTTGCCATTACCTAGTGCTTTGACTTGTATGATTTTGAAACTCATTCTTCAAAACCGTGCTAAAGTTCCCACTCTTAAAGTAAAGAGCTATTCATTCCATGCATTGAAAATAGTGACATGTTTCAATATATGGCAGTTATGTATTTTCATGAAAGATTTGTGTTTCTTTTTAACTGTATTATGCTCTTGACTAACAGCAAGGGATGAACAGATAATCCTTATCAGAAACCACACATAAAATACCCATTCTGTGCTCCTGTTTCCAATGAGTCAGTTACTGAAAAGTGATTTTGTTGAAATATAATGTAACCTCCAAATGTGAACACAGTGTTTTTTAAAATCACTCACCCCCCCCCCCCCTATCCCATTTGCTGCTAATCAGGATTATGGAAAACCCTTAAGATTTGAACACCTGAGATAAGAATATGTATCGTAAATCATTAATGAGTTAAAGAATTCAACTTATAGAAGTAGTAACTTTCATTGATTCACATGTTAGCATAATACAGAACATATTGTACAGACTTAGTTCCAAGAATGTCTCAATAAGCATCTTACCATAACTTTGGGTTTGTTAAATAGTCTGAAAAGCTCATCAGCATTGTAATGCAGATCCTCGGGCAGCGTTGTTTTCGACTTGCTGTACTTGTCGATCGTGCCTTTTGTGAGAACAGTAGAAGCTCGAGATTCCTTGAAGACGGCATCAAAGTCTTTCTCTTCATCGAAGTCCACCTTGAACGGAGGCTTCTTCTCTTTTGTTTTTTTACCTTTTTCACTTCCTTCTTTACTTTGAGGATCTACAAAACGAAAATGTTAGCTTTAATGTTTCTAACCCTGAAATAAAATGAAACACACAAAAACCCAAAGGATGCAATATCTTCTGAATATTTAAAAAGAAAGATAAAGTATTCCACATGGGAGAAAGTCTTCTATATATGTATTCATGAAATCTTATGAGAAGATAGTTTTATAAGAAATATGTTAGGGTCCACATTTCCATAGGCAGAAAAGCTTTGAAAGCATTGAGGAAATGTGTTATTCAGTTATTTAAAGAAAATATGTTATTAAGCTTTTTTTATTAGGGATTGGGGACTTACTAATATCACAAACAGAATATTATTACAAATATAAAACATCAGCACCTTTTGACTGATATCTGTATAGCATGCCTTTTTATAAAAAATACACTACTATATAACACCCAAACTTTATTGAAAGCCAATATTTGATACCTAGTTTTCAACCCCTAGCTGAGCAGAGTACATCAAAATCTTAGAGGACTTCCTTGCAAAATAGTTCTCACCTTTGGATTGTGCTTTGAGTTTCCAGTGAGAAGGTCCTGCCCATGTTTGCAGGACGTCTGAGTTGAAGTAAGAATAATCTGAGGGCTCTGAAGCCAGGACCTGCATTAATTCTCCTACTGTTCCGTGTCTGAAGTAGAGATAATAAATATACAGAAGTTGACTTAACTTTCTTCAGTAAAAAGAAAAATCATGATATTTACTAATGCTATTAACTTAATTAATACTATCAAAAATATTGAGAATGCCTGTACAAATCATTTTTTTCTCCCACATTGATATATATATATATATATATATATATATATATATATATATATATATATATATATATATATATATATATATATATATATATATATATATATATATATATATCTTGTAGGGATTCCTTACTGAATCAACAGACACTTTTCTTCAATTGAACTGGTCTGGGCTAGTAGGGATACCATTATTGTTGAACCCTTCTCAAATATTAGGCCTAGTTGGACTGCATTGTGGATTAATGGGCCATTCAGGTATGTATTAATCAATGTATAATTATTTCTACCTACTTTATATTATTGACAGCATTCTGTACAAGCTGGGCCTCTTTATCGTCCCCTATGAAGACAGACTGGTTGTCTCCTGCATGGCTTCCCCCTTCATTGAAGGAATCGCCACCTGGTGGAGAAAAGAGAAATTAAATAAAATCATCACTATGATAAACAAGTACAGCTCAAGGTCACAAATTACACGATTCTGTCGTGAAAGGATTGTTATTTTCGTTACACTTTTTTCCAGAAACTGAGAGGTATGATTGACAAGGTAGAGAAGTTTCAATACATCATTATTGAATCTTTTTTTTTTTATAAATAATCGTTATTTAGTTGTTGAATTAGAAAATTTCAACCAATCTGAGCTGGGAATACCAAACAAACAGCTTTCTTCTAGCTAATTTATCCATAGTAATCAAAATGGCAGTCATCATATGCAAATATAAGTACTTTTCAAGTTTGCTTCGGGAGTGACCATACGTTTGGACAACTCTTAGTACACCTAAAAATATAGTTATATTGGAAAAATATTTGAAGCCAGTTTTAAACTCAAAAGGATCCACTTTCAGTCACATATTCCTCAAGATAATTCTCTATCAAGAAATCTCCATACTTGTCCGACCATGTGTATGCTCAAAATGTGAATGTTCAGAATTAAGTACTTTGCCATGATGCTTTATTGTATTTTATCAAGATATCTGCATATGTGTCAGACCACCTATGGGTATGCTATGAATGAGTAAAAATGTAGTACTATTTTCATAATGCTTTATTTACCTGCTGGAGCTTCGTCGTCACTGTAATCTGCTGGAGGAAAGTCATCGCCGGCCACGGAACTCCCTGGAGCATCTTCATAGCAAGGTATAGGCTCTGTTTCAGCATCCAGGTCAAACGCATGCTTTTTACTACTTTCCATCTTGTCGACTAAACTAAACGTTTCCTGCATAAAAAGGGGGCATAGGATTAGACAAGTTCAATATAGTGAGAGATATATTATGAGTGATTTTATAAATATATCTATATATCTATCTATATTTATCTACCTATCTATATATACATATATGTGCTGTCTATGTATATATGATTGGGCAATAAGAAGTAGACATGCAGCCGTATCACATTAAAATGCTAATATCACACTCTGTGCACCATATTACACACTATGTATTGGATCAATATTCTTAACTATAGTTCCCGCCGCCCAGACTTGATTTTGTCAGATTTTGCACCGACAACTTAAAATAGTTGCTAATAAATAGCAAACTGATTTCATATGAAGATGTCCTGGTAGCAGTTAAGTCAATTCTATAATGTTAAGCAGTATCTGTATAACAGATTTTAAACAATACAGTTCTTTTTCCTATTCAATATTGGTATTTGGTAATGTATCGAGTAACAGTACCAATAATTACTGTCTGGTGGAGCTCAGGCTGTACCTCTTTTTTTACAGGGTGTGATTGATATCATTTACCCCTTCCAATGCTGAGGCTATTTTCGTCCAAGGCACAAGGATGCAAATCTTTTTGAAAACCATCTAAACCCTGTCATGTTTGTATTCATAGGATAGCTCTTGCGGAGTACCGTATTACCCCGCATACAACACGCACTTTTATACACCAAACACCTATGTCAAGGAGGGGGTGCGTGTTATCAACTTTTTTACATCGATGCTATGGGTGCGGGGCGTGCATGGTAGCGAACATCTATCTTTAGTGGGTTCCTATTGTCTATCGTCCTGTCACCATGACGATGTTATGACGATTGCTATTCTGATACCCTATATGTACCAGCTCATGTTTTAAAATCGACTACCCGTACTGGTAATTGGTATCACCTGTACAGTGACTCTAAGCACTATAAACCTCTAATTCAAGAGGCAATGCGGGTTACGGTACAAGGGTCAAGTACTTGACCGGACACTCCACACTCCCCATCTCGGCCTGCGTGTTATTAACGGGGAATTGTGTTTTACATATGGGAAAGGGACTTGGGGAGGGGGTGCGTATTATCTATGGGGTGCGTGTTGTATGCGGGGTAATACGGTACTCTCAGATGAGTACCCATTTGTCAGGGTTTCAGTCATTTTTCAGTTTTTTTGCGTCATTTTATATTGGCCAAATTTGCCACAACAGCATAAGGGTTCACACCTGTCATCCTCACTTACCTCCCCTTTGTTCCAGTTTGTGAACTCAAACGCTGCAAACTCTGGACATACTAGCTTAGATTGAAGGTCTATTCCCCGGTAAATTTCTGAAATTGAATATATCATAAGTTATAACAAATGAAAATACTACACACAAACTACTTATTTCTTGACTTCCTTGTTGGCACTACTTTTGGTTAAAGAGTTTATAAATTAATTTAGTCAAGATTTCTTAAACCCTTGCCTTGACTTGGTCAGATAACATAAACAAGTATGCACTTTAGGTCATTTTACCAGGGGGGTCCAGGGCCACATCTAATCTTAATGCGCATATTCAGTTTTACCTCGGTAACAGGGTGAGTAAAATGAAATCCACCTTACTTCATGAAGCAACCCTGGGCACTTTACAGTTGGTAAAAAAATGACATTTCAGCCACTCGCTTCTCATTAAAAGAGCTTCCCTTCATCTCACTTATTAGTGAAACGCAAAATCATTTAATGGTATCCAGGGTCTCAGGATTTTAAAAATGCTTACCTAAAACAGCAACCACAAAAATTCTTATACCAACCACCATCCAAATTCAATAGCCTATTATGTCAAATGGGCAATTTACACTTCAGCCATGTCTTAGATAATGAGGTTGTTAGGAAAAGATTTGGAATTCACCAAAATTTCGTAAATGAAAATTCTTCAAAGAAAATGTTGCCTAAAAAGGTGTTTTTCAGGAAACTACCTTCACCAAAAAGTCATAATTGGACATTCTAAAAAAGGAAATGTTGTCCGTAAAGATAATTTTCAGGAAACTACCTTTCCAAAAGACAGGCAGGACGGATCCTGCCAGTGCTGTCTCTCCACCCCCCCCCCCAAAAAAAACCTGATAGTGTATATATGCTTTTTACCTCTGAGATCGGTTAAATCCACATTCTCTTGCCGTGTCTGTGAGGACAGGCTGCTGTCCAGATTGTCACAGTTTAACACGACGGTACTTGAATCGAGCACCAGCTCTGACGTATCGTCCAGAAGGCGAAGGTGATTTAACAAGAGACCACTGGTGCCGCCTTCATCGAATGCTGCCGACGTTTTTTGAAATAATGGATCCACTTCAAACTCCAAGTCAAACTTATTCACGTTAATGCTGTTCAAATTTGTTTCAATAGTTTTACTCTTTCTTGCCTGCAAGGAAAAATGTTTATTAACTTCATATAAACTTGCCAGTACTACAAGACAAATGTTGAAATAGACATTAGTAGTTCTATACAAATAGTCTTTTGACAGTACTGCTGAGATAAGTAAACAATTGCTTTGTGATGGAGTTTATAAAACTCCTTCACATAACTGAAAGTTTTCCTGTAATGGACAAATATAGCCATACATGGTTATATGTTTATATGGACAGCTAAATTCAACTAGATATGGCTTATTCAACCAGGAGTTCATACTTTATAGTACCCTAGTTTAAAACTAATCTAAATGATATTGTGTGTGTTCTATAATAGTGAGTTAACAATCACAAATATAGGGTCAATACAAATTGCAGATTTGAAGGAGCCAAAACTCTATACATAGCAATTACACACCACTTCTGATTTCAAATACAAAAATTCATATTACTTTATTCTACATACACGCTAAATGGATGGGTACATACCCTCTTTCTTTTCTTTCCTGACTCCTCTGTAACTTCCTCCCCTTCCTCCATTTCTCCACCATCATCTGAAGAAGTAAAATGCAATTAAACCTGTTGTATACCACACTAATTTTGAGCATATACATAAAGTAATGTGCACGTCAGGCAACTGCCTTTGATGCATAGTTTAGTTATTGCAAATGCAGCGTGCAACATAACCACTGGCCCAGTTGCAAGTTGCAAGTGAATTTGGCAAAAAACGGCAATGGGGCAAGCTGAACAAGACCCTGACTTGCCCCGCTTGGCAAGTAATGTTTTGGGCAAAGTCCCATCTCACCTTAATTTAACAGTGGTGGGGCAAGTGGAAGTGCCAGCGGGGCAAGTCAACTTGAGGGCCAGCTTGCACCGCTCAGAAAATAATGTTTTGAAACCTATGTTGCACCCTGAAATGGGTGTTGAATGACAAGCTATCATGTAAGCATGTTGTACCATTCTAGCATAGGAATGGGATGTCCAAATAATGTTGTGCAGTTTAATAAATGCAAATTTAAAAACCGCTGCAATATTGACACTAATTACAGTATACCGCTTGCACTTGATGGGCTGTCAAATTTAACTGACATAAATTAATGTTTACAAAACAAATATTTCACAGAAGATAATTGAATATTTACGCTGTCATTAATCTATCTGACAATTACACATTCAATTTTCTTACAAAATTTGTATGCAAAATAGGACGGCGTTATTCATCATTACATTGCTAGGTTTGTAGCGGGACTATATCTGTTTGCATCACCAAAAAATCTTTTAATAACATAAATCACCACAAGATTCTCATGTCTCTGAGTTGCATATACAACAGGAGCAATAATTATGTAACCTTTCAGTCTTTGATGTTTCTTGAATATACATATACCTGAATGTGTGATCCTATTATTCAAATAGTGGTGACATTTCCTGCTTTGTATTAGAGTATTTATAACAGCTACAACTGTGCATATGACATTTTGGGTTTCCTAATTCATTTGAAGAATAAGAAAATATGCAGGGTGACATGATAAATCAAAGTGAAACGAACGACTCTACTTTAATATTTCAAAGAAATTTTATAAATCAAGCAACAATACCTTTTTCTTTTTCATTATTCCTCCCCAAACCACTCAGCATTTTATAGGTCTCTGTATGCACGGCATCGACACGGCCTGCGTAGATCTTGGCACTAGCATCCAGAGTAGAACTGGCCACTTGAAAGCTGTCCATGTCTTTCTTCTTGAGCAGTTCTGACATGTAGTCGATCAGGTGGAGACCGAAGGCATTCTTGGCGTTGATCTTGTTCTCAGCAGAGAGCTTGATGCAGTTGGAGTAGTGCTCTGTAACCTGGTTATTACTCATAACACCTAGATTAGCGGAGCGACGCCTGGAAGTACAAAGAATTTTTCTTTAAAAACTTGGGGTTCAAAGCTGAATGCAGATAAATTTCTAAATGACTGATCTCATAACATTGTTCTGTACATTGGTATAACTTTGGCCAAAGTAAATGATGATCACCTTGGTCGCAAGTTGCGACTTGCAATATGGCAGAAAAATTTAACAACAAGATTCCAATTTCAATTATCTAGGAAAGAGGGAAATATGTAGTCTGTAGATTGCAAGATTGACTCCATTACATAACGCATATCTAGGTGGAAATGGCTAAGGTCCATATAATATTGCTTTCCAATGTTTCCATGATTACAAATTTAAACAAAATCAGTTATCTTTTTATTACCAAGCAATTTTCAAAAGCACCTTGTAAAGAGAAGTCACTTTTTAAGATAACCATGAATAGGTTATTGATTCCTAGTATGCAGGAAAAATTAGGTCATTTAGGTGACCTACTAGTTAGGGCTGTCATCGTTACCGCCCTTATCGATCAACCGGCAAGAAATCCTAGCTGATTATCGATATCTTGAACAAGGTCAAAAAATCACCCCATGTGCAAAACTTGACCATTCCTCATGAGCACATTGCTGGTATTCATTCATTTTGAATTTGATTTGCTGAATCAAATTGAAGAAGAGTATCAATAATACATTTATTGATTATCGAATTGATGAATAGTTCTTATCAATGACAGCCCCACTACAAGTACATGCCGAATGGTGAGACATACCTGTCAGATGGCGTAGCTGGACTGCTGAGGTGGCGCTGCTGTATCTGTAGAAGCTTGGATCTCCTCCTCGCCTTCCTTTCAGCCTCATCATTGTTCTCTTGCTCCATGGTGGACAAGCCAGGCGAGTTGGACATGACGGACGCATGGCGCCTTGTGGACGGAGAGATGAATTCCTGCGGTGTCTGTGGTGCTACTCTACTCACAGCCCCAGAGGGGGCGGGGGAGAGAAGCTCCCGGCCAGGCATGATGGGCTGAAAATTTCAAAAAAAAACTAGGTTATGAATGTGGTATTTCTCAGCCTTTTAGAATAGTTGCAATAAAAAAATGATTCACATTTTCTCCTTTCATACACAGTTTAATATTAGTGTTGAAATTCAGGATAGATAATGAATGACTATATATATGAAAGAAGAAGATCAAAGAAATTTGCATTTATTTTTCTTGGTGCAACATTGGTTCCAAAACAATACTTTCCGAGCTGGTTTTGCCTGATTCACTCGCAACTTCCAACGAGGCAAGCGTGTTGCACGCTGCTTTTTAAAAATATTTTACCTGTTACCTGAAATTTTGATCGAATCATTCCCCATTTGGCTTACAATTAAATGCTTTTACCTGTCAAATAATTTTCATAGCTTTCCTTCATTTTTGGCAAGATGACCGTCCAGGGTCTTAGCCAGGAATAAGAAACTGGGTGCCTAAAATTGGCCATTGTAAAATTTTGGGGCATCCAAATTTTTAGGTAGGACCACAATTTACTCAGATTTCAACCATTAACATGTATATATTTATCAAAATAAGGCATAGTATCTATATACAAGGTCATGGGAATTATATGATGATGAAAAAATTCAATTAAATGCTTGAGATTTACATTTTAAGAAATTCCTCGCAAAAAAATTGGGTGTCCTTAGGTGTGCTTTTTAAGGGTTTGGGTGTCCAAAAAGGCACCCAGACACCCTGCTGGCTAAGACAATGTGACCATCTATGCTGTATGTGTCATGGACTTAGCCAGCAGGGCGTCTTTTTGGACACCCAAACCCATAAAAAGCACCCCTCAAGAGGAATTTCTTAACCCTTATCCTGCTAACCACAACAATTGTTGTGGTGTGCAGCAGTGCTTATAGGTTTCACAGCAGGATAAGGGTTAAAATGTCAATCTCAAGCATATAATAAATTTTTTCATCTCCATATTATTCCTATGACATTGTACTGTAAAACCCATTATTATCGCGCTCCTTTTAATTTCACGCATTTCGCGCTAGGTGATGATAACGCGTTTATTACTGGCGCTGATATACGTTCAAAGTAGCATGACAATGCCTCATCTAGCGGTGATACAGTTGATGCGTGTAATTAAATGACCGCGATAAGATTAAGACGGCAGTTGCGTGAATAAAAAGGGGCGTGGTTATAAAGGGTTTTACAGTATAAGGATAGCATGCCTTATTTTAATAAATTCATACTTGTTATGGTTGAAATCTGAGTGTATTGTCGTCCCCCTCAAAAATTTGGACGCCCAAAAGTTTTTCAATTGCCAATTTTAGGCACCCAGCTTTTAAATCCTGGCTAAGACCCTGGTATGTGTAACTTGAAATGAATAATAAAACAACCTACAGTTTGAAGAATAATATATTTCATGAAAAAGATAAATTGTTTTATTGGGAATGTTTTGTATACGTTTGTAATACACATCAATACAAATACACACATAAATCATCGAATAGAAATGTAGGGCCGATCATCAGCAGACATCAATTGCTCTTTCCCATTCATTGTTACGTGTCATTTAGTATAAATATCCTTAGATGAATAAAAGAATGGATATGTAGCGAGAGACCAATTACTATATGCGCTATAAAGCGAGCAACTGGCTATACCAGGCCGGCAGGGGTCTTGAAACATGACGTCACTAGGAGACAAAGACCAATGAGGGATTGAGGGCTCTCGCATCGTATTCATTACAGAGAAATCTGCGTACAAACATGTGCAGAGCGCAACAATGTTTGTTAAGGAATTTAGGTTGACCGGCTCGTTTCATATCCACTTGTTTTTATTCATCTATTGTCTAACTTCTAAGACATATCCAACTAATCCAAGTACACCACTACATTTACTCAAGATCATTTAGATGGAAACAAATTAAACCAATAATTATTTGAATTTAAAATAAAATTAACTCATACAGGGACGGCAGATTGTGAACAGACAGCTGAAATTGATTTTCTTCACAAATTACAATTATAAAGTAAAGAGGAGGGTCATTTCTTGGTTTTCAAAGCCCAAGAGCTTACTGTTTGGACAGGCTATTCTTTAAAGACCGTCATGTTCAAGTAAAATTACTGGTACAACTAGTCAAATAATACAGGTTTCAAAAAACGTTTAAGCCGCTCATTTAATCATCAAATATTGCACATTTCCTACCTGTTTTGATTTACCACTTTCAAATTCAGCGCTACCGTTTTGGATGCGCGCGCCGAATTCTCGTCTGTTATCTCGCTTTTGACGAGATCGCGGAGTTCGGCAAAATTTTCGATGGCGGTGAGTTCAAATTAGCAGACGTCTGCTAGTTGATGTTCCCTGACCTTACCAGCTTGCGCCTAGTAGTTGTATGAATCTTGCAGTTTTTAGATAACTAGGGCCATTTGGAGATGTGGTTAGGAGGGATTGGCATACATGACAGATGATTATTTCGCAGATTAAAGTATTCGCCTAACTTCGGTTCAGGAACTTAAGGTCGCTTTTACTGTTTTAGAGTTATCATAGATCTATCTCATTTCTTAGGCTCAGTTTTTCCTCTACCCTGCTCTTTTTGACAAGTAAGCATATACACAGTATATATTCCAGGAAAGGTCTTTTGGTGAAAAATACATTAAACATCACAAAAGTACCCTCTCAGCAGGGTGTAATATTTTTTGTGTGAAAAACTGAAAAAAAACAAGTGTTTTTCTCTCAGTGATTGCCCATACCATAGTCTGTGTGACTTAAGTTTGGCACACCACTTTTTCTACTTTTTGTGTCAAAACATGCAAGTTTGCCATCCAAACTTGGCAAACCTCTTTGGAGCATTACCTAGGGCTGTCATTGATAAGAAATATTTATCAATTCGATAATCGACAAAATTATTACTGATACGTTACTTCGAATTCAAAATGAATGAAAACCAGCAATTTGCTCAAGAGGAATGGTTGTGGTTTGCATGTGGGGCGATTTTTTGACCTATTGATCACAGCCCTAACACATACACATTCATCTGTGTGAATTTAGGGATAAATGGAATGGAAGCACACATTTGTCTTGGAGAGTTAATGCTGTTGAAGCTGTGTTTTCCTAAAAAATGATTTATTTACCTAATTTGCATATGAATTGATATCTTGCACCTTTTTCGATATCGATAATCGATAAGGTTTTTTTTATCGATTCATTGATACGGGCGGTATCAATGACAGCCCTAGCATTACCGCATGTATGTATAAACATACCTTTTGTCTCAACTCTGCAAAATATTGATTTTGCTCATAAGAACCCATTGCCGACAATATGCTCTCGCGTGTTTGTCTGTTGCGAGCAATACAAACACGGGAGATTGTATTGTTACAGAGGGAGTTGGGACAAAAGGTAGTGCTCCAAAGAGGTTTGTCAAGTTTTGATGGCAAACTCAAACGTTTTAACACAAAAAAGTGGTTAAAGCGGTGTGCCAAACTCAAGTCAAACAGACTATAGGGTATAGGCATTCACAATTGATCTGCTAGTGAGGAAAATTATGTAGGATTTAAGATATGTAAAAATCTGTGACCCCAAGTCACAAATTAACCCAACAACCCACCAGGCTGTAGCTATAGCCACTTTTTTAACTTTTAAAAGCAATAGCCAAATTGTGAAAATAATGTCTGATCAAAATGGCTGATTACTGAAAGGCTGTCCGCATAAAGGCCCTCTCTTCTGAAATTATGAACTGAACGCTGTTCTAATTTATGAACAGCATATTAAGTTCTTGAGATTGTAAGTTACAAACCTAAATCAATTATTACTTCTTACCATACTTAACTTCTACTATGATTGAAGCATGTCGGTAGATTTGAAAAATGTCTACATATTGTTTTAAATCGGTTTGCTTACCTGGACCATATTTCATTCATGCATGCGGGCGAATGTCAATTGAACACATGGGTACTTATTTGCATTTTGTGTTGTAGAATGCAGGTGACAGTGGAAACAAGCCACAGCATGAGTCTAGTGGAACACCAGTACAAGTTGGTAAACAGGTGAGTCAAGTGGACAAATCTTCCAACCTGACCCTTATGAATGACCTCATGCAAACACCAAAAACAATCAACAGTAAAAGTGACCATTTTAAAATATGTAAACTTTTAGGCATTGCATTGTCACACTGCTTCAATCTGAAAATTTTGTTGTATCTGTTAGTGTTATAATTATCTAGACAGATATTTAGTCACTGAGGATTCACATTGCCCACATTCTGTCCTTCTAATTTACCCCCTTCTTTCTGATAGTTGTAAAATCTAGAATGAAAAAAAAGATTACTGAGTTTCAAGTTTAATGATTGTTATTAATTCAGCATTCTTGAAACAATAACTATAAAAGAAGAGTATATGAATCCACCAATCAAAGGTCAGTTGCAATTTTTTTGACCTTTTTAAGTGGATGAAGCAGGTATTATGAAAATACTAAGTGGACAGGAGTAAAATAGAAGACGTGGGATTTTCTCTGGTGTTACTGAAGAGAACCTAACCGCTAATGACATACGATTGTCATCAACTGGTAGGCATTGATTCTCAGAACAACAATGGAGAGTTCACGCGTCACCTTGGTCCTGCGTGGGCTGCCAGGGTAAACAAATGTGGGGGTCGAGGGACCGTAGAGTGGCTCCCTCTAGGTTTAATCAACTGATTCACCGTAGGCGGTGGAATCTAAGATAAACATGTCATACAAACAAAATGACAAGAAAACACGAGTTAATGTAAATCTGTAGAACCAAAAATTGTATGAGATGTGACATCACCATTTCCTTAGTTGAAAACTCTAATTTTCTTAATCGAAAACATTGAGCCCCATGGAAGTGGTTGATCTCAACCTGTGAATCCACATGAGTACTAGAATTAGACAAATAGCTAAAGGGTTTTCAACTAAGGAAATGGTGATGTCACATCTCACACAATTTTTGATTTACATTAACCCCTGTTTTCCAGGTATTATGAAAATACACAAATGTCGATCACCGGGTATGCAACCAGCAGATCTTGCTCAACAGCCTCAGCATGACTCCTAGCCCAGATGTTGATGAGAATCACTATAAGAGGTGCGTTCTGCTTATGTGCGTGAACAACCTTCTCTATAATGTAAACAAATACGAGAGCCCTCATTCATCTGACTCCTAGTAACTTCACACTGAAGCAAGATTAGGTGTCGAGGGCTTTACAGTGGGCCTTATCGTAATGGTAATTGGTCTTTGGAGACCAATCCTTGTTTCTCTTCATCAAATGAAAATATAAATCTGGATAAATTGAACTGTATTTTTGAGTTTTGTTTTTGCGTTATATTTTCAGATGAGCAGTGGGCTTCGGGAACGTTTGAAAAGAAGTGGACGATCTTACAAATCACCTTCTATCACTCCAAAGCGCCCCCTGGTGAAACAAATATTCACATCGCCTCTACTTGCGAGCCCACAAAGTTCAATAGAAAATGCTGAACATTATAGAGGGTCTTTAGCGTGTAGCCCTAATGAAACTCCTACTGGTAAAGAAAGATCACATGGTTCTTCTTCGAGGAGTAAAAAATGTATTGACAGCAACAACCCAGATTCACTTCGGACTATGCTTTACAATAGGTATGGTGAGGAGGACAGTGACCACAATGATACATTATCAATGAAATCCAAAGAACTTGCTTCAAGTGAACAATCCACCATCGAAGCCAAAAATAAAATGTCACATTGTGGAGAATCTGAACCATACACAGAATCACAAGCGCCATCTCAAAAATTAGCATTTACAAACTGTGAGGGTGAAGGAAAGACTTTTCTTCCATCGCCATCTTGTGAAAAAAGGAATACCGGTGTGAAAAGACAGCGAAGCTCATCGGTTGGAGAGAATCAAGAGACGGTCAGTCTTGATAGGAGAAAAAGTGATCTCCAACAAAAAATCGCTGAAAAGGAAGAAATTCTGAGAAAGCTCACTATGGTGAAACTGTACAGAACTAAGGTGAGAACAAAGGCAGCAGGTTTGATGAACTCACCTGCCCCTTCCAGTGATCACACTTTTTCCTTCAGATTTTGGCTGAAAATTAAATTTGTTTTAAAAGACTTATTATATATTACTAAGGATAAATTCTTTACATCATATTTTCAATTAATAGGCAAAAAAAACTGTAGCATCAGTAGGCTTTTCTTTTTTGTAAGTATTAGGCACTCTCTTCATATGTATGATTTATGGCAATGCATATATGTATACTTTTAAAGTTGTGCCTGTATCCATGTACCATAAAATAATTATGAAAATGATAATAATAGTAATAGTAATGATAATGATGAATTAATGATAATAATTATCAAAAATCATAATAATAATTTCTTGAAGACAACACAGTCAAATACAGGATTCAATATTTGCCGTGGACCTCAGATTAAGCCTTTCATGATAAACTTTAATAAATGTATTATAAATGACTAGAACTAGCATTCTTTTTCAGAATGATCTTGCGCAATTGCAGTGCTTGATCGACAAGTGGCGTAAAGTGAGTCAAGAGGCTGTAGAAGATCTTCACCAGGCGGCAGCACCTCCTCAGCCGACACTAACCGAGCTTATCGACTTCCTTCAGTTGGATCACACTTTACTTGGCTATAATGCTGAGGATGAGTCATTCACCTGAACTTAATGGAAAGACATGGTAATGTCTTATTGTCTCCACTAGGCGGCAGCACCTCCTCAGCGGACACTAACCGAGCTTATCAACTTCCTTCAGTTGGACCACACTTTACTTGGCTATAATGCAGAGGATGAGTCGTTCACCTGAACCAACCCCTTATAGAGCCAAACTGACAGAGTGGTTCTAATTGTCTCCACCAGATAGCAGCACCTCCTCAGCCGACACTAACAGAGCTTGTCGAATTCCTTCAGTTGGACCACACTTTACTTGGCTATAATGCTGAAGATGAGTCATTCACCTGAACTTAGTGGAAAGACATGGTAATGTCTTGTCTACACAAGATAGCACCAACCTCTGAGGCCAAACTGTTGTAGACGTAGAGTGATTCTAATTGTCTGTACCAGGCGGCAGCACCTTCTCAGCCAAGACTAACAGAGCTTATAGACTTCCTTCAGTTGGACCACGCTTTACTTGGCTATAATGCTCAAGGATGAGTCATTCACCTGAACTAACCCATTAGGCCAAACTGTCGTAGAGTTATTCTTATTGTCTCCTCAGCCAACACTAACCAAGCTTATCAACTTCCTTCAGTTGGACCACACTTTTATTGTTAAATAAAAGAGGCAATTTCTTATAGTTGTGATTGAACAAAATGCAATTGGAAAACATACTTGAGTAATATTGATTGAGTAATATTTGCAAAGCTCAAACAGTCTTTGCTCACAAGCTGCATATTTTCTGTAATCAAAGGTGCTTTATATTTAGAAAATCAAAAAATGTTATTGAATTAGTTGAAATTAGAAAATTAGTTAGCATTTCTAAGAAGAGCCATACAGAAGATGATCAAAACTTATCAGCTTTGAATAAGCATAGAAGTGCCAAAGTCCTATTCACTAAAGATGAAGTAGAGCCTGAATGAATGTGTTTATAAAGTAAGAACAGGCAGGGCCATGTTAAAAGTTAGTTATAGAATTATGGAGGTTAAGATGGTGATTTTTTGGAAGTGGTGGTATGGATAACAATCCTATGCATATATTAGAGGCTAGTACTGGTACTCTAGTCTATATGATACCAAATAGCAATATCAAATCGTAAAAAGTAATGTATCATTTGTTAATACCCGCTGTGATGTAAATCTCGATGCTGATTGGTCTATCAGAGTTTGATCTGCGATGATCTTTCACAATTTAAATGCTAAGGTCATCACTCGCCCTAAACAATTAGTGGAGGCCCCTTTCTTGCGTTACATGCAGGATCAGGTGATAGTACCCGTGGAGGACAGGTATAATGTCCCAAATGCATATTCCACCAATTTAGGTTTTAGTCCAGCTAAATTGTACTTTCTACATGGAATAGTATTAACTGGAACTAGGAGATTTAATCATTGTGATGTTGAGTAATTTTTTCCAAGGTACGGTACCACAGACATACTTCACAATTACCTAAACCCTGTCATGTTGGTATTCATTTGAATGTACCAGGGTTCCAGCCTTTTTTCAAATTATTCTATTTTGTCCAACTCAGCAATTAGCTGCACAAGGATTAACTGAAAAAAAAATGGTTAAAGAGGAGGTGATAAATTTGTTACACCTTGTTTGAAAGTGGGGTACAGCGTGATATCCACCCTCTGTCATCGACATCCCACTCGGCTCCACCTTGTGGGATGACAGAGGGTGGATATCATGCTTTATCACCTGCTCTGCTGTAATCCTCTATGCTGATTGGTCAAAAGGTGTTAGACCTGGAGCCGCCCACACTTTGTAGATTCAATATCGAACAGCAGAATTCAATATTACCACTTGGGCAGCAGCCTCATTCTGACCTCTCAAGTTATTTTTAAATATTCTGAGATGTATATGTTATTTTTCTTAGCATGAAAGAGCAGGTGATAAATTTGTTTCGCCCTGTTGGAAAGTTCAATCCGGCCTGCTATCCGCCCTCAGTCATCCAGATCCCACTCAGCTCTGCCTCGTGAGATCTGGATGACTTTGGTTGGATACCAGGCCAGATTACACTTTCCAACAGGGCGTAACTAATAGTACCCAACTTTCAAACAGGATGTAACTAGTAAGATCTGTTGTACCTGTAATTCTAAACCATTTAGAATGGATTTAGTAAGGTTTGATAATTAAACTTTTTTCTATGTAGGTGTGACTTTGAAAATGCCTGTTACATTATATATATTTTTAAAGATTGACTGTGATATTATCTTTATCATAATGTTTGCGTTAGCAATAAACCCTTAAGTACACATGAATGTTTTGTTCGTGCATATAATAATAATGATCTAAATGTTGGAACATATCAATAAAAATGGTTATCAAAACACTACGTTTTAGAAGTTTATCTTGCTCAAATTCACTTTGAAGTAGCATTTCTAGGCCTCCCCTCCCCTGCAATGGGATCTTTATGATATGTAACATTGCGGATAGTTTACATATAATTTCATATTTTCCGGTCTGTAGTCATCTGATATAACTACTTGTTTATGAATGAAAGAGAACATGCAAAAATAAATTATGGTACAACCTACCATGCTTTTCAATAATGCCTTTTTTTTATTGTAAAAATGCATGCATTTTTTTCTCTAAATGTTTTGATATCGCAGGCTAGTATTAAAACAGGTGGTTGACACAAGACAGCCTCTCCATATTCAATCTCATTCTCTCACTTGTTTGGCTTTGGAGTTTTCATAGACAATATGTTGGAAGTTGTAACGCCAATAAAAACAATAAAATAATCATAAGCTTCTTTATTATGTACATAAATATCATACATTTACAATAAAAAATGTGTATAAAAATAACTCCACAAAAGAGCCATAATGACTAATAGATACATAGCCTTAGTTACCAATCAATTTCCATCAAAATAAGATCAAATATTGATTGAGACTATGTCAATTTAAAAAGGCATTTTCTTTAGGAATGTGATATTTTAACTAACGTTGTATCAAACTTTCACTCGATTTTACTGTATCAATCTTATTTTCATTCCTTGATCCCAAGGGAACTTTCCTTGCCTTTTTATACAAATAATAGCACCAGTTAAAAATAGTATGGAACTGTTTTGATCTATTTGCTGTGCTTAGCACATGTTTCATGCTAGAAATATTTTAACTAGGCAGTTTTCTTTTCAAAATAGGATCCTTGTCAAGAAATGTGAATACAATAATCCATATGAAAACAACATTCCTTCAAATATTTCTTCTGATATACTTTGATACTAAAAATTCTGGCAAACAATAGGATGCATGAATATTGGCAAATATTTCAGGATTTCTGAAAGGAAAATTGCCAATCTTAGAAAAGAAACTCTTTAGGATATATAGAAAGGATTTTAAAGTGTGACTAAAAGTGGGTCAAATAGAATGACACATTTCTCAACCAAATGGGACATAAAAACGCACACATATTTAAAAAATAACATAACCATAGTTTACCAACAGCTAATTAGGGGCCAACTGCATGATTCATCACATCAAGACTTTGGGGACATCAACATTGAAATCTCAGTGGGGAAGAGCTGCTTAGAAAGACTAGAAATGCACAATAATAATATTTTAATGTAAATACCCTTTTCAATGTCCAGTCAGACTACTCAATAAATCTTTTAGTGACACGTATGTGATGGCATGAAAACCTTTGACATCTCAAGAAAATTTCACTGGGAAATGCCAAACATTTCAATAATTTTACATGATAATAAGGAACCCAAATATTTTGCCCATCAATTTTTAAAAATGTCAATTTCAGTTTTATAAAAAAAATGTCATTTCAATATTAAAATTAATAATTACTTGATGATACTTTTTTCTTATCTAAAATACATTTGTGTGAATGGTAATTATTTATCTTGCTTTCTCCCTAAAAATGTGACACCTCAAAATTTTAATTATGTTTATTTAGGACACCTATTTCAAAATCCTAGTCATGCCCTGTACCTCATTATAGGCAATCCAAGCACCAATGACATATCTAAAAAAAGATCTCTATAAAATGTTGCTACTGTTGTATCTGCTTACCTATTGAGATTTGCTGCAGAAATTTGTCCATTTTATAAAATAATGGATATAAATATAAATTTATATATATATATATATATATATATATATATATATATATATATATATATATATATATATATATATATATATATATATATCAGAAGGAATAGAAACCTTGAGATCTCGATAGGTGAAAGGAACTTAAGGTTTCCACAGGAATAGGGAACAGTACATCACTGAAGGTAAAGAGAGACCTGTAGATCTCAAAGGAACTAGATATCTCTACAGTTGTAGGAATGGAAATCTGTATATTTAAGTAGGTGGGGACATCTATAGGTCGCCATAGGTATCTAAGTCTACTATATCAAGATCCAGGCCGAGAGATTCCAGTGATGGTAAAGGTATGTGCTCCAGTGGTATGCCAGAATCAACTCGCAGGTCATCATCAAATATAGAATCTGGAAAAGAAATGAGCACATCTCAAAATATGACAAATTGACAATGAAGCTGGATATATATATTGGACAGCAGCAATGTGCAGTTACATAACACGATACAAGTGAACTTGGATATGACGGACCACTGTATGACGGATTTTTGCATATGATGGACAATATGCTTGGTCCAAGTCCGATGCATATCAAGTATTCGACGGATTTTGCATATGACAGACCAATTTTCCTGGTCCCATTGAGTCTGTCATTTCCAAGTTCACCTGTACAGTCAAACTTGTGCAAATGACCACTTCTTTTAAACGACCACTTGCTGTGAACGACCACTTTCAGATACCCCCCCAAGGCTACACCCTGTATGTTTTAACTTGATTAAACGAACACTTGATGGACGCGACCAACACCTACAAAATCTTATCCCTAACAGTAAATGGCCATTCATTCAACGGCCACTTGAATGTTGCCAATCATTGGCAATCAATGAGAAAATGTAAATCAAGCACTTGGTCTTATCGGTAAAATTGAAAGAAATACCATTTAGGCGGGACCTCAATTAATATTGGTGTTCAACTTTAATTTTCTGAATTGTTTAATCTTAAGATATCAATGAAGAAATTTCAACAAACAGAGCTTAACTTATCAACCTCATACCTGGTCATTGTTAGAATTTTTTTGTTTTTTCATAACCTCACTCAGACCTCCAACATCTGATGACTCTGATGTTACATAACATGTATGCATTCATCAGTATATATCATTGTTTTATATATATGCAAATATGAATATAACCGCTACGAACCGTTTACCAATCTGCATATACTCTCGCTGCCCAGATCCCGGCGCACCAAGTCGTCCTCCTTATCAACCTGCGGCCGCACGCAGCCCAGGAGGTGACTGGGCCGCCACTTACGCCACTTCTTCAGTTGGGCACTAGGCCGCTGTGCTGAGGGCCAGATGTCATCAAAATGGTCTGGAAAAAGAATAATTCCAAATTGTTCAGTATGTCAGACTGTCAGTCAATTCAATCACTCATCATTCACGGTCGATTGGCAATGATTCAGATGCATATATGTCTTTCGGACAAATGACCATATTTTTGATTGTCCATAGAAAAGGTGGGAGTTCATGCTGATGCTTGATAGTACTCACTTGCAGTGTCTTAACCAGGATTTAGAAACTGGGTGCCTAAAATTAGCAGTTGTAAAATTTTTGGGCGTCCAATTTTTTAAGGGGGATCACAATATACTCATATTTAAACCATAAACATGTATAGATTCATCAAAATAAGGCATGATATCATTAAACAATGTAATGGGAATTATAAGGAGATGAAAAAATTCAATTATAAGCTTGAGCTTGAGATTTTTAGAAATTCCACACAAAAAAATTGGGTGTCCTGAAGGGTCATTTTTAAGGGTTTGGGTGTCCAAAAAGGCACCCAGACGCCCTGCTGGCTAAGACCATGCTCACTTGTCCTCAGGGTCTTAGCCAGGATTTCAAAAATGCCTGTCCAAAACAGCAATTCCAAAAATTCTGCCCGTTCAGATTTAGCTATTCATCTAGTTCAAACGGTTATATCAACTTCATTTATTAGCACACTGTGTTAAAAGGGCAATTTACACTTCAGCTGTGACCCAGAAATTGGTTATTACCCCCCAAAAGTCACAATTGAGAATGCTTCAAAGATAATTTTTGCCCTTCCAAAAATGAGGTTTTCAGGAAACTGCCTGTCTTATTTATTTAGGGAGACATCATATTCTAATAACTCACACAAACATGTATCTGGTTCAAACTCACCTTCTTCTTCATATATGTACATGTCTTCTCTGTCTTCTACCTCTGTGGACAGTTTGGATTTTTTTGTGATCACCTTCACGCTGGGTGGAAGCATGGAGGGCTGCTCTTTCTGAGATGAGTGTTTCTAAGCAAGAGAAAGGGAGAGTGTTGATGTAGATTAGAGCACAAATCAAAAACGAAAAAAAAAACTAAAACAATAGGGTTATTTATGCACAATTCTACAGATTGAAGTTCTAGAAAACTTAGCCGCAAAGATTTTTTTTCACACTCTTTCACACAAATTATATTTGCTTGCAATCAACTTTAGGAAATGTTTTACTTTCTTCGCCTACTGCTCCAAAATTTTGAGAAAAGGTATGTATGGATATACAAAATGATAGTCCAAATAACTTTTAAAACTTTACCACTTTCTTATGCTATTACCAAAATTTCAACATGTCATAATCAATTCCATCATAGGCCTAACAAAAGAAGTTGTTTGTTTCGTGTAACGGTCCGAAAAAAAATAAATCTTTGCATCATTTTTTTGGTCAAAAATGTGTGTTTTATGCATGTTTTACATTGATTGGGAGTTGGGAAGGCAGAAAAAACTTTAGGGTAGGGATTTTTTGGAATAAAAACTTGTAAGGGTGGGGTTTCAGGAAACAAACAACTTTTTTTAGGCCTAACTGATAAATTTGGGCTAGTCTGGTAGGGCTACAAGGGTTGATAATTGACTAGCCCTACAGGCCCCTTTTCACATTTTAACTATATCAGAGTAAGAGGGCTACCTTCTATGTCAGACACGAGAGATGATTTAAGTAAACTCTCTAAATCTTAAACTAGTAGAAAGGAATTCAAAAAGTCAGTTTGCAAGTGGTACGATTTAAAAATTCATATTGCAATGTACTAGTGTGATGGAATCATAAGTTTACTACTTGATTGTGTGTCAGTGTGTGTACTGAATTTGATTGCTGATTTGATTACCTGTTCTGTTGGTTTCATACTGTTGTTCTGCGTGGGCTGTAGTCTAAATGCGGGTTTCTTCATCTCAGTGTGGCCAGATTTCTGTAGTTTCCCCCCTTTGTTTCCATTGCTTGCAAGTGAGAGGCCACTGTGGATGTTCTTTACGTCTCCCAGGGCTTGTCTAGGCTGCAGGGATGACGCTTGCTGCGACTTCTGACTTTGGAAAGTCTTACCAACTGCCAAACAAGAATTCAAACAATAATACAAGTATCTTGATATTAGAATCATCAAACAATTAAGATCAGTTAACCCATTCATGCCTGGAACTTTCTTTGGCAAGTGACTTATATAAAGTGGGTTAATGAATTGATGGAGATGACTACTGTGTATGTACAACAAATGGTCCTTTGAATAAAATTAGGAGTTTTGTCCTGTACAATATATCTGACTTTTGTAACCTTAAGTCAGACTAGAACCAAAAAAAGTAAGAGTAATGGATTCCTGGAGGCAATGTCTTAGCCAGGATTTAGAAACTGGGTGCCTAAAATTGGCAGTTGTAAAATTTTTGGGCATCCAAATTTTTAAGGGGGATCACAATATACTCATATTTAAACCATAAACATGTATAAATTCATCAAAATAAGGCATGATACCATTAAACACTGTCATGGGAATTATAAGGAGATGAAAAAAGTCAATTATAAGCTTGAGATTAAGATTTTTAGAAATTCCACACAAAAATAATTGGGTGTCCTGAGGGGTCATTTTTAAGGGTTTGGGTGTCCAAAAAAGCACCCAGACGCCCTGCTGGCTAAGACCATGCCTGGAGGTACTAGAGACAATGGACCAGAAAGAAATATTTGCTGTTGACTTTCAATCAGATGTTTTCCTCAATTCATTCTTTCTGAATTAAAAAAAGTTGTCCATATGCTTTAAAGATTAATTTTATCACAGCCCCCCCCCCCCCCCCCAAAGAAAAAGCGAAAATTTCCTCATTTGGTGTCAAACGTTGAAGAAATATCATTGCAGAATAAAGAACTTGATATATTGATCTTTATACATGTACACTGCATGTATCCTAATGAACTTAGAAGTTTTGAACCACTTATGCCTAGAGTTCTCTGTGGCATTTGGAATTTTGTTTTTCGTCACATTTATGTCATATTATGGCTAACTCGTGACTAGCCAGTTGTAAATGCCTCCCGCATCTAGACTTATGAAAGTGAATTGAATTATCTAAATGAAGGAATATCTTGCAAAATATTGGAGTTGTTAGCTGGATTATAACAAACAATTTACCTTCAAATATAGTAGAAAAGGGTAACCACTTTAAGAAAGATATCAAAAAAAGGCAGGCTCCCTGGCCACTCAGGGTTGTTACAGAGATATTGGGCAAAAAACACAATTTATTCATAAATTTATTGGGTTTATTACCTGGTCCATTTCCTATGGAAGAGATGGATCCGCGACCGAGTACAGCAAGCTGGGAGTTCTCCTGATCATTGTATGGCACAAAATTCATGATGCTGCAGCAGTGGGCTAAACACTGAAAACAAATAAAGCTAGCTTAGTAACAGACCACGGGCACAGATGCATAGTTCTAGCCAGCAGGACGTCTGTGCGTCATTTGGACACCCAAATCAGTGTGCAACATAACCATTTGCCCCGTTGCAAGTGAATTCGGCAAAAGACGACAATGGGGCAAGCTGAACAAGACCCTGACGTGCCCCGCTCGGCAAGTAATGTTTTGGGCTAAGACCAATCTCATCTTTGTTTAAATAACAGAGTGGCAGGGCAAGTGAAAGTGCTGGCATCGCAAGTCAACTTTAGGGGCCTCCCTCGAACCTGTCCTCTTCAGCACTACTCAGTTATCACTTACAGAAGTGAGCAAGTAACAGGCCTGAGGTAGCCATACAGGGGCATCCATGTTTCCCATGATGCACGCTGCTTTTTGGCATCACCTAAGCACCAGCTACAGAAACCGTTTTGGGCTTACTCGAGTAAAGTGTCATGGCGTCTGCGATCAATGCGTAGGCGGCACCAAATCATGATTGTCGAACATCAGAGAAACATAAATCCGGGCATGTACCGTAAAATTCAAGTGTTTTCCTAATGCTGGTAACAAAAGTGAATGATTTACTCATTTTTAAAGGTGCTTACGAAAACGTCAAAAACAAATAATTTTTTCAGCATTTTGCTGCAAATACGGCAAATCTTTTATTTATTTTCAAAAGAAAAACAATAATTGGTAAACGTAAGATTCGCCATGGCGTCCAGGTGCACACGTTGCATTGTGGGATGCTTACCCAAGTAACCGACTGAGGGGGTGGGTTATTTGGGCCAGGCGTGAGTAAGCGCGAGTTCGCCGAGTTGTGATGTCATCGCTAACCCAAAGGCTCTGGCGCTTATCCAGGTAAATAAATGAGCGTTCACAAAATCACAGAAAATAGGCGCCATCACTTGACCTTTGGAGGAATAGAATGTTACAACAGTGCAACTCCAAACATCTCCTTCATCACCATCTGGGAGTAGTAGACAGGGAGTGGGCACTGTGCATGCATCATCAAATTTCGCTGCCTCCCACTGTATGAGTCATAGATAACCTGTGTACCCCAGGATTGGCTGCCTGCCGAAAAAAATCACGTGACCAATACTTCCCCAGGCTACACTGCGTAACCCGAGGCGCACATACCCTAGGTACTATAGTCTGTCTGACTCGAGTTTG
>OZ012694.1:8145140-8150627 GCA_963942565.1 Maea johnstoni
ACACGTAGTAGTGCTCCAAAGAGGTTTGCCAATTTTGGATGGCAAACTCGAAAGTTTTGTCACACAAAAGTTGGAAAAGTGATTGCCAAACTCGAGTCAGACAGACTATAGCACCAGTTATGCTGATACACTGCAAAAATGAATTACTGGTCTTTCCGTGGAGCAATTTCAGTGCGGTTTACGTTGTTAGAACCGCCACAATTAATTCTACCTGTCTCTTAATTCAAGTTGAAATTTGTTGCGAAATGACAATTTTGCAACAGGTTGAAATCGGTGTAATTTCATGCCATATTTTCGGTCAATCGCTACTCCTACTGTGTAGTGTTTGCACAAATATAAAGCTTATCATGGAGCTTCCGATATGTTTTCGCGAAGAGCAAGTAAAGAATGACGTCACGGATATCAAATTTGTAACTTTTTAACTGCATCTGAAGGGGAATGCCAGCGGAGGGATCTTGGATTTCACAGGAGGGGTGTGTGCAATTTGGACCTTTCATTTGACGTAATCCCAGACCATATAAAGGATTGCTCCTTAAACGGAGGAGCTGGTCTACTTCAATTGGCAATATCTCTGGATCCAAGTGGGCTACAGAGTTAAAATTTATATTTTTGGAAAGCTGGAATTTCCCGTCAGCTTTTTAGCTCATTGATCCCATTGTAAAATTTGCCCATTGCCAACAATGACGATCTCGCGTGTTTCTACTGTTGGCAATTGTTTGCAATGGGTAAATTTTACCCAGGGGCCTGTTTCTCGTACCGTAAAGTACGAATCGTTCGTAATTTACGATTCGTAAATTTAGGAACGTTTTTACGAAGATCAGTTATTGCGTTTCTCGAAGCTCTTCGTAAATGAATTCGAAATTTCGTAATTGATGACGTCATTTACGATAAAATATTGTTGTGACGATCTTTTGTTGCGCATATAGTCCTATTGTTGCGTATGCCACTCACTATGGGAGTGGCATCAGTGACATGAACGTCAGGGATGGATGGGACATTTATCCCGCCGTAGCGTATATTGAAGGATACAGCGATTACCTTTCCGCCCTGCGTACAAAAGCAACAACATATTCCATAATAAAACATGGACATACTACCATATGTGTGCGTGAAAAGGGTAGATAATTTGTGTTTTTATGCAGTATTGTTCGTCGTTCAAATGAACTGCTTAAATGGTTAACGGTTTTTAATTATCGGGGAAAACTGAGGAAGTATAATTATTACTCTTTCTGAGAGGGGCTGTATTAGACAACCATTATTCAACAATAAACTCAAATCTAACATTAGCCCCCCCCCCCCCCCCCCCCTTTGTTCCTCTTTCTGGAATAGCCTAAGCAGAATTAGGGGTGTCCGAATATCTTAGTGGCGGAGCACAGTCAATATATGCATGAATGTATCAATATTGTATCATGGTTGCACTACTATATTAGCCCTTAGAGCAATAGTTAAGACCATGAGCAATAGACATTATTTCTAAATTAAGTTTACTATGGCTTTAAATACAATTTGTATCAAGAAAAGTTCAAGTGAAATATATAAAAGCGCACATTGGTCATGTGTTTGCGAAAAATTCCCGGGTTGTCTGCGATGGACCAAGTTTGAAAGAGCATTTATTTTCATAACCTTTTTTTTTGGGGGGGGGGGGGGGAGAGATAAATTAGATAAAACACTTCTATTTTCATGACCGTTTTAAGGGGAGGGAAAATTTAAAATATATATATATATATTCACGACTGTTGTTTTGGGAGAGAAAATAAAGAAATTTTTATTTTCACTACCGTTTTTTGAGCGAGAAAATAAAGAAATTTTTTTTCACGACTTTTTGGGTGGAGAGAAAATTTTAAAATTACTTTTTATATTCACGTTCATTTTTGAGGGGGAGAGAAAATAAAACGATAGATAGATATACGTTTACAGACAGACAGACAGATACATACATACATACATATATATATATGCATACATACATACATACATGCATACATACATACAGATAGACAGATAGATAGATGTTAGATATTGATAGATATACATACGAATAAATACATGTTTACATTATTGATATGGTCGTTTTACTTTGTATACATGATATTCCATGATATACACGTACATGGTCTATATTGCGAATTTCGCAAATTATTAGGCTACCTTTACTACGAAAACGAGCCAAGCAAACAGTCATTTTTCACGGCCGTTTTTTGAGGAGAAAAGTTAGAACTTTATTTCTCCTCTTTTTCTTCCCCCCCCCCCCCCCCCCCAAGAAAAAAATGATCGTGAAAATAAAGTTTTTGTATTTTCTCTCCCCAAAATCGTCGTGAATATAAGTAGTTTTTGTATTTTATTCCCCCCCCCCCCCCCCCCGTCGTTAAAATATAAGTTTATATTTGCTCATTCACACTTGATGATGCATCGTACTTGTCGCATGTTTTGATATTAATAAACGATATATAGATATAACGTAAAGACATTTCAAAATCAAAATTATCTATACATTCTTTATGAATGATTGTATTTTTTTATTGATTCGTAAATAATTATGAGATCTAATAAATATTCAGAAACTATTTATTTTATTATATTCAAACAATTATCCATAAATAAATGATTAATATTTATGCACGTGTATATATTAATTAAACACATATTAACATACACAGATTATTTATAAATAGTGATAAATGATATGTAAATATTTATAAATCACGGGCCTGCCCTGATGGTCGTGTGGTCAAGTGCCCGTGTAGGTGCGTGAGATTACCCCACGTTGCCATGCAACAAGGGTCCAAAACGTCATTCGTAAATTTACGATGACCTCTGAGGTCCTCGTAAATTTTACGCGATTTTCGTAAATATTTACGAACGGCTCAGCTTCGAGAAACAGAAAAATTGTAAATTACGATTTTCAACAATGAAAATCGTAGTTTACGATACGAGAAACTGGCCCCTGATGGTCGTGTGGTCAAGTGCCCGTGTAGGTGCGTGAGATTACCCCACGTTGCCATGCAACAAGGGTCCAAAAACGTCATTCGTAAATTTACGATGACCTCTGAGGTCCTCGTAAATTTTACGCGATTTTCGTAAATATTTACGAACGGCTCAGCTTCGAGAAACAGAAAAATCGTAAATTACGATTTTCAACAATGAAAATCGTAATTTACGATACGAGAAACTCGCCCCAGGTTCCATTTTTTTGCATTGGAGGACTAGTGCCGTATAGGTGAGGCCCGTCAGAGCAACAATAGCATAGGGCCGTAACGTTACGGCACGGAGGGTTTAGGTGAACACTCCCCCCTGGATCCACCTATAAATGCAGCCAGAAATATCATCGAGCTGCGCAAGCATTTAAAGCTTCGAAATTGTGAAAATCATGAAATCCGAATCTATGCGCACTCTTCCTTGCCATGCCAATATCATACAAAGAAAAATAAAAGCATTTAGTAAAGCTGCCGCTCGGCCTTTGCGCTTTTGGGAAGCGCGAATTATATTTATAACTGGTAAGGAGCAATTACTGTATACTATAGTATCAGCCATTTAAATTTCAGAATTATGAGTGAATGGGCCATCTAACATGGTGTCCGCGTTTAAACCAACTCTACAGAAAATACTCACGGATGATTTTGCTCATAGACTTGAACCTACCGTTAAGTGTTTTGCGTGTAGTAATGACAAGCAAGATATGAAAGGTTAACACAATATGAGAAAGAAAGATTCAGATAACATTGAAGTTTCAATAAAGCGCTGAAGAATCGCAGTAACCAATCACGTCGAAGAAATGGGTCACGTGGTAAAACATCGATTAGTTCGGCAATTTGCCGAACTAAAGGATGTGTGGAGACGAAATTACGATGGCGCAGGTGTGACAAATAGATTTGTAAACGACATTTAAAAAAAACTTGCACTTATTATGGTATAGAATTGAAAGCGATTAAAAATCATTAAATATATTCTTATAAAAAGACCTGGTGGAGATCATTTATACTGAAACAACTTAATTTTGAACCTTCTCTTTAGTCTAGTAACCCGCTTTGCTGTACCATCGTCATGAAATCAAAATAACGAGGTGGGTCAGCCTGTGAGTGATATAAGGGCTTATATACCTTTCTTAAAATTAACATGATTTGGTCATTTTTGGCCATTTACAGTGATTTCGCTGCCATACGAAAATGTATTAAGAGAAAGCCCCATAAATACTTATTGTATTTGTGACATGATGAGTATTAAGATTGCATCAATCTAAAATTATATCACATATACCTTGGATTAAGAAAAGAATGGATATGAAACGAGAGACCAATTACTATATGCCCTATAGTTACATGCTGGCCTCATGCCAGGACCACCAGATAAGGCAGCAGGGCGAGGTCACGTGGGAACAAGGACCAATCAGGGCTCTTGCATCGATTACATTACAGAGAAACCTTATCTCCACCACCTGCTGGGGGTGCCCACAGCACCTATTAGCGACTATTAGTTGAGGCTAGCATGTTCAGGTTGACCGGCTGGTTTCCATTCCATGTGTATGGTCTTCTAAGCATATACGCACGAAAATTTGCACATGAAATTATTGCTCATTCATGATCACGGGATTCAGGAAGTTTCCATTTTTTCTAGATGACGGGTTGATAAATGATTATATCGTAAATAATGAGAGTTTTAGTTTGGTTATGATGAAAAAAAGTTTACGATAAAACAAATATAACCAGTATCAGAGAAATACATCCCCTTGAACCGCAACGCCATAGGCACAGCATGCTAGCACCTAGGGTATGTGCGCCTCGGGTTACGCGGTGTAGCCCTGGTCACGTGATCTGATCTGTGCAATTAGCATGCAGCATCTTTTCTATGTCAGATAGTTGCCAAGGAGATGGGAGGCAGCGACATTTGATGATGCATGGACAGTGCCCGATCCCTGTCTACTCATCTCAGCCAGTATGTAACTTATATCAGAATAGAACAGAACATATAAGTATAAAATGATAAAAGTAGGTTTGCGCATCATCACCAGAACTTGAACATAAAACAGAATCTTCAAGCCTAAAGAATAAAACTAAGACTACTCAATATATAATGGAAGTAAACAATACCCTAATAAGCGGAAACCCCTCTTTAAGAGGGGAAAAGTAGCGCCTCAATTTCAGATTAAATACTAGTATATAGATTTATGCATACTGTTAGCGTTAGTTTTTTTAAGTAATGTTGAGCCTCTTCAGTTTGGGCTGCTGAAGGAATGAGAATACCCCCATGTTTTAAAATAGCTAATCACACCCAATACAAATTGTCATTTAGAAGAGGCTATTCTTTTTAGTGAACAATCTGGCCCTAAAAAATTTAAGGAAGAAATATTCTGTCCCTATGAAAGGTAAGAAAAAATGTGGCCATGAAAATTGAGTATTTCTGGCCAAGCCAGAGAAAACAAGAACATTCTATCTCCACCAGAGGATAAGTTTTTTTAACAGAAGGATAACATCCTCCACCTCCTCCCGACCC
>OZ012694.1:8150827-8153327 GCA_963942565.1 Maea johnstoni
ATATATATATATATAATATATATATATAGATTTATATATATATATATTATATATGTGTGTATATGTATACACACATACATACCTATGTACATACATACATACAAACGTACATACGTAAGACATACTATTCCTCTACAATGCCAGAGGTTATTTTGCGGGTAAATGTGCCGTTTAAAACACTTGATATCTTCTCCGTATGATACGGAGAATGTCTCAAGACGGAAAATATACGGAACTTTCGAGAAACGCATTTTCCGAGTTTCGTATATCGTCCGTAATTGGCCTCCCCTGGTGGAGATCATTTATACTGAAACAACTTAATTTTGAACCTTCTCTTCTCTAGTAACCCGCTTTGCTGTACCATGAAATCAAAATAACGAGGTGGGTCAGCCGGTTAGTGCTTTAAGGGCTAATATACCTTTCTTAAAATTAGCATTTGGTCATTTTTGGCCATTAACAGTGATTTCGCTGCCATACGAAAAAGTATTAAGAGAAAGCCCCATAAATACTTATTGTATTTGTGCCATGATGAGTATGAAGATTGCATCAATCCAAAATTATATCCCATAAATGCACGAAAATTTGCACTTGAAATTATTGCCCATTCATGATCACGGGATTCAGGAATTTTCCATTTTTTCTAGATGACCGGTTGATAAATGATTATATCTTAAATAATGAGAGTTTTAGTTGGTTATGATGAAAAAATGTTAACGATAAAACAAATATAACCAGTACGTATGTAACTTAAATCAGAATAGAACAGAACATATACGTATACAATGATGAAAGTAGGTTTGCGCATCATCACCAAAACTTGAACATAAAACAGAATATTCAAGCCTAAAGAATAAAACTAAGACTACATAATATATAATGGAAGTAAACAGTACCCTAATAAGCGGAAAGCCCTCTTTAAGAGGGGAAAAGTAGCGCCTCAATTTCAGATTAAATATATAGATTTATGCATACTGTTAGCGTTAGTTTTTTTAAGTAATGTTGAGCCTCTTCAGTTTGGGCTGCTGAAGGAATGAGAATACCCCCATGTTTTAAAATAGCTAATCACACCCAATACAAATTGTCATTTAGAAGAGGCTATTCTTTTTAGTGAAAAATCTGGCCCTAAAAATTTAAGGAAAAAATATTCTGTCCCTATGAAAGGTAAGAAAAAATGTGGCCATGAAAATTGAGTATTTCTGGCCAAGCCAGAGAAAACAAGAAAATTCTATCTCCACCAGAGGAGAAGTTTTTTTAACAGAAGGATAACATCCTCCACCTCCTCCCGACCCTCATAATATCAAATGGTCATGGAATTAGACCATATAGAGGTGCTCATACAGCAGAACCTGTCATATGACAAGTTATTATAGAAATCTAAATCAACTAAGAGGTGTTATTGCCCTACTGCCCAATAGAGGTTTCTATGGGTCAATAGGTATAAAGGCAGTATGTATGTCCTTCTCACCCTCCCCCGAAATTCCTTCCCTTCATCACCTCCATGCTTGTATTTCATCTGAGATTTCATGTAAGCCATATACATATATATATATATATATATATATATATATATATATATATATATATATATATATATTATATATATATATATATATATATATATATATATATATATATATATACTCGTATATATATACTAGAAAAGTACCCGTCCTGCGGACGGAAACCATGAAATTTCTTATAATGGCAAACGTATCAGACCACCAATACATCCATGAGAGAGAGCCCCCCTCTCTCTTACAGCCCCTATTTCTGCACCCTCTCTCTTTCTCTTTCTCTGCCCCACCCTCTCTTTCTCTACCTGTGCCCCGCCCTCTCGCTCTCTCTGCCACCTCTCTCTCTGTCCCCCTTTCCCTGTGCCCCTCTCTCTCTTTCTGCCCCCTATTCCTCTGTCCCCCTCTCTCTTACTGCCCCCTCCCTCTCTCTCTCTGCACCTCTCTCTTTTGCCCCCCTCTCTCTGCCCCTCTCTCTTTCCATATCACTGCTGCTCTCTCCCTCTACCTCTCTCACTCTGCCCCCTCTCTTTCTCTCTCTGTCCCCTCATTCGCTCTCTCTCCCTCTCTCTCGCTGCCCCGTCTCTATTTCTCTTTCCGTCCTCTCTCTCTCAGCCCCCCTCCTTCCCTCTCTCTCTGCCCCCTCTCTCTCTCTCTCTTTCACTATACCCTCCTCTCTCCCTCTCTCGCTGCCCTCTCTTCCCCTCTATATTTCTCTCTCTGCCCCCTCTCCCCCCCCCCCGGCCCCAATTTCTCTCTCTGCCCCCTCTCTCTGCCCACCCCCCTCTCTCTCTCCTTCTCTATGCCCCATCTCTGTTTCTATCTCTCTGCCTCTCTCTCGCTCGGCCCCCTCTCTCTTTCTCTCCCTCTGTCACCCCCCTCTCTCTCTCTGCCCCCTCTCTCTTTCTCTCTGGTCATACTTGATATAAGTATCTAATACAGTATGCTTCCCGACTTCTGGACCGTAACCGTGACCAACAGGCTTGATA
>OZ012694.1:8158327-8229515 GCA_963942565.1 Maea johnstoni
AATGGTGGCCGGTCATGCCACAGCCCATTTGATGGGCTGTTGGCATGCTTGGGAAATCTGGGGGTGTGTCACTATTCTGGCACTCTCATTGGATGGTGTGCCTGATCAGTCAATATTGCCAGTCCATCAACTGTTTTGATGGACTGGTTGGGAGATATTGCCTAGTATAGGAAGTGGTCATAGCCTGAATTAACCAATCAAAAGAGAGATTGGTCAGTGGTCATATAATAAATATATATATATATATATATATATATATATATATATATATACATATATATATATATATATATATATATATATATATATATATATATATATATATATATATATATATATATTATATATATATATATATATATATATATATATATATATATATATATATATATATATATATATATATATATATATATATATATATATATATATATATATATATATATATATATATATATAATGTCCTGTTCTTCATCGCTTGCCAAGCTTGAGTAAATTTTTACTGAACGAAAAAGAAAATACTGAATCATTTTTCTGGAAAAATATTATACTGGATGAATCTCAACTATTGAACGAAAAAAACATGAAAACGAAACTCTTTACTGGCCAAAAAAGATCAAATTGATTTTTTTTCACTGATATGATTTTCTTCCAAAATGAGAAAAATTCTAAACTGAAAAATATTTCACTGCCTATTCTTCCCCTTTGGCTTGCCATACCCGGGCGTCTCCCGAACGGCCGAAGGAACGGCCTTAACTCTTCAGTAACAGCCAAATATACCTTGGATGTGTTTGGTCATCTCAGAATATACGCACCGAAAATATGTATCATTGAACCAAGGATTTGGCACGTGTGCCAGCCAGTTAGACATTTTGGCGGGAAGCGTTTTTCAAAGAATAAATCCTTCTTTTAACAACTGTCCGACTTTTATCTTTCTATGTTTGAGCTAACTTTTTATTTATGGACAAAATATGTATCGAATTCGCATTATTCATTAATGTCGCAAAAGGCTTTTTAATTTTCTTTTTTGCATCAGCTTCTGGTTCCATATGGTCACATTCGTCGTTTCAATCGGCAATGCATTCGTCTCAGATAGCAAATATTATGTTATTTTTGACACAACTACCATAATAACGTTTTGCAATAAGATTAACTGTTTCTATGGAAAATGCGAATCATTTGGTTTCCTTGAGTGTGGCGATTCGCCATCGGTTACGTGTTCGTACATTCGGGGGCATGAAACGAATGGGATGCCGCGCAAATCTAGCAGACGATAATTTGAAAGATGGCGATGGGAAAGGTCGTGCTTTTTGTCGGAATTCAGTGATTTTCCAATAAGATATTGAATTGTTTTAGAAAAGTATTCACGAAGAGCCTCAAATTGGTATTGATGTTATCTAAGTGTTTCAGATCATATATATTCTCATGCCATTCATTTTAACATAAACATTAGAAGTGGAAAAAGTGACTGAACTGTGAACTCATAAGTCTGATAAGACAAGTGCTTTCAAAGCGCGAATATTTACTTTTAAATTCGCTTTTCACATGCCTTGAATTTAAACATTTATTAGAACTCCAAGAACCATTGCCTAGAAATATGTCTATCAAACCGGTAAGTGTGGGCCATATTAATTACCAAGATTATATATATGTATATATATATATATATATATATATATATATATATATATATATATATATATATATATATATATATATATATATATATATATATATATAATATATATATATATATATTAATATATATATATATATATATATATATATATACATATGTTTAACTTTAAATGGATCAAAGCTTCGGGACACCAATTAACCCCAGCAGCTCAGGATAATTCAGATTTTATCTGCTAAGATCTAAACATTTGGTGAGGCTATTGACAGAACTGCTCTGAAAATGTCTTCATGACTTTTTCAGTGTTTTAAAAAAAATCCTTTTTTTCAAGGAAATATCCACTCCACACCTAAATTCCTCACCCGCCCATGGTAAGGTTATTTCCCAGGAAAATATCACCTGTGGGTTTTGAATTTCCTAGGAAATTTTACCAGAATTATGATTTTACCCCACTGATTTCAAGCGATCTTCATATTCATATCACAATTGAAGTTCATCTACCCAAAATTTAACAGAGAAGCACAGATCTGCAGTATTTAATAAGTTTTATTTTTAAATGTCTTATTTTTTCTCTTCTTTTTTTGAAGAGGTATTGGCAATAAGAAGAACATTTTTTATTTCCTAGCAATAATGGATGGAGATAATCCGAGATATCACAAGAACTCACATCAAAACTAGTGTTCAAACTTTATAAATCATTAACTAAATAAAGATATATAACTCTTAATTTTTATTTTCTAAAATGAATAGAGAACTACCGGTATCTTGACTGGGCTGTATAGGTATTTTCACTATTTGTACAGTTTTAGGATTCACATTGAAATTTAAAGCTAGTTGAACTTATTTATTTGTTTATGTTTTTCTCTATCTTTTATTTGCAGTTCACCCTCTTAAACCCCATGCAAATTGATTACGATGGGGTCATTGATGAGATGTCAGACCCTAAACACTTGAATATTGAGCAATATTTCACACCAATGGAATTCAAGGAAATCTCACAGTATGAGAAAAAACGGTTCCAAAATCTAAAGAGGAATTACCTCGTGTTGATGAAACTAGGTAATTTTGTGATAATTGGAATATTAACATCTTGTTGAGATTAAAACTTTAAAATGACTGGCATATCAATAATAATCAGGAAAGAAGACACTTATTGGAGAAGGGTGTCACATTTATATCAACTAAATCATTTTTTCACTGTAATCAATGTATAGAAGGTTTAGCCTTGTTATGTATTTCACTGTTCTCCAAATGTATAGGATGAACATGAACCCTTTGGAAAATAGAATGTATATTCTCATTTGCTAGCAGTTGCTCAGTACAAGTTTTGAATTATTTTTTTCTTTACCAAAAAATGATAATTATTATATTGCGTTGTTTTAATTAAAATAGGTGCAATATGTAGCCATTGTTTAATAAAAAATTTGAAATACTAGTATCTTTTACTCTACTAAATATATAACTAATAATTGTGTTGTTATAATAAAAGAAAATGGTGCCATATAATGATGTTGAGGTTACCTTCACTAACCATGTTGTAACACATTGTTTCCATTTGTGACCACATCTCTTGCAATACAATTGCTGCTGGATTAAATTGCAACAAAGATTATTATGCTATGAGCATTTTTAGTTAAAGGACAATTCCACCATGAATAAAACATGGGCTCAAATGGTGTCTTAGGGTATACTCTACTCAAATCCAAGACCCCATAACTACCTACCGTCATATAAGAAGTTTATTGGTGTTTAAAGTCATGATTTTCAAACAGGAAGTGGGTCTCTGGGGGCGGCCATTTTGAATCCAGAAGATAAGAGAATAGTTGCACTACTCTCAGACTAGATAGGCAGCTGTCATCAGCCGCCAGTACTAGCTGCTGGGAGTGTGGCTTCTTCACAGCTTATATGTGTGTGTTTATGTGTGTGGATTCACCCTCTACATAATGATCCAATACAAGGCTCACACCTCATTCACTTGTAATTGCAAATCGTTGATAATCTGTATAAAAAATAAGAATATTTTATTTGCTATTTAGAGTAGCAATCATGCAAAGTATGACAATTACACTCCAAGTGTGACATCCACCTGTTTATAACTTTATATTCACTTGTCAATTGCAGACAATTAACTTCCTCTTTTTATCATTGAGGTGATGTTAATAATGTTTATGATACAATAGCAATTCATCTATAACTACTACTTTTGATGATAATACCAATAATAATGATAATTTAAAATGTGATTATAATATGCACAGCCATTCTGTGTCCCTAGCAATTTAGTGGTTTGATGCATTTTGTTAACTGATATTCAAATGAGTGTGAAATTCCTATGTTAAACAGTTAAGTGTGATGGACCAAATACATTGTGTCCTGTTTCCTCTGGTAGATGAAACTTGACAGAGATCAAATGACATATCTATTGAGTTTACATAGACACACTAGATTCTGCAAGTTTATGGAGTCACCTTTGAGTAAAATCCTTACCCTTCCCACCGCTCTCCCACATTTAGATTAGATTTAAATTATTATTTGTTTGTATTGAAATACATGGTAGTTGTGAATTGGCAGGAAATGGTAAGTTGGGTAGATATCAACAATTTCAAGCACTTCCCTGAATTGAAAACACCCCATGGGACTTCAGGTACTCAGGAAACTTCGACACCATTATGTGGATTGCTATTACCATTGCAGGAAGTGAGTCTGAGGAACTAACAATCAATCAGTCATGTAATGCAATTGACCTGGCTAGTACTGTCAATCCAAGGAACACCTTAAGGTCCTTAGGTGTGTAAGTCTAGTTTTGGAATTTTGGAATTATCAAGGGGAGTCATATGATACTGACCTTTTCCAGCTGTCATACAAACAACCAAAAAACAACCAAGAGTAATATGACTCTGATGTTGGTGGTATAGAATAAATAATACACAAATCTGGGGGTCTAGCAGAAGCAAACAAATCCAAAACAAATGTAAAGTGTACCATGACAGGATATGGTCACACAGAACTTTTTAAAGTCACTTGTTACAACTTTCAACCCTCAAGAGCATGCTAAAACTCCTATATTAAGCTGCACGCCAGAGTATCGTTTACTTCCTAAACTAAATATACCACTTTCTTGTAGTCATTTCCATGAAAACCGCTTTTATACTCAATTTTCTGCTGCAAGTGGAAATCTGTATGGCTGTCACATCTAGCGTCAACACTCCATCGTATACTGCTACTAGCTGGCTGCATTTGACCCATATAGATAAGGACCTTCACGCCAGTGCCGGCCAGGTGGGTAGCGTTCTCTAGGGAGTGCGAATGACAGGAAGCATTGCTCGCAACCGTCCGGGCCACCACGGTACCGTGGTGGCCAGGACGGTTGGTACTGTGGCCATATCCTGTAATGACTTTTTATCTCTCTCCATTTGTTAGACATTTTATTGTACCCTCTTAATAAAGAAATGTCTTCCATGTCCAACAACTGGATGTAACAAATCTTACAGTTGTTTTTGTGCGCTTCTGGGCCCTTTCTTTTCTCTCTTGTTGACCATGGCTCTGTGTGGGTTTAAAACTAAATATTGTAGGCACTGCATCAGGTTTCAGGTGTTTACAGATCCTAAATCGTAGTCTTTCTTGTAGTTCAGTCTCAAAACAAGATTCCTCAAAATGTTCATGACAAACTTTTTTATCAAAAGAGTAGTTCTTCACTGTCCATCCTGTCCCAATGTTAAAAAGCCGACTTGCTGCTAAATGCTTCTTTTCTGGTTTAATCCTTGGGTTAGGAAAGGAGAAGAAGGAAATTCCCTTTCCTTTCCCCTTGTCAGATCTGTTATAGCATCCATACAAGCAGCACAAGTCACCATTTTCACAACATTGTTGGTTGTATCATGTGTACACTAGACAGGCTCTGGCAGCTGCATACAGGAAGTAGAGCGACTGTGACATCATGAACTGGCTGTCAGATGGATTCTGGCAGGGCATTGTGGGATACAATGGCGCCCATGGGGTTTAGCTGGGATGGCTGGTTGGGGGTGGTAATTAAGTACAATTTCACAGGTAGGGAAGCCAAACAGTATTCAGGTGAACAGGGACAGTAAAGTACACATATCAAAGTATGTTCTCAGCATATAGTAGCCTGAAGGTGTAATTGTCCTTTAAGGTTTGGCTAAGATATATTTTTGTGTCAAGTCCATTTCTCTAATTTGAAGTCGATATTCTCTCAAATTGTATATAACATTTAACCTAGAATTTACTAGTATTGTGCCGATAGAATTTGTTTGGTCATTCTGAAATGTTACCTCTTTGGAAAAAAAATTCAGTCCTTCTGAAGCATTTTTCTTGTCTTTTTGATTATAGGGTTACCAGCTAAAAAGCCAAACTTTATGCTTGGGCCAAAGGCAAAAAAGAATCGGATCAGGCAGTATGTAGAAATTCCTCCTGAGTCTGACAGCGATGATGATTGGACTCCATCCAAAGAGAGAGAAGATGCCAATAACAGCAAAGGTTTGTCATACCACAAATGGAACACAAATGGAACATGAAATATAGAAGCCTAACTCAAACCTCTGAAAGTGTATGGATATATGAAACAACAGGTTTATGTTTCCTAATACTTTAATAAATATCTAAATGATATTTAACCTATTTATCCCTGTATATTTTGGAAGACATTGAAGAAAAATAATCCTATTTTAAACTGCAAAACACCTATTATAATGCATATAACAAAATGACAGTACTAGATTTGTCATTTTTATCTTAGTCTATAGGGCTACTTAAATAGGTTTAGCTCTACACAATGTATATGTTATGCAAAATCAGTTCTACTGGGAATATTCCATTTGCTCTATGAGTGTTTGAGATATCAAGAGTTTTTGATTTGCCAAGACAAAGGCATCTAAGCCAACAGTTCTTACCATTATTATGTTTAGATTGATTTGTTAACCCATTAATCCTCACAGCAGCCAAAATCAGCTTGACAATATTGGCACAATGTTTTAAGCAAAAGCCTAGTTTGGATGATATTTGAAGTAGAGATTTTAATATAAAGAACACTACCTGTAACTCTTCATTTTCTTTGTAAAATGAATCATAATTCCTAAATTATTGTCAAAAGTATCATAAATCCAGATGACAAACTCTTAAGCATGAATGAGTTACTTACTAGTATGTTTTGGCATAATGGCATATAGTGAAAGATTTGGGTTGGGCCAGGAAAAAGGAATATTCCCATTAGCTTTCTATTTATTTGTTATTATCTTCACCTGTGTTAAATATTTCATTTCAAGTGCCTTTCCCACCAATTCCTAAGAAAAGGAAATTCATTACACCTATATGCCAAACAGCCAAGAGAAAAACAGATGATTCCCAGTTGAATGGAGTAAGAAGTGACAAGAAACAGGTAAGAATTGAAATTTTAAATTGAATATTCAGCTTTGATAGTCCTTTTCAAGTTTAGTTACCTCCGTAGGGTCTTGAAATTTGCCATCCTAACAAAATAAGTTGGAAGTGTTTCAAAATGGATTTCTAATATATTTTTGCTATACACAATAAGTTGGGTGACAGAGACATCAGGTCTCACTTTTCTTGCACAAGCCAATGAGTTACTAGGGGATGAGGAAGATAGAAAATACTCATGTGCTACAAATAATTTAAAACAATAATAATATGCTTAATATGCTATGTCAAGATCAATATACATTTTTATTCACCGGTTATTTGAACCACTATATGCAATGATATACATAGAATATACATTAAACAACCAAACTTACTTTTTAATTGTAACTTGTGAAAGGTTCATGTAGATAAAATTTGTTCTCAAAGGATTAATTTGCAGCAGCCGTGTCAAGTTTAATTCACTTTTCTTTTATATTATATATAGTTGAATAAGCCAGATGCCAAAGTTAAGCCACCAAGTTGTCCAAGCCGTACACAGAAGTCCAAAACTCTGAAGAAAGACAAAGATCATAATACTAAGAGGAAGACGTTCGAAAGTAAAGAAGAAACACAGCAGAGCAACAGCAGTAGTGCTGATGTCCATCACCAGGAGGCTCCAAGTGATGACGGTACTGAGTGGGAAGCTGGATTCTCAGACACTGAGGTTAAATTGCAAGAAGAGAAAAATAAACTGAAGATTCCGAAGCTTGAGGAGACACTCCAGCAGGCCAAGGATAATGCCAGTGATGTTGAAGAGGAGGAGGATGAAAAACAGTCAAGCCAAAAATCAGGTAGTTTTTTTTTTGAAAACTAAATTGAAGTTTATGAAAATTCATCAGTGTGTCAGAACATTGTTCACAGAAGGACTTGGTCTGCATAGTCCAGTCCAAAGAGACCAGCCAAGGTTGGTGTGGTATACCGTTATTCAAGAAATATTATGTGTTTTTAGAGGTTGTTGTACAACAACCTTTATTCATTTCGCTTTTGTTGTCTTACATTCCCGGGGGGGTCCTGGGAGCTGGTTGATGCATTTTCCCTATGTTGTCTTACATGGCTGTTTTGGAAAATTCTAGCCACATGATCTGGAGAGTGGGGTGTGGTGGGGTCGTTTTGTTTATTGTTTCTGTTAGAGTTGAGTGTGTAGTTTATAATGTTTGTTTCATTTTTTCTGTGGGTTGCCTAGTTTTTTTTTGGTGGATTTTTACGTGTTTATACTTTATGTTTTCTTCACTCTAATACGCTTCTGTAGCGCGTCTGGTGGGGCGGCCGTTGGATGCGCATGCGTGGGTTTTCTGCATATTTAATGCGATCGGCTAATCACTTGACGGTGCGTGTTGGGGTTTCCCAGCACCACGTGGTTTGTCTCTGGTGAATTATCCAATGAGCGGTCTCACTGCCTCACCGTCACACCACGTGGTACTCTTTCCCGCGGTTTATTAACCAATGAGCGGCTATTTGTATCCCTGTTTGTACTATTTTACTTACGTGTTCATTCACGTATTTTTTACATTGGAGAGGTTACGGTCCGCCATTTTGAATATCGGGTTTGACGAAATTTGCACCCCGATTTCAAAGCTTTCGTTTGTGGCCATCTCTAACTCTAAAATTCTGAAACCAAAAGAATTAACAAGCCAAGTATCTATATTATTAAGATTAATTCTTTTGGTTTTGGAAAATCGAAAATATTTTGAGATATTTGTCAACACGCATCGATGGTGGCGTGTTGACCATGGCGATGAGTACATTCTCAATGGTACCTCGCCGATTCCTGTCAATTTCATCAAGCTATCACCCCCCGATCACAATATGACTACCTACCTGGATAGATGAGATCCTCATCTATCTGATTCAATCATTTTTTTAATTCAACTTCAGGTTGGAAGCGAAAAAATAGCTTTTCGCTACAACCGGAAGTTGATTTTTTTGACATTAGCGAGCAGCACCACGTGGTTTGTCTCTGGTGAATTATCCAATGAGCGGTCTCACTGCCTCACCGTCACACCACGTGGTACTCTTTCCCGCGGTTTATTAACCAATGAGCGGCTATTTGTATCCCTCTTTGTACTATTTTACTTACGTGTTCATTCACGTATTTTTTACATTGGCGAGTTACGGTCCGCCATTTTGAATATCGGGTTTGACGAAATTTGCACCCCGATTTCAAAGCTTTCGTTTGTGGCCATCTCTAACTCTAAAATTCTGAAACCAAAAGAATTAACAAGCCAAGTATCTATATTATTAAGATTAATTCTTTTGGTTTCGGAAAATCGAAAATATTTTGAGATATTTGTCAACACGCATCGATGGTGGCGTGTTGACCATGGCGATGAGTACATTCTCAATGGTACCTCGCCGATTCCTGTCAATTTCATCAAGCTATCAACCCCCGATCACAATATGACTACCTACCTGGATAGATGAGATCCTCATCTATCTGATTCAATCATTTTTTTAATTCAACTTCAGGTTGGAAGCGAAAAAATAGCTTTTCGCTACAACCGGAAGTTGATTTTTTTGACATTAGCGAGATTAGGGCATTGATATGCATTGTGTGCATTTCACACAAAAAACATACTTTTTTCAATAAATTGTCACGTCGCCGTTTCTCGTTCAAAATTTACAAATGGCCCATCAAAGTGTTCGCAACAAATAGGGCTTTTACCCTATTATCATAACTTGTTGGTTATATTTGTAATTTTTGAAAAAAACGGCTTTTTGGAATGTTGATTTAGGAACCCTGGCGAAATTCTAAATTTACTTATTAATTTCGCCACTAAAACCGGAAAAAAAGTTTCAACTTCAAGAAAACAGACTCTAAATAATCCATCCTGCCCATTTGTGGATTTTTTTTGATCCCCACAATCGTAAGAAAACAACTTTGAAAAAAACGGAAGTAGTAAATATTTTTATCGCGATTTCAGCAGTCAGTATATATACCCTTCTCACCATGAGTGTAGTATGCAGTCCTGAAGTTAGCAGACCTTTAACCCTGCCATCCCTTCCGTTCTCACTGTTGTTGTATTTTAGATAAAGATATGATTTTAATTGTTTTGGGTGACAGGAAAAGTGTGTACTGTTATAATTTATTGGTCACAAACTTATAAGCCCAAAGAGCATGTAATGCGAATGCATGGGATGGCAGGGTTAATGGTCTGCATACTTCAGGATTGCATTTTCACTCATGGTGAGAAGGGTGTCAAGGGACATAACTGCAGGCAGCACTCATAGAAACTGGCTTCGACATCATACTGCATCTACACCAAAGAGCATCATAGGAACTTGATTCACCTGACAACCCAAAATAGTAAGCATACATTAAATTGAAATAAATACAAAAGTATCAATACAAAACTATCACTCAATATACAATTTTATAAAAACACATCCACAAAATATAGAAACCATGCAAATCTTCACTGTCCCTCAAACAAAACAATTACTGTTTAAAGAAGATATTGTGTCGGTGTGATAATATAAGATTGCATTTGGTGAGATATGTTTTGTGTTGATATTTTTGTGTTGCTTTGATGGTATGTATGATTATTTTTTCAGGTTGCATGGTGTATTGAATTTCTCTGATGTACCTTCAGTCTACCCGATGTTTAGTGCTGCCTGCAGTTCTGTCCCTAGAAACTCTTCTCAACATGAGTGAAGTAGCAGACCTGAAGTATGCAGGCTTCTACCCTATGATGCCGATGCCGGTCCCATACCCCTTCAACCCAGTGCTCGGGCCCAGGCAGCATCTCCCTGCATTTGTATCGCCCAAGATGCAAAACAAACGAAAATACTGATCAAAATAAAGGGAAAATTACAAAGTTTGTGTTTCTGATGTATTTTTTAACACTATTAGGTATGATAGAAAGATAAAGAAGTTCAAAGAATGGGAATTTTTTTTGAAATTGTTCTAGACTGATATTTAATGTACATTCACAAACTGGCTCTTATAGTTGTATTTCTTGGCACTATTAGGTGTGATAAAAAGATAAAGAAATTCAAAAATAGGGAAGTTTTTTTAAGTGCGGATTTAGATAGAAATCTTATGAAAAGTTTGGAAGATATGTGTTTCAGATGTATTTTTTGGCACTATTAGGTGTGATAAAAAGATAAAGAAGTTCAAATAAAAGGAAATTGTTTTAAATTGCTCCAAACTGATATTAATGTCTATTCACAAACTTGGTTTTTGATTAAAAAGTCTGTAAGTATCATCAGCAGCATTACAAGTGTGTATCAGTCTATTTTAGGTTTAAGTACAAAGTTATTGCATGCATATTGGGTTTCTGGTAGTGCTGGACCTGCTTTAGTGGCGGAAGATCATGGCCAGGGGCATATGTCCCTTAAGGGGCCATATGGTTGATATTTGTGCATGTTTGCATTCAGGCAGTGTTTGGCCATTTTCATGTAAAGGTAAGTCACAGACTAAAGTTCTTCAGGCAGCAGCATGTTAGTTGTGGCAAGCATGCTGCTGGTGGGGTTTTGTTGGCTGTCATTTGCAGTGCTGGTTGTAGGCTTTTCCCATTCATGTTTGGTGATCTACTGGATTAGTGGTGGTGAGTTTGCCATAGTTTCTTGGATAGCTAGGAGTGGGTTATAGTTTTCGAAAATATTTGAGGGAGGGTTTTAGATAGAATTCTTTTGAAAAAATTGAGGGATATGTGTTTCAGTTGTATTTTTTGGCACTATTAGGTATGATAAAAAGATAAAGAATTTCAGTGGAAGGGAAATGTTTTAACTGTCCAGGTTTGGGGGTTTTGGAGCATTTTTCCAGGGAAAAAATTGAATAGTTTGTGTTTCTGATGTATTTTTTGGCACTATTAGGTATGATAAAAAGATAAAGAAGTTCAAGAAAGTTGAATTTTTTTTAAAATGTTCTAAGCTGATATTTAATGTCCATTCACAAGCTTGGCTCTTATAGTTCATCATCAGGTAGCAAAATCACATAATCCAGGAACATATGCCCCTTAAGGGACCATAAGGTTGATCCTTGTGCATGTTTGCACTCAGGCAGTGTTTGGTCATTTTCATGTAAAGGTAAGTCACGGACTAATGTTCTTCAGGCAGCAGCAGGTAAGTTGTGGCAAGCATGCTATTGGTGGGGTTTTGTTGACTCTCATTTGCAGTGCAGGATGTGGGCTTTTCCCATTCATGTTTGGTGATCTACTGGATGAGTGATGGTGGGTTTGTCATAGTTTCTTGGATAGCTAGAAGTGGGTTATAATTTTGGGAAATATTTGGGGGAGGGTTTTAGATAGAATTCTTATGAAAAAATTGTAGGATATGTGTTTCAGATGTATTTTTTGGCACTATTAGGTATGATAGAAAGATAAAGAATTTAAGGAAAAAGGAAAATGTTTTAAAATGCTCCAAACATATATTTAATGTCCTTTCACAAAGTTGGCTCGTATATTTTTTCATCTGGTTGCAATATCACATGAACCAGGGGCATATGCCCCTAAAGGGTACATAAGGTTGATCCCTGTTCATGTTTGCTTTTAGGCAGTGTTTGGCCATCTTCATGTAAATGTTTTGTGTTACTTTGATGATATGTCAGATGTCAAATTTTTAACCCCGCCCCCCATCGCTCTCTTTTTCTGAAGTATGTGTGTTAAAATGTTCATGTTTATATTTGGCGGATAGGCTTAGTGATTAGTTTAGTTTGTCAAAAGTTGCATTTTATTTATGCGTGCTGAATTTTAGGTTATGATGAAATTTTTTATTCGCTGTTTAACTGTTGGTCTTTTTTAATATTTGAGAGCCGGCACTTATTTTAATGCATGGGCTTTGTTGTATATACTTAGCTTATGTGTTAACATTTTGTGTTGTGGGGGAGAGTCACAAGCCTCTGTTAAGGGGGAGTGGATTTTTGGCTGTTGGCAACATGTTTGATTTTGATGTGGTGTTATTTGCAGGCAGCCAGTCAGTTTGTTACATGCATCAGTGATTGACTTTAACATTTTCAGACAGGAGCAGATTTGGCTCCCAGGATTTTAAGTTTAGGGGCTATTAAATTCCTGTGCGGCCACCACGACGGTATGGTTTTGCCAGGGGTGCATTGTCCAGGCTTGGGGATCTTGGGGCATGCTCCCAGGGAAAAGTTTGAAAGGTTTGTGTTTCAGCTGTATTTTTTGGCACTATTAGGTATGATGAAAAGATAAAGAATTTCAAAAAAAGGAAAAGTTTTTAAAATGCTTTAAGCTGATATTTAATGTCCGTTCACAAACTTGGCTCCTATAATTCATCATCTGGTAGCAAAATCACATGGTTCAGGGGCATATGCCCTTTAAGGGACCATAAGGTTGATCCCTGTGCATGTTTGCATTCTGGCAGTGTTTGGCCATTTTCATGTAAGGGTAAGTCACGGACTAAAGTTCTTCAGGCAGCATTAAGTAAGTTGTGGCAAGCATGCTATTGGTGGGGTTTTGTTGACTGTCATTTGCAGTGCAGGATGTGGGCTTTTCCCTTTCATGTTTGGTGATCTACTGGATAGGTGATGGTGGGTGGTGAGTTTGTCAAAGTTTCTGGATAGCTAGAAGTGGGTTATAGTTTTGGAAAATATTTGAGGGAGGGTTTTAGATAGAAATCTTATGAAAAATTTGAAAGATATGTGTTTCAGATGTATTTTTTGGCACTATTAGGTATGATAAAAAGATAAAGAATTTCATAAAAAAGGAAAATGTTTTATAGTGCTCCAAACTGATATTAATGTCTATTCACAAACTTGGTTTTTGATTAAAAAGTCTGTAAGTATCATCAGCAGCATTACAAGTGTGTATCAGTCTGTAACCACTAACGAAAAAACACAAAAATCAGAAAAATTTCAAAATAGCAAAATATTAAAAAAACAAAAAATTGCAAATGATTAACTACAAAAAGACATACAAGGAATCAACCTCTTGACGCCACTGGCGTCTATCTTGTTTTTTTTAGATGTTACTCAAACTATCACTTGGGGGTTATGAAAGTAAATTTTAACCAGTTAGTGCTCACAGTGGCCAAAAGTAGCCTGCCGATTTAAGTGAAATCTTTCAGGCAAAAGCATATTTGGGAAGTATGTGGAGGAGAATTCAGAACAATGCCAACAACTCCTTCAAATGCTTTTGAAATCATTCTTAATTCTCAAGTTCCTTTCAAAAGTATAAAAGATCCAAACCACAATTTCTTTAGGAAATCTTATGCATGAATAGGTTAAACATTATTCATCATTTCTCAAAATCCTTTGTTTTTTTTAACCACAGGAAGATATATTTCAGGTTGATTTCAAGAAAAATGTTTTTTGAACTCTTTGAAGTTGATGAAGAAGAGGTTCCTGCTGCAGCCAATAATGAGACACCACCAAGATATCCGCGGAGACATATTCAAAGAAAAAATTATAAGGAGCTGGAGATGCCAGATGAGGACCACTTTCTGTGTAAGTTTCACCCAAAATTTTACCATAAACTAGGACTGTCATCGAGTCCCACACCATTGATGGATTGACAAATTGTGCTAACCGATATCGGGTTGTGTCAGCACTAGACATCGCTATACACGAAGCCACCTTTTGGCAAAAAGGCAAACTACACATTCAGATTCTGCGCCATGCCCAGGAGAACTTTGGGCGTGTGTATACATAAATTATACTCACATTTTCAGTCCATCCAGTAGTGGGGTACCTAGATATATTTAAATCCACTGAACGAGTATTATATGCTGATATTTGATGTTTTCTTCTTTTCTTTTTTCAATTTCTCTTGTATGCCATGCATGGAATATGATGCCATTACAAATTTTTGCATTGCTTTTAATATAAAAAGATATTTGGGCAGTAAAAAAGATTAGGGTAGGGGCAAAAAATTAGGGTGCGTGGTTGGGTAATAGGAAACAAACATCTTTTCATTTTAGGCCTTGTCCTAGTGAAAACATCAAACTATAGTTTAAGGTAAAAAATCAAATAATCCGAATCGAAAAAAGTATTGTCAATAATCAAATCGAAAAAAAATTGGATGTCAATGACAGTCTGACCATAAACCAGAGCTATCTGTATATGTATGAGAGAATTAAGGCAAGGTAAATGCAAATATTATATGGTTTGTACTTTTAAAACATATGCAACCTACATTTAAGACAGCGATAAATTTTGTCATTACATCCATTGTCATTTGTCCTTCATAAAATCAAAAAGCCCAGGAAGAGTAGAAAAATATACACTATAGTATATTTAGATCAGATTAAGGGAACGTTTCAGGGACTGGAAAGTACTGCAGAGGAAAAAAATTGATGTGAAATTATTAGATTAAAAAAACCATTGCGTTTCTACTAGTGCTGGGACTCGGCCCAGAAAATTAACTCGAGCGCTCGGCAAATCTAGCGACCAAAACTCGAGTCCATATCGAGTTTTACGGCCACATTGACAAGATCTCAAGGCGAATGATTTGAAACAACATTGCGCCTCGGCATACACCGGCACATGCCAGACTCACATAAAAGTGTACCACGGCAGTGAGAATCGGTGAACCAGAAAATGGCGTAGTACGCATTTGACACAGAGACTTAAGAAAACACATTTCATTACTGGAAATGTGGTGCGAATCTGGGAGTTTTGGCCATCGCGAGGCCACACATGCATCGGAAGCATGTGTTGCTATTAAATGTCATTAAAATGTCATCAGCTCGTAATTTCCGAGCGCTCTATTTTTGGACTCGAGTGCTCAGATCGGAGGCCCTAGTGACCAAGTGCTCGAGTTTCCGATTACTCGTCCCGCCACTAGTTTCTACTAATATTGCATCTATCTCACCTTTTCTACTATGGTGTAATCCTTACTGCCTCTGTTAAACCAACAGGTCATAATATTATGTATCAGTGGGCAAACTGAACAGAGTCTATTCTTGACCAATAAAATTCAATCAATTGTAAATACCTGAAACCTGCAGTATTATTTGTAAGAAGGTTTTCCTCTTTTCTTCTCCTGATTAGATTGTGAGGACTGTAATACAGAATATCTCGGAGATTGCCCTGTCCATGGTCCACTCATCATCATTCAGGACAAAAAGGTGAACAAGTTTTCATCACTCATCATTGTCTTTGATGGAGGTATTTTCATACCTGTAAAAACTACCTACCAATGAAGGCACTTAAAAGATTGGCCAAATGAAAATGAATTCAAGTTCATCTGATTGTTAAAATACCACCTTTTAACTATTTCCTCAGTAGACTTTTTTCAGGTTTATCTGTATATCCATTTTAAATTGAAGATTGCATTAAATAAGTATAGCAATACACGCCTCAATTGTAGAGAACTTTATCGTATCATGTGGACTACAACATGACTGCCCATTGCAGGTATCCAATGATGGGACTGATCCTTTACGTGCAACCCACAGCCTGCCAGATGGCCTTGTGGTAAAGCAGTCAGGTATCAGTGGAGCAGGTAGTGGTGTATGGGCAGAAAAACTCATACCCAGAGGTGTAAGGTTTGGACCATATGAAGGGGAAATTACATACAATGAAGATAGAGCTCATGATTCTGGATATTGCTGGCAGGTAGGTTTATTCCTAAGGTAGGATTCAGTTCAGCAAGTGATTTCCTAGGGATTTGTTTTAGGGTTAATTTAAAGAACACTGCAACACTGCATGAGGCACATGCACATACTGTATGACAGGTATTTCTTACAGGCATTTAATTTTAGCGCTCCCCACGATAGAGCCAAGATAATATCTTTCAAATAGATATCCTGCTTTGTATCTTTGCCTTGCTGAGTGCTTTAATGCACAATTTTAAAGTAGCACAAATACCCTCCAGCAGGACTGAAGCGAAATTTTTAGCAATCCAAATTAAAGCTGTATACAGTATGTGCATGCATGCCTCATTTCAGTTATGAATAAATCCAATACAGTTAACTCTAGTCCTGCCAGACCCCTTGCTGGCTCTATATGCCCCTGAAACCAGCACATTCAGCAGAATGCCTGGTGGTTAAGTACCTTATAATTCAATGACACCATACTCTAACAAAACTTGGGGCTATCCCCCATGTCTGATATCAAAATAAAGCTAGAAGAGGGGGCTTTCAAAATAGACTAGTGGCACGTAGATTGTGGGGGGGGGGGGGGAAGAGGGTAATTTAGACTGGTAAGCCAGTCTTTTCTAGTGTTTCTGTGGGAGGTCAGGATAAAGTCAGACCTGGCAGCTGAGCCCCAGATCTTACGGTCCGAATTTATCCAGACCTGGCAGGAGTAGAGTTAAGAACTCCCTGGATGCTTTAATGCAGGTCAAAAAAAAACTCCCCACTCAAGCTGTGTAACATCACAAAAATGAAAGATATTGCACCATTTCTTCACTAATTTTGATGACATATAGTTACTCTAGAGAGCATTGATTTCTTTATCCCAGTGTATGTGAGGTCACAGCCACATTTGTCTGTAACTATAGAAGTCCGAGTAAAGAATATAATGGTTTGGTTATATTATACTCAAATCAAGTCAATAGGTTTGTCTTCTCTTCTAGTGCTCAACATTTAAGCCTTTATAGAGCATGGATAATGGTAAGTTTTTTTGTTTTTCTTATGTAATATGGCTATTTATAATTTTGCATTAAGATTTTCAAAGACAGCAAACCACACCACTTTGTGGATGCTCGAGGAACGACAACAGCCAATTGGATGAGGTTTGTGAATTGTGCAGCCAGTGAGAATGACCAGAACCTAGTGGCTTTCCAGTATCAAGGTGGGATATACTACAGGACTTTCAAGGACATTCAGCCAGGCTTGGAACTACTGGTTTGGTATGGTGATCAGTATGCAGAGGAACTAGGAATCAAAAAAGAAATGCTAAATATCAGCCTTATTAATGGTATGTACCTCTAAATATTGACATTTTGATTAATAGAAAAAAATCTTATTATGTGTCGGCGTGAATATCTCCTACCCCTACCCCTAAATATGAAAACACACAAAAAAAAACATTTCATGAAAGGTGCGACATCTGCATCTTTCTTACCAATATGTAGTCAAATAAATTATTTTGAAAATATCTACCACATTTTATTTGTATAAAGAAAAAATTCAAATCATGTCTGTGAGATATGAGGATAGAAAGTTAATTGAACATTTTTACTAGACTTCCCTCGTAACATGGCTCATTATCAGATATTCTATAGAAAAAAATCTATGAAAAATGTTTGATTAAAAGGCTGAAGTGTTGTTATGTCAAACAATATTACCTCAAATGTAAATATTTGCATGATATTGTTATTGTTTAACTCAATGTCAGACATTTGTTTATCCTTAAACAGGTTATTGATTGGCATGTTTTTGTTTTGTTTTACTTTATTTCAGATTCAGAGTCCTATCGCTGTCACTCATGTGAGAAAATATTTGTAGGAAGATTAATATATATTGGCCATAAGGCTAGTCAACATGGTGGATTATTCTCCCTATCTAATTCAGAGAGACAACTTTTTGAGGCCAAGAAATCTTTAACTTTTAGCATGCGACAAAGTCACCTCAGCAAAACTAGTAAAGCAAATGTTTCTCATAAGGAAGGTCTCCAAGGTTCACTTAAAACAGTAAATTCCTTCAAGAGTAAAGACCTTGTTAGCTGTGATAGAGCAGATACCTTAACACAGAAGGGCGCTGACTCCAAGGAGAGGCCACACAAATGTGAGCACTGTGGCAAACGGTTTTCACGGACAGGTGACCTGCAGAAACATGTGAGAACTCACACAGGAGAGAAACCATTCAAGTGTCAGCACTGTGGCAAAGGGTTTAATGTAGCCTCTAACCTGACAACACATCTGAGAACTCACACAGGAGAGAAACCATTCAAGTGTGAGCACTGTGGCAAAGGGTTTTCAGATGTATCTTCCCTGCATAGACACATGAGAACTCACACAGGAGAGAAACCATACAAGTGTCAGCACTGTGGCAAAGGGTTTAACAGTGCATTCAACCTGCAGAGACATGCGAGAACTCACACAGGAGAGAAACCATTCAAGTGTCAGCACTGTGGCAAAATGTTTACAGTAGCAGGTGACCTGCAGAGACATGTGAGAATTCACACAGGAGAGAAACCATACAAGTGTGAGCACTGTGGCAAAGGGTGTACAAGTACAGGTGACCTGCAGAAACATGTGAGAACTCACACAGGAGAGAAACCATACAAGTGTCAGCACTGCGGCAAAAGGTTTGCAGATGCATCTTATATGCAGAAACATGTGAGAACTCACACAGGAGAGGAACCGTACAAGTGTCAGCACTGTGGCAGAGGGTTTGCACATTCAAGCAGTCTAAAAGACCACCTTAGAACTCACATGTAAGACTTGATACTTTTCCTCAACAATGTGTGCAAACATTTCTCTCAATGAAATCCTTGACTCATTAATACTTGCAGCGGCCAAAAGCAGGCTGACAATTTTGGCAAAGTCTTATAGGCAAAAACATTTGGGAAAAATATTGGAAGGAGAAACGTTCATCAGAACACTACCAACAACTCTCCTCCAAATATTTTGTGAAATCAACATTAATTTTTAAGTTATTGTCAAAAGTATCGAAGATCCAGGGGAAAATTCATGAGTAATTCTTAAGCATTAGTGGGTTAAAGATGCATACATGTCTTTGTGACCTATATATCATGCCAACTTGTAGGACACAATGTTTTGTCTTCATGGGAGCAAGTTTTCACTTGTTTATGAGACTCAAATCGGAATTGCATTGTTTGTTTATTAAACACTGTCAAGGGATGTCAAAACAAATTCACATTTATAATGTATTTTAGGAACTGTGCTGTTTCTTGATAAGCACTTGCAAGAAAATGTGTGTTTTCATCAAAGTTGATGTCTATTTAAATATCACAAAGAATTAAAATATTTTTAGAGACCAAAATGAATTATACACAACATGATTTTCTTCTAAATATATGTGAAGCAATTAATTATGTATACAATCATCAAATGAATTGAAATGATAAATGTGCCTAACTTGAATTTGTTAGTATGTGCTGTTGTCATAAAGGGGTTAGTTCTAACTGTCCTGAATGATTACATATCTTTGAAATAAAACATTAAGAAAGAGATGATTTTTCATTTCCACAACTCCTAATATTTTCAACCACAATTTTTTGTCCTTTAGTTTTACAATACAATTTATGAGTAGGCAGTCCCTTACCACTAACAACTACAATGTGCATGTTTGTTTTGCTGTGAACAAACTTACCTTGCAATAGAGGTACTATGAGTATTTTTCTAAAAGAAAATGTTTGATCTGTTCACATTCTATTCTGAACAAAGTGCACAAGTACATGTATTTACAAAATGCCAAGATAAAATCTTGTTATATGCTTGCAAACATGGCAATGACAGTACCAAAGAAAATAAGTGACTAAAAAAACACAAGTTGAGTAAAAACTAAAAGAATTGAGATATGTAGTTTTGGGCCAACTTTACTAAACTTCAATGTTTCATTCACTTGCCAACAGCAAAAATGACAAGATACGAGGGGAAAAGTACCATTTTCCTTTGGATATGTGTGTAGGGACAGGGGGATATAGACTTGCTCTTTATTCATGTCAACATAATAGTCTTTTTTGTTTATATGTACAGTTTGCCAAGTATTTAACCTCTCAAAGATTGAATTCTCTTTTATCATAGGAAAGCCAAAAAGGTCTGATCCTCACATAAGGACAGTAACTAATTAAGTTCCACAGAGAAAACTAGATCAATTCTGTTTATGACTTTCAACGTTGATATAAAATATAAATAAGTATATCCCAGATTGTAGTCATTTTCAGAAGATTTATATTTCCAGATAACAATTTCCAAGGCAACCTCCAGTACTCAATACGATAAAATGTTGTACTTCCAAAGTTTACTAAGCCATAACTTTAAAGATAGTATGCATTTTCTTAAAAAGCAGATGTAAGCATATGACCTTTAAGAAATTTGAGGAATATCTTTTCATCCATGAAAAATAGGACATCAGAATCTTGTTATTATCTAGCTATGGGCAAACTCTTTTCAAATCCCTGGCTAAAACCCCAGTAGAGGAATGTAAAGACATTCAATGATAAATGGTTGAAAATGAATTTTTCTATGAAAAGAAAAGAATGTGGTTTCACCAACAAAAGAGTAAGATACCTATTGAGTATATGTACTAACAGTTGCATGACATTATGGTTGTATTACTTGTTAATTATGAGAGAAAAAAAATAAATAAATTGCCTCTTATGTATTATGTTTAGTTATGGTGTATTTCTTGTATTTGGAAGTTTGAAATGATTTCTCATTTAATTTCTTATATTCACTCTCTGTTTAGACTTAGGGAGCAGATTTAAGAAGTTAGGGTAAGCACAAAACTTCCCTTTGCACTCTAAATCTACCAAATTGTCCATTTTCATATTAGTCAAATATTCTAAAGAAAAAAGGCCTTGACCCAAAACCAATTGTTCCTGTTCCATAAACACCATATTGAAAACATCAAAAGTTTAACACAGTTTGGGTAGGGGAAATGAGTAAAATATAGGGCACTAAATATAAAATCACCTAGAAAACCTTATTTTGTACATATTTCAGCCGCAGATCATCCAAATGCAACAAAAACGTTTTAAGGGTTGAGGAATACAATGGAGGTATGGAAAGTTATGGACCTAGTGTGGCAGCCTTCAGTGGATTCCTCTTTGGGATCAAATGAGAAACCCCAGTGCCTTCTTGATCACCATTAGGATTTTATTGAAACCTTGTTGGTATGCAAAGTCAGGAATTTCCACAAGCATCGTTTTGCACCTGATACCCTGGCTTCACCCCATAGATGGCCAATCCTGATGGCCCAGTTGTTTAATAAATGATATGAAACAGTTGCCATTAACTTAGGGTTCGGTGGAGGTATATGCCGGGTACTCCAGTTTCCTCCACCACAACTGGCTAGTCACGACTATGAACAATAAACAACATTCCAAATTTCACCCCTCAGATCATTTTAGGTCTGCTGTTAAGGATGTCAAATATCCTTCAACCCTTATCCTGCTAACCACAACCATTGTCGTGATGTGCAGCAGTGCTCTTAGGTTTCACAGCAGGATAAGGGTTAATGTCAAATATCCTTTTTTACTATTGCTGCTGATAATGTTGTTCAGTAGAGATATTTAATTCCTGTTCCATCCTGCTAGCGACTGGTAGAGCAGTTGCCCAGGCATACCTGGCCTCCTAAATTATACACTTCTTTCAAGGATGAGATTCAAAGGATCTCAGTGAGACAAGGGGAAGGAAGTAATGAGGAGATTGATCCTGTGGCAGTGTGTATCCTGGTTGATAATGAGGGGCAATGGGATGTCGTCCCAGACAGACCGTTCCCAGGGTAAGGACTCAGGGTAAGTTAATTACTGGACTCAAACTTGCTTTGCGCCTTCCACAGCATCTGGCCAGCTTGGTCCACATTTTGTTGAAAGTCTCCATTGTAGATTTGGTGTGGTTCACTCCCGGCCTCACACACCAGATATTTGACCACAAGTGTAAACGGAAAGTGTGCTGGACATGAGAGCTGATGCATCTAGGATCAAGCGCCAAACATTTTACTGCATACTGTGAGGGGGGAATGGGAATTACGTCACTTTCAACAGCTTGCCCAGTGAAAAATCATTCACTGTAATATTTTCTTATGTAAAATATTTCGTTCAGTAATACTTTTCTTTCGGTACAAAGCCATTTAGTTCACTATTAGGTTCAGAAAAAATATTCGTTCAGTAAAAAGTATATGTTCAATAAAAAAGTTTGTTCAATATAGAAACCATCGTTAAGCATAAAAGTATCTTTCAGTAAAGGCATGTGACTTTCCAGAGAGTGCAAAACCTGGTGATGTCACGGTTTGGCAATCCCAGAGCCTAGTGCACAAATAGCCATTCTATGGTCATTTGCCGAAGGAAATTTGAAAATGAAAGTAAGATATGTTCGTAAAGGTTCAGCCTTTATCCTTTGAATGGGAATAGTCATTCCCAAAAACAAGACATTCCATCCAAACATTTTTATACTACATGTATGATATGAAAAAAGGGCCAGCAACTTTTACATGAGTATAGAGCACCTCCACGTGTTGGTCCTTTGATATGTACAAGGACCATAAGACTTGAGAGGTGCGGTACGATGCCCCCAGGGTACTGTATACAGCTCTAATTTGGAGAGCTAAGAATTTCGCTTTACTGCCCTGCTGAGGGTACTTGTGCTACTTTAAATTCGCGCATTCAAGCTTTCAGCCAAGCAAAAATACAAAGCAGGATATTTATTTGAAGGATGTTTTTGGCGCTATCATGGGGAGCGCAAAAATAACGAAAATTAAATGCCTGTAAAAAGTACCTGTTATACAGTAATTAATCCTAATTCGGCTAATATGCACTGGACTAGCTCTAAGGGTGTGTGTGGTTGGTAAATGGACGAAACTTCTGCCGATTATTTTGTCTAAATCAGGTTTTCTTTGCTTTTCCGACACATTTCTTTTAGGCGAGTCTGCTAGTTATGATTTTTTAGCGGAATCATCAAAATGCTACCTACCTATGTGACAATTTCTTTATTTCCTGCTGTTGGAAATTTTGATCATAAAATGATCGAACTATCACCATGACACAAAGACAAATCTGCAGGATTGTTAAAACAGGGTATCCTTGAATCTTTTCCCCCTTCAATATGATACTTTGAACGAAAAACAAACAAAATATTACACTGAATGATTTTACTCAACGAAATATTTTTTCTGAACAAAATATATTACAGAATTTTTTTTTTAATGTAAGAATATACTGAGCACAAACGATTACTCAGCGAAACTTTCACAAACATGATATTTTCTTCTTATATGAAAAACATTTTCCTTAATGAGAAATTTTCTAAAATGAAAAAAATATGGCAATATTTTTTTCCTCTTTTGCTGGCCATAGCCAATTCAAATTTTTCCTGACCTGCTGATAGTCGGATATCGGACTTGGCGCAACTGGTTTCCAATGCTAAGCCCGCTAGAACCGTAGCTTTAAACTGAGGTAAACTGCAGCCGGCCAGAGCATGGCTTAAACAGGTAGAATATGATATGTAGTGATGTCATAAATAAGTGGATTTTGGAAGGTAGTTAAATTTTAAAACAGAGCAGCCAAAAACCAAAGTCGGGCGTGATATTGAAACCATGTTTTCGCACCCGTTCCCGGGGGGGGGGGGGGGGGGGGGGGGGCTCAGGTACAGAGGGGGCCCGCACCTTCGTTACGTATTTCGCGGAAGAAGTGGTCTTTTTTTAAGACATCCGCATGTCCACGATTTTGTAAAAGAAGGGTACTTTTTTGTACCCAGGTACGAAGTATGGGGGTCAAAATCCCCTTACAATCCACGAAATATACACGGCTCTGACGCCGAGAGACTCCCGAAGTGACTGGGCTTCCGAGTTTGCTACCGCCACTTGCTGCCGCTAAACACGCAGAGGATTATAACATTGAAAGTTAAAATACGTGTTCCAGTTCATCCAATGTCAGTGTTTTGATAAAAGAAGGGGTGTTTAATTAGTGGAGAAAGTCTGCGTTTTTATTAAAATAAGGGTGCATTTTTGGCCAGAAATCAGTGCTTTAGGGGTATTTTTTAATTTTGATGACGAACGTATGCGCCCCGCTAAATACCCAAGTGCCCCCCCCCCCCTCCCCCGGGCACCCGTTCTACTCCAGCACATGTTGCACATGTTGCAATAGGCTTGCCGCATTACAGTAGGCCACGCCGTTGCACATGTTCCATCTTCTCCCGCCATGTGGGATTAGAGACTAACAGTGAGTGCTGATGCTGAAATTACTGCTGAACTATAATAATAATAATAATAATATTGTCATTTGATATTGCGCCCTTTCCATATAAACATGCTCAAAGGCGCATTACATTCATTGTCAGAGGATAGATGTTGATATCCACATAGTTATTTGATAAATACATCTTTGAACAGATGTGTTTTCAATTGTCGTTTGAAGATTGCCACACTCCCAGCTGCCCGAATACTATTTGGGAGCTGATTCCATAGTTTTGGGGCACAGGCACTAAATGATCTGTCACCGTAGGTTTTCATGTTGGTTCTCGGCTCGCAGAGTAAGTTCTTGGATGTTGATCTCAGTGTCCGTGGTGGGACATACTCTTTCAGCATTTCCCTCAGGTAAGAGGGTGCAGTTCCATGCAAACACTTGTACGCCAGGAGAAGAATCTTGAATTCAATTCTCTTCCTGACTGGTAACCAGTGAAGTTCCTTTAGTACTGGAGTGATATGGTCATACTTCTTTGTGAGTGTGATCACCCTGGCGGCATTATTTTGTACTCTCTGGAGCTTACATATTAGCTCTTCAGGTATTCCACAGAGAAGTCCATTGCAGTAGTCGAATCTTGAGGTTACCAGGGATATGACAGCACCTTTAGTTGATTCTGCAGTCAAGTATTTTCTGATCCTTCCAATGTTTCGAAGGTGATAGTTTGCAGATTTGACTGCCTTTGACACATGTGCGGCCATATTCATGCTTGGATCAAAAACAGAGCCCAGATTGCCGATAGGTATATTGAGAATCTTAACAATCTCACCATTTACGGAGATGCTAGGCACAGATATTTTGGCTCGCTGCTTAGGGGTACCTAGCACTAGGACTTCCGTTTTGTCTGCATTCAGTTTTAGCTTGTTCTGTGACATCCATGTATATATGTCAGTGAGGCAGCCCTCCAGCCTAGCAACTCCTATGTCCACAGCTTGTTGAGTGATAGGTTTTATTGCCAGATAGAGCTGTGTGTCGTCTGCATATATGTGAAGCTCTAAACCATGCTTTCTGATGAGTTTTCCAAGGGGTAGGAGGTAGATCAGGAACAACAATGGTCCTAACACTGATCCCTGTGGTACGGACCACAGAATGTCCTGTAACTCAGAGAATGACTTGTCAATCTTGATGCGGAGTGTGCGTCCTGACAGGTAAGACTTAAACCAAGCAAGTGCTTGACCCGTAATACCTAATGTATTTTCCATTCTGCTGAATAGGATATCATGGTCGATGGTGTCGAACGCCGCACTCAGATCTAACATGACCAGTATAACTACTCCATGCTGGTCAATGCTGGTTAGAATGTCATTCTGTACTTTCACTAGGGCAGTCTCAGTGCTGTGACCAGGCTTGTAAGCAGATTGTAAATGTTCATGCAAGTTGTTCTCAGTCATGTAGTCAGTGAGTCGCCCCGCCACCACCCTCTCCAACAGTTTTGAGATGTAAGAAAGGTTACTGACAGGACGGTAGTTCTTTAGAATATCTGGATCTAGGGTAGATTTCTTAAGTAACGGTGTTACTATAGCCGACTTCATGGATTTCGGTACCTGGCTAGATCTGAGAGAAGAATTTATGATGTTAGTCATTACTGGAAGTAATTCGCTTCTACTTTCTTTGATGAGCCAAGTTGGGATTGGATCAAGCATGCAGCTTTTCGCAGGAGACTTGCAAATTATCTTCCATACTTCCTCCTCTGTAGTATTCCGCAGAACATTCAGAGTGGAAACAGGTGGTGACTGTGCTATTTCCAGGTTGATGTCAGAGCAGTCAGGGAGGTTATCCCTGATTTTATCAATCTTTTCCTTGAAAAAGCATGAGAACCTATTTGCAAGTTCTTCTGCAGAGCTGTGTTCTGGGAGTTTTGACACTTTCTGCCTGAAGAGGAGTTCATTCATTGTCTGGGACATCGCTTTTGAATCCTGCCCACAATCAATAATCCTCTGATTGTAATATGACACTTTGCTACTTTCAAGGAGCTTGTTGTATTTGTCTCTTTCTTCCTTGAAGATTTCACGATGAACTGTCAGGCCAGTTCTCCTCCACAGCCTTTCAGCTTTTCTTTTCTCAGATTTTGCTCGATGGAGATCATCTGAGAACCAAGGCTGTTGTGGTCTTATTACAATAGACTTTTCCTTGGGTGGTGCATGCTTATTCAGCACATTGGTTAGTTGTGTATCATATATGTCCATGAGATCAGTGACAGAGAGGTTGTCATCAGGATCCCCCAGTCCTTGTGAAATGTCTGTTCTAAAACTGGGCAGGTTAATGGAGCGAAAGGCCCTTGTTATTATTTTTGTCTTCTGAAGGTGTGGCTTGGGGTGATGGACGTTGCATAACAGTAGATGGTGGTCTGTTATCATATCACCCACCTGGACCTCTTGTACAAGATTATCTGTGTCTCGACACATGATAACATCCAATATATGTCCAGACATGTGAGTGGGTTTATTGACGTGTTGTTCGACACCCAGTGACCCCAGCATATCAGTGTATTTGTGGGTGGTGTTGTCAGTCTTTTTATCAAGATGGAAATTTAGGTCACCAACCATCAATAAGTCACCTGAGCCAGTGACTTTGTCCTGGAGAAATGAAGAGAACTCCTCGAAGAACTGGCCAGTGGTGAACTTATTCTTTTGGTTGGGTGGTGGCCTATACAAGGTAATTAAATCAAGGCAGCGTGATCCTGTGTTAAACTTGATCTGCATGTTTTCAAAGCTGTCTGACTTGTAAACATCTGTTTTGATGATTTTGATTGAAGCCTTGTGTAGGACACCAACCCCTCCATATCCTTGATTTCCACGTCTTGGTGTATGTTTGAGTTCATACCCAGGTAAAGATAGTCCTTTGATGTGGAAATCATCCTTATCTTTCGTGGTGAGCCAGGTCTCAGTTAACGAAAGAATGTCTATGTCATGATTAATGACAATGTCTCTGATGATGTCTGTTTTATTCCTGGCAGACTGGATGTTCAGGCATCCCACAGTCAGTCCTGATGTTTTGACTGGAGTGGTGGTGCTTATTTGTAGAAGATTAGAGTGAATGGCCCCATTTCTATTGGGACCCACTCCAATCTTCCTAGCAGACTGCCCTCTGTGCGTCCTAGGGACTGAGCATATTTCATATGCTCTGAGAGTCAGTAGCACCTGTAATGGGATTCTGGGCCGCTGTTGAACTGTGGTCTGTTGTATTCCCAGCAAGAAGTTTCTTGTATAGGCCCTTAGAGGGGTCATGCTGGATCACGTTACAGGGTGCCAGGCCAGATAGCATGGAAGATGTCTGCAGCTGGGTCAAGTATCTTTTACGACCCTTTTTATGATGTGCTGGTAACAGACCAGCTATGTCCTAAGATAGCCAGTTGTCCAAGATTCATATGAAAGTATCCAGATTGTGCTGTTTTTCAAGCACAAAAGTGTCTTCTGACTTCATCTAGTTGATCCTGGTGATGTTATGCAGGTCCTAGGTAAGTCTTTATGGTAGAATCCTCCTGGTTCTCCAGCAATTGCTGGAAAACCCAGGAGCTGATGTCCAGGCTGGCAGCCAGAGGCGCTCAGCTTATCTCTCTCTCTCTCTGGCCATAACCATAACTAAACCTTCAGACATGGATCCGTGCACCAGCCTCACTATTTTGGCGCGCTGTTCCACCCCTCTACCATATGCCATGATATGGTTATTAACCTTTGCGCCCAGCGCTACTTTCTATAAAGATGAAATTATATATATATATATATATATATATATATATATATATATATATATATATATATATATATATATATATATATATATATATATGTATATATATATATATATATATATATATATATATATATATATTTATATATATATATATATATACGTATGTATATATAAATATATATATATATATATATATATATATATATATATATATATATATATACATATATATATATATATATATATATATATATATATATATATATAATATATGTATATATAAATATATATATATATATATATATATATATATATATATATATATATATATATATATATATATATATATATATATATATATTGTATATATAAATATATATATATATATATATATATATATATATATATACATACATTTACATACACACACATATATATATATATATATATATATATATATATATATATATATATATATATATATATATTTAAATGACGAGACAAATGAAACTGGTGCAGGCATTTGCGAGAAATTGCTAGCTACATTTAGTAAAACGATTGCATACAGAGAAGCAAGATCGTTGTAAATTGTTGTATGTTGTTATTTGGCATCCTGGCAAAGAACTGAGAGTGAAGAAAAGGAAACTATTCGATTTCAAGTATTCGTATGTTAGAGTATGTACGTTGATTCATTGATACATCGCTTTTTTGCAACTACACGTAGTACTATGGCAAGACCATCATTCCTCAGTCAAGTTGACCATATCAATCCGTGATCTCTCGTGATTTCTTGTTTCTATCTGTTTTTTACTGGGTTGTGAGCGACCCAGCAAATAATATTTTGGAATCTTTAATTATAATAGAATATGTATACTTCTAAGCATAGCAGGTGTTTACCTACATCTAGGTGCTGAATTGGCTGAGCATTCTGAACTTCCACATGGCAGTATGGAAGGACTTAGCCCTTCAACATTGGTCTCCCCTTTAAGTGTGATAGAAGTGGACTGCAAAAACGAATCAACTTATACTTGCACAAATACTTCACCATGCATTCCTCTATGTCTGCCGAATGGTATCAACAAGTGCAGGTTGAATTATTATTGTCATGTTGAATTGCTTTGAAGTTATGTTGAATTATTTTTGAATTATGTTTTTTCATATGTTCAATTATTGGTCTTATGGCATTCCATAATCTCTATACTACTTTCCACTCCTCTCATCCTCATTCCTATCACGCATCGGATTTTCTCTGAATCTAGTATTGGATCTTCCATCGTTGCCATACAATGCCCATGGATTCGATTACATCCACGACCAAAAAAGAATCAAGATTTTTCAGATCATTTTAATACCAATTCATGATGGGCAGTCCTGTTCCCTCCAATATCAACAACCGGCTAGTCACGGCAGAAAAGTAACAATAATTGAATTTTAAAGTTTAAAATCCAATGCCAAATAACGATGCAATACAGACCGATCCTAATTTAGTCGAGGAGGTCGTGGCTCAGATTCTAAAACATGCTAAACAAATAGAGCTATGGTCAGACAGGCCCTTCTATCATTGAAATTATAGATCCTGAATGAAATATCTTGGAACGCAGTATAGATATTCAAAGGCATTCATAATCTTTAACGAATAACTTGCTTTCTACTGTCATGAGGGTTGAAAACGTTGGAAACAAAATGACATATTTTCAGATTATTGCTTGGCATGTCTTTGACAAAAAAAAAAGTTTTTACACATTGATTAATTTCTGAATAGAATAACCCCATCGTAAAAGGTAATTGACCAATCGTTCACGTCATTTTAGCGTATTTCAAACATCCAAATGAATGCAGTCAAAACTGCCAGGAAAGGTTTTTAGCGGGATGACCTAGAGATACAGTAGTCACTTGGAGCAGGTTGTCTTAACGAAATACTTAATATTTAATTCAGTCTTCATCAGCAATCTTGGACCATTCATTATAGACGGGTGGTCTCCCGAATCTGGTGGTTTCCAGGACCTGATTTGAGTATAGTATATTTACATTTAGAATAATACCGGTACTTATGTTTGATCAAATTATCAGCATACCATTTGGCTTTATTTCACTCCGACATAACGTTGTCATTTTGTCTAATAAAAGTAAGCTCTTGGCTGTGTTTAGATGGTGTTCGCTAATGTCTACTAAGAGCCGTCTATCGATCTTTTTCAATATTTATGCTCGTCACATTTTAAGAGGAATGATACTGTATTCTACATGTATTAAGGAAAAGCAGTTCATGTATGAGAATGTAATGGAACTCAGAAAAACATGTTTCACCAGTGGCAAAGATAACTGATAAAAATACTCAAGATCAATTGTATTTATTCAAATACAGTTCATGAAAAGGTATGATGCAAAGGAAAAAACTGTTAAGCTTGTTCAGTAATTAAAATACAACCCACTGCACGACTCATATTGCACGCAAGATGACAAAACTGTCAAAATTAAATGGTTCTTTTTGCCTAACGAAAACGGTCAAGAAAAGTGATTTTTCCTTCACGCTTGCACAATCGCATTAAATCAGTAGGCGCGCTATTATATAGATTCGTTAAACGATCATAGCTTACGTATCTACCTTGAATATTCCTCTAAAGGTAGACGAAGTTTTGAAAGAATGGTATAGCGTTTATTAAAAGGTAATTTGCAGGTTACAGATTGAAAGAATTATCAAGGGCGAGAACAGTTAAACCATGAGAACTTGTCAGTCCTCTGTCATGGATTGGTCGAATCGAAACATTATAATACCAACAGGCGGTTACTGTGTACAAAAGCCTTAATGAGTTAAACCCCCATTATATGAACAAACTTTTCTCATATACACAAGAAAACCACAGCTATGGTACTCGAAATGCAACCTCCTCACTACTAACTCTTCCAAAATGTAACAAATCAATTGGCCAAAAATGCATTTAATACTCAGGACCCAAAGTTTGGAATGGCTTAACTGAAGCAATCAGATGTGCACCATCACTACCTTCCTTCAAGTCTAGATACTAGTACCTAAAAGCAATGTACCGTATTACTTTGTAAACCCTGGGGCCCTCGGGCTACTAATGTAAACATGCCAGAGGGCCTCAGGGAAGATCCTTACCATTGGACTGAGTTACCCTCTTTAAATAAAGATTATTATTATTATTATTATTATTATTATTATTATTATTATTATTATTATTATTATTATTATTATTAGGTATCATGTAGTCCTAGATAGTATTCCAGTCGATATATCAGTCAATGGTTCGATGTGCAGTTCTGCGCCAGCCTTTTCGATACTGTATCTATGCGCCATTAATCTGGACACATCCTTCGAAATTAACATATTTTCGGTCCCAACACCAATTTAGAAACCTTTTAATTTTATTTAAAGGGCACGCGGATAAATTGGCAACTATCTGAAGGGTTTGTTCGACCTTTTTCCAATAGATACATGTACTTTCACCTATGCTGCTGGTGGCTAATTTGGCCAATAAAAAAGATGCAAAAGCCTGGAAATGTATGAAACCCTGCCATATGGGTACTCATCTAAGAGTACTCAGTGATGGCTATACAATGACTACCAACATGACAGGATCTTACTTTAGATGTTTTTCAAAAATCTTTACATCCTTGGGTTTTGGACGAAAGTAGCCTCAGCGTTGGAAGGGTTAAACCTATCCATTCCCATTGAGCAGATTATTCGAAACACCTACAGTTTTTTTGTTGGAGTGACTTCAGTGACATTATTAGGTACTTGGGTCAGTAATATCTACGAAGATACGATGAGAAATACTCCCTTAATACTTTCATTGACTAATTAATGCATTTTCCAAATATTCGAAACATTTTCAAATCATGAAAATGCCTTGCGGATGAGTTATTTTAACAAGTGTGTTTACAGTGAATCATTCAATACAAATCAATTTATTTAAGTAGACATGAAGTAAACCCTACGATGGTGCAGGTGTAAACGGGAGTAAAGATTTTTTTGTCGTTTTCCTGAAAAAAAAAATGTCAGGTCGTAAAAAGTAAAGTGTTATTTAGTCGTGAGAAAAAGATGGTAAGATAAATGGAAAGTACATGGACCCTATGTAATAGTTGAATCTTTTGACTGCGCGATACTTTTGAACTCATCTTCCGTCGCCCCATCATCTAGTTCATTATCATCCACGTCACTATCATTGACGTCATCGTCATCAATGTCTGTGACGCTATCAGGGTGCGTGTCAGCAAGACTAGTTTCTGTAGATGACGACAATTCGGAAAAATCAAGATTCGACACGCTAGGTTCACTTCTATCCGAATCGATATACCGCTGGACAATTTCTTTGTAATCAAATTCGTTAGTGGGTTTAACGTACTCAAAATCCTCGATGACTTGATCAGCAAGATCTTCAAACTCGTCTTCATTGACGTTTTGAAGCCAATTGAATATCAACAGATTTCGGGTATTTCGCCCTAATTTTTGTCCTGTAAGAGAGTCAAATGTTTGCAAGTCGTGTTGGTTGATTTCCTGAAATTTTGGACGGCCCATCCTGTGAGTTATATCATCCCGGATTACCTCTGCCAGTGCCGGGGCAACGCGAATATTTTGCGGGTACCTCGGTACCCGACTGTGATCTTTTTCGGTATAAGTCCCGTTTTTCCCCTTCATGACATCTGTATCATCGCCGTGGCCCGTAAATCGGTGCAGCGCCTTCAGAGTGCGGTTTATACGTTTCTTTACATTATTTGTCAATTGCTGGTTTGCGACCCAATCTGGAAAAACGTGTCTCGCGTCAAGTTCAATCTCACGAGGTCTCGCGATACCAGCCGCGACTTTGCGAAGATACCCGAGACTTGGACTATCAAGGAATCGTTTAGGGGTACTTTCCGAGCTCCTTGGCCTCGGTGTGTTCCTATCACAGAATGGTTTTGCAATATTGATATGCGTAGCAAGAGAGTGTGCACTATTAGGCTTTGCCTGCGTATACAGACCACCTTTTCGGATTCCTCTAGTGTGTTTTGGTCTATTTAATGGACTAAGGGGAGTATCTTGTAAATTAGTAGTGCTATAACTTTTTCCTACACCTAAAATACCACGATGCTTCGCGGCTTGTTTAATAAGCGCTCTCTCGCCTTCATCCATGAGATCTTCGGCTATATATCCAGTGCCATGGTAGTTCTTAACATATGCGCCTAAGGCCTCAGAATCTTGGCGGAGCATTTGGTCAAGAACACCTACTCTAGAACGGTGTTGTTCAGCTAACGACAGCCATGACGTTTTCGACTTTTCACCTTTCTCTTCTTCGTCCTTTAAACTCATTTCCGAGAGAAAATCGTAAATTCCTCTTTTTTTCCTTTTTTTCGATTTCTTTCTTGTTACTGTCTTATCTTCATCGCTAGAACAGGATAGGAGTGATAAAGTGGTTTCTATGGAATCATCACTATCACAATCCTCTGTCTTGGGTTTCCCCAATCGGGCGGTAAACATGGGTTCTCTCTCGCGGAGGTTCAAGAAATCGTCTGCTATTTCGGCATTGCCGTTATCCCCATTATCATGAATATTCACACGTTGAAAAAACGATGCAATCGTCCCAGTTCTTCCACCCTCTTGAAACTTCCGGTCCTCACGCCCCCTGGTGGCAGACCCTGACCTCGACCCCCCAGGTGAAAATCCTGGCGGGACCAGATTGGACAGGTTTGTGGCTAATCTACCCATCATAATCTTAATTCGTAATGATGCTGTACTTCTTGTAGACGTACTACTATGTATTGAATACAGGATAAGCTACTACACTAGCAGCGGCCTATCGATCCAAGCCCGTCAGCGCATTGTTCTATTTTTAGAATAAAAGAACACTGGTATGGCGCCTTACTGTGAATGTTCCGTTGCAATTCACATGCTCACACTACCAACTATCACCAGAGACATAATGTACACTCCCTAATATCACTCACTGCAGTTGATCCGTTCCACGCATAAATACACAGACATTTGTCTGCAACGCAATACGTTCGACTTAATCCTGTGCGCAAATTGACTGGTTCACGATAGTAATCACATTGAATTAATCATCCAGTACATGATTAACTGCATCCAAGGATCGCCTAGCATCTTAAGCTTTAATACATCGCAGCCTCTGCGACGAAACACAGCATTAGATAGACCTCAATGCGTATATCCAGCCTCGGCTGTAATCCACGTTGTTATTAATGATGTGCTGTCGATCGTGCTATAGATCTTGTCATCATTTCGTGCGTCGAGAATCTGTCTTGCTGCCGTCGCGGCGGCAGGTCTGTGGCAGCAGCAGAGGGATGATTGGCACTCAGGTTGCAGCGGGGAAATGTCGAGTGCTAATGAAATATTGAGTCTGGCTGCGGCAGCGGTGGTAGTAGTAGTACGAGTATGAGTAGCGTGGTAGGTACCGAAGGCGCCACTGCGGCTGCGTCCAACAGGAGGAAGTCTGCGACACGGCATGGAGACTGTGCCCTTCACACAGGATTGTTCCGGGGTCTGGAAAAGAATAGATTTGTTCTGTTAAATTCGATGGCCTAGGAAAAGAATAATATAATATATTATGATGTTTTTTTCTGTATGTTATTTTCTATCTTATTATGGAGTCAATAAAAATACATACATACAATAAAGAAATAATGTGAAAATGGGTTAAATTCATTCGATCAAGAGGAATTGGTAATACGAGAGAATACGATTATTTTGAAAACGAAAGTGAATGAAATAAACATGTACGAATATATAGCATTTCTTTTGCTCCCTGGAGAGCAAATTGCCAATACTTTTAATATTGCCAATACTTTTAATATGAAATAACATGTACTCTAAAGTATGATCGCCTTTGCAATTTCACTGGTACAGTTTTGCATCAAAGCAAAAACAGGAAGTTTGACTTAAAATGTCCCTAAAACATTTAGTAACGCATCGATGGTCGAATTAAATTGGTCCTCCAAATCGGCACATTTATCCGATCCTATTTTGACACCATTCATCAATTAGACACCAATGCCCTTGCGTGTATGGGATCCATTGGTTAACCCATTTACTCTCAGAGCGGCCAAAAAAGGCCTGACGATTTTGGAAATATTTCACTTACAAAAGCATTTTCTTGGAAACATGTGAAGGAAAAGTGTTGATCAGAAGCCAAACAAGAACTCTCCTTCAAATATTTTGTAAATTTTCGCTTTATCTACAAGTTATTTTCATAAGTATGCGAGTAGCAGACGATACCTTATTTAGAAACTCTGAGTGTCAATTGGTTTAAGGTTGCTCAATACGCAATACAATATTTATCCCCCGCATCCTAGCAGCGTAGAGGAAGCCAGTATCCGGCTGCGTTTCGCACATTCATTAATCCCTTTCCAGTTCATTACTGGTGACGTCACGCCCTTCATTTTCTGACGTGTTGAGCGCAGGTGGAAATGATCGATGTTCTCACCTTAGTGCAGGGTTTATTGCAACATATAACAATATACAGAACAGACATTTGATTCCTGCTACAGTCGACCGGACGTCTGCCAGTGCCTGGTTGTACAAAACCCCATGGATAGCATGCCCCAAAAATAAACTAAGCACATCAATGACCCACGTAGCTGGCGAATCAGAGCTACGTTCAGTTGTGAGGTCATCCATGCTTCCATGCCCAGGAAACTGGGTAGCAATCCGGCCTGCGGTCGTGTATCATGCCCGGGCTGCCCAGGCATTTAGTGCAGGAATTAAATGTCAGCACTGTAGTTTACAGGCAATACATTTTCCTCAATCTTGTGTTTACAAGGTTTCTACAGTATAGCAACTTGACTTACTCGTAATGCAACTGTAACCTGCAGGCTATTTTCTCACTCTTGATTGAAGTTTACAGCAGTATTTAGCAGCTGACCTTACCAGTATTACAGTAATGGTAACCCAAAGTATCATTCTTTCTGACTAGTGTGCAAGGTTTACTACAGTACATAGCAAATTGGTTTACCAGCAATCCATTAATGGGTAATTCTATAAGTCAAAGTGCTATTTTTTCTCACTCTTGTGTAAGGTTTACTAAAATGTATAGTAGTTTGTCGTAATAAAGGCATAACAAAAATATATGTGTTATCTAGAACAAGACATTAGGCCTGCCTTCGATTTGTATGGCTTGCCTCTGACAAGCTACACGGTGTATGACACGCTTCCAATAGTTCAAAATAATATTTTGTAAGAAAATCGTATTTGTATTAGGCCAAACACTATCACTTAACAATGGTCACCAGTGCCTCAACTATTTTTGCCTAATATTTTAGTACTTTCCATTTTGATATAACTTATATGCAGCTCCTCTAGCTGTAGGTGATCGGAAATACGTTCTTAAATGGATACACTTGATTACCAATATTCTTAAAATGATAATCCGGTTTCAAATAAACAAATGGGTACTTAGACATGCTTAATCTTTTCAACAAATTCGTGTTTTCTCGAGGGTCTACCTATCACGGCGGGCGGCCCCTATAGCCGAGTGGTCTAAGATATTGCCACTGACTCCTATGGTTAAGGCTCAGTCACACTAGGGTCCGACTATCGCACGATTTTAAAATCGGCAGGTCGGACCCGATTTTTTCACCTGTCGGCTCCGTCTAAAAAATCGGTACTGGGTTAATATCGTATATGCCCCAGTCACACTAGAACCCGGCTATCGCACGATTTTAAAATCGGCAGATCGGACCCGATTTTTTCACCTATCGTGCGATCGCCGGATCCGATTTTTAGGCCAAATACAAAATCGGATCCGACTAAAAAAAAGTCGGTACTGATTTGCGAACCTGTTCGCAAATCAGTGCCGATTTTGGAAAAGTCGCAAGACATATTTTTTGACGCATTTTTCGAGCCATAAAATCGGCTCCGATGAATCGTATATAGTGTGACTGCAAACTTGTCTATTTTCAAAATCGGAACGTCCAGTTTCGATTTTAAAATTAGCAAAATCGGATCCGATTTTAAAAGCGTGCGATAGTCGGACCCTAGTGTGACTGGGCCACCACTACCTCGCTTCGAATCCGGCTTCAGGGATATGAGAAAGACCTTGATTGAGGCGGTGTTTTCCATGAGTACTACCGTTTATTTCACCGTTAACTACTGACTAGCCACCGTATAGCTGCAATATGGCTGAAAAGGAAAATAGCGGAAATACAAATACAAATCTAACTACCACTATGCGGGTTCGAATCCGACCCGGGGCATGTGAGGAAGTTGCCAGTGACTTTGGGTTATGTGGCGGATTTCGCTTGGTACTCCGGTTTCCTCAACCAGTTACAAATGGCTAGTCACGACGTAGCAGAAATATGACAGAAAAGGTGACGATAAACGGAATTCCAACTTCCAAAGCTTGGATGAAGAAAAGAATGGATATGTAGCTAGAGACCAATTACTATATGCCCTATAGTTAAGTGCTGGACCCATTCCAGGAGTACCAGATAAGCCATCAGCGCGAGGTCACGTGGGAACAAGAACCAATCAGGGCTCTCGCATCGATTACATTACAGAGAAACCTTATCTCCACCACCAGCTGGGGGTGCCCAGAGCACCATTTTTTGCCTATTAGTGGCTATCAGTTGAAAGTGGTTGAGGCTAGCATGTTCAGGTTGACCGGCTGGTTTTGAATCCACTTGTGTTTGGTCATCTAAGTTCCAAATTTACCTTTCACTTAGCAACTGCATCGGAGCGCTACTTAACCTTAGCCAACGCTGATCCCAACATGTACAGTTCGTGTCAAGAGTTTTAGCAGAGACTCGGGCACGCCCGATAGCCGAATGGTCTATAGCTAAGGCATTGCCACTGAGTGATTGCTGTCTTCCACCTCAGGCCGTGGCGTGTGAGAAAGTTCCCAGTGACTTGGGGTTAGGCGTTGGGGTTTGCCAGTTACTCCTATTTCCTCCAACTGGCCAGTCACGACTTAATCTCTATATATCAGAAAAAGTGGAGAGAGTAGAGACACGTCTCTGTTTCTTGCCACCACCCTTTGCTCGAATCACTGACCCTCTGTCAGAAATACTTCAGAATCAAAGTATGCTAATTTACCTGGGGCGCAATGATTGATATGAAAATCAAACGCATCATACTTGGTTCATACTCATCACATTCGTAACTTATCTGAACTCGATTGGTTTCGTTTGTAGACGATATTCGTCCAGACCAGATTATATATTACCTTACCTCGAACTCTCGCTGTGCAAACGCTCTCCTACCAAGGTGATCAGTAAGTTTGTTGTAGTTTTTGTAGCACGCAGTTACAGTCAATAGAGATTGACCAATCAACGTTCGTGGCCAAACAATGTGGATCCCTGAGGGGGACGGGGTGGGGTGTAATGGCAATTACCAACACAATACAAACGTAGGAACTCGATGAATGTTTTCTTTGCATCAGTCTGAACTTTTTAACTATGACCATAAAGACGTTATGCTATAACAGACGTAGCTAGTGATTCCTGCTACAATATATTAACCCATTAATACTCAGAGCAGCCAAAACAGCCTGATGATTTGGGCGAAATCTTTTATCTAGAAGCATATTTGGGAAAATATTTGAAGGGGGAAATGTTCATCTGAACATTTCCGACAAGTCTCCTGGAAATATTTTCTAAAAGCATTCTTAATTTCTAAGTTATTGTCAAAAGTATCAAAGACACAGACGACAACCTTTCAAGAATAACTCTCAAGCATTAATGGATTAAGGATGGGGAACTAGACAAAAAAGTAGATGACAATGCGAGTAACGGTCGAAGTATGGAGTAAGTCTTTGTCAAGGTAATACACAAGTTATGTACTCTTAACCCTTCCAATGCTGAGGCTACTTTCGTCAAAAGCGCAAGGACGCTGATATTTTTGAAAACCATCGAAACCCTGTCATGTTGGTATATATTCATTAGATAGTCCCGCCGCGCACTCTCGGATGATTGAGTACCCATGTGGCAGGGTTTCAGTCGTTTTTTTAAACGTTTTTTTGCATCATTTTGTATTGGTCAAATAAGCCACCAGCACCATCATAAGGGTTAAAGCCCCAATGCCTTGATGAAATGAATACCTCATATTGGCTATAAGTGTTCCTCTGCTGGGATGCAAGCAGGTTCCGTCAACTATAAGTCCCACTGAGATATCACGTAGGTAGTTAATGTGGTCGCCTGTAGTTTGGAGAAGCCCGCAATGAGTACGTTGCATTTCCTAGCACTATTTATAAGCACTTGCAGGTTTATGTTCGCAGATTTTAGATATGGGTATAGATATATAATATATAAAAAAGGTGTGTTTTTCTGTTTTCGTTTTTACTGCAACTTACTTTGCCTCCAGTCTCGTAAACCTACTGTATTCTTTGCATTCACAGTCTATTCACTTATTGACTAATCAATCACCTGTGGTTAACTCATTCAATAATTCCATAATGAATATCGCCTTGGGCGATATTTCCATGCGGTACTAGGGACATATATAAAATTATATGGGTATGTACATTTCTGGTCGTACCGAGGCATGAGGGATGCTATTGCAATTGGTACGTTGAATCAAGGAAGCTGATTGGTGTAAGTGATTGTTTCCATCACTCTGCAAGAAAGCAATTAACGACTAATCCTCTAATCAGTGTTTGGTCGAAGAGGATGGCACATAAAGGACCCTGATTGTGATATAAGTAGATTGTAGACTACTGAATGCGCGGGGGATGAAACAAGGGCTACCAACCACAAACAAATACTTGTAAAAGCTTGGAAAGCTTGATGCAAAATGCACTCGAACGGCTGTATAAGATGAGCGGATAAAGGAAATTTATTTCCTTGCTGCTTACCAGTGCTTTGGAGGGCACTTTAAGCCGTCGGTCCAGTCGGCCAAGAGCCTTGGTAGCTAGTGTTTCTTGTAATTGGTATACCGACTTAAAATAAAAGATAACATTTACATTTACATTTTTTACCTGTGTGAGGTAAAACTAAATCATAGTCCATACATGATAGGTGAAAGGCGCATAAGTAATGCATATTTCATTCTATACTTAAAGGTTGTTTGACGGTAGGTTGTTTGCAGTTCATTCTTACAGTAAACCACCTATACTTAAGATAAACCATCTATAACGCCAATATTTGAACTTCAGTTGCCTAATAAGTGAATCAACCTATATATTCTATATATTATAATACTCGTACCTATGACTACGCCAAATAGCAAGCAACTCCGTTAACATTTGATAACCAATATGCTTGTTTGAAGCGGCCATATTTTGGTGAAATTCGATATGGATAAAAGAGCCAAAACGTTTCCTGTCTGTGCACAAGCCTATGGGAGCTCCTATAAAAGTTGGTCTCTTAATCTGTTCACTCAGTGATGGCTCAGTTGGTCCGATTATGAGGATAGCGGTGTTGGCTTTAGAATATGTATACACCTCAAAATGGCCCTATTTTCACAAATTAACCACATAAGCCACCAGAAGAACATTTTCCTGACCGGGATGTTTCTGGGTCCGCATTGTATTTTGTCTCCTCTCCGTATCTTTGTTGTTCGAAGTGGTCAAGCACTAGTACAGACAGAAACTTCTTATATTCCCATATATCTCCCATATGAGCAATGCTAGCATGGGTCGTCGTTACTTTTATCTTCGCTATAATAAATGCCAAATCAAAAGTATAGACATAAGCTTATTACATTCTAATATATCTCTTAAATGTATATTAACAATTATAGAATGGTTCGTCTTTACTCTTATCCTCGCTAGTATGAGTGCCAAAGCAAAACTACAGACATAAGCCTATCGTATTCCAATATATCTCCTATGTTAGCAATTATAGCATGGTTTGTCGTAACTTATCTGAACTCGAGTTCAAGTAAGTTGTTTAAATACCTGTTGGTCTCTTGGTTAAGAACGCTGGCCTGCGACACAGTCGAACCAGGTTCGATTCCCGGAAGGGGCGCGGATAAAGGAAATTTATTTCCTTGCCGCTTACCAGTGCTTTGGAGGGCACTTAAAGCCGTCGGTCAAGTCGGCCAAGAGCCCTGGTAGCTAGTGTTTCTTGTAAGTGGTATACCGACTTAAAATAAAGATAACATTTACATTTATATTTTTACCTGTGTGAGGTAAAACTAAATCATAGTCCATACATGATAGGTGAAAGGCGCATAAGTAATGCATATTTCATTCTATACTTAAAGGTTGTTTGACGGTAGGTTGTTTGCAGTTCATTCTTACAGTAAACCACCTATACTTAAGATAAACATCTATAACGCCAATATTTGAACTTCAGTTGCCTAATAAGTGAATCAACCTATATAGTCTACGAAATACTCGTAGCTATGACTACGCCAAATAGCAAGCAACTTCGTTAACATTTGATAACCAATATGCATGTTTGAAGCGGCCATATTTTTGTGAAATTCGATATGGATAAAGGAGCCAAAACGTTTCCTGTCTGTGTACAAGCCTATGGGAGCTCCTATAAAAGTTGGTCTCTTAATCTGTTCAGTCTTGGATTAAGAAAAGATGTGTTTGGTCTTCTAAGGTTCAGTGATGGCTCAGTTGGTCCGATTATGAGGATAGCGGTGTTGGCTTTAGAATATGTATACACCTCAAAATGGCCCTATTTTCACAAATTAACCACATAAGCCACCAGAAGAACATTTTCCTGACCGGGATGTTTCTGGGTCCGCATTGTATTTTGTCTCCCCTCCGTATCTTTGTTGTTCGAAGTGGTCAAGCACTAGTACAGACATATATCTCCCATATGAGCAATGCTAGCATGGGTTGTCGTTACTTTTATCTTCGCTATAACAAATGCCAAATCAAAAGTATAGACATGAGCTTATTACATTCTAATATATCTCTTAAATGTATATTAACAATTATAGAATGGTTCGTCTTTACTCTTATCTTCGCTAGTATTAGTGCCAAAGCAAAAGTACAGACATAAGCCTATCGCATTCCAATATCTCTCCTATGTTAGCAATTATAGCATGGTGTGTCGGTACTACTCTTATCTAATCATCATTATAAATGAGCGAACATACTCTATGATTAGATAAACTCGTGGACTTGCCTAACCCACAGGTCAAGCAAGCATTTATTCACTCGGTCTAACAAACAAATACCTACTCGCATATGAATCAATTACTCGAGGGGAAAGCAGGGAGAAAGATTTCCAGTTAATTGGTTTAAATTGGTGCGGCGCCAACTAATTTGACCCTAAATTCTAACATCTGGGCAAGGAGTGACACCTATGGTTAGAATATGAAAATGTTGGTTGTGATTAATCATGGATAAGATTTGTTCGATTATGTGCATTTTGTGGTACTGGACTTCTTCAAAAAACCTAATATATTTCTATCTTTAAAACAGTTTCATTTTGTGTTTTGTCCTAAACTACGGACGTCTGTAAGCAGTGTTTGGGCTCATACCTCTTGCTATACGAAGCGTTCATAATTCTACAAAGTCTGTACTCTCCAATCCATACATAAGGAATATCATACATGGCTCATTTTTTTCCCTGGTTCCTCTTATCAGACTTAGATAAACCGTGCCTACATCTAAAAAATATGATTAAAGTCATCCTTGCAACTGTTCACAATACCTAACTGTGACTTTTAGACAAATAATACAGGCATCTTTGGAAAGTTCATTTTGATTGACTGTTAATCGCAACACAACTTACAAAGCCCCATGAAACAATTGCTGATTTCACACTCTTTATCTGAGACTGATTAGCACAGTAACCATGAAATGTAATTTAGGTAATAAAAGTACATGTATTTCTTATCTGTCTGCAGAGAGGTATGTATATACAGTAATTATCAAATTTATCATATCGGAACCATACGGCACCAAGTGATTCGAACTCAAGACGCGAATGCATAGTTTAATACTCACCGTGTGATTATCAATGATAGATCTGTTGGCGCCAAATGTTCAATATTTCAATTGCAGAGCAGAATCGAACTCCTTCACCCCTGCCCAAGACGTGTGGGCATTCTTCCGCTGTTGAGTACCATATCTATTACTCCTTTGGTTCCCTAATACCGCCCGTTAACCGCAGAAGGAGAGATCAACTTACAATAGCCCCGTTGCCAAGGACTCATTTGGGTATGACCTACATCTCAATGACCCCCAGGCGATGACATATTTGGACGTAAAGGTGTACCTTTAGTCACACCTGTTTTCGCCCAAGTGCTTCAGGGGCACTTTAGTATGTTGCGCAATTAGTTTCTTTGTTTTTCGAGTAATCTGTTGGGCAAACAAACGTGAATTAACCCATTCACACTCAGAGAGGCCAAAACAGGCCTGATAATTTGGAATATATTTTTCTATCAAAAGCATTTTTTGAAAAATATTTGAAGGAGAATTGTTTATCAGAAGCCAGACAACAACTCTTCTTCAAATATTTTGTTAACTTCTGCTTTATCCCCAAGTTATTTTTCAAAAGTATGAGAGTAGCAGACGATACCCTTAAGAGCAACTCTGAGTGTGAATGGGTTAAGGTAATTCTGTGTCACATTGTTTCTGGAATTAACCCACACAGTCCATCAGCATCACAAAACGACTATTTCTTCCCCGGCGGGGGCACTCAGGTACAGATGGGGGTCGCACCTGTGTTACGTATTTCGCGGAAGAAGGGGTCTTTTTTAAGACCTCCGCATGTCCGCGATTTTGTAAAAGAAGGGTACTTTTTTGTACTCAGGTACGAAGTATGGGGGTCAAAATCCCCTTACAATCCACGAAATATACGCGGCTCTGACGCCGATTGACTCCCGAAGTGACTTGGCTTCCGAGTTTGCTGCCTCCACTTGCTGCCGCTAAACAAGCAGAGGATTATAAAATCTTAAGTTAGAATACGTGTTCCCGTTCATCCAATGTCAGCGTTTTGACAAAAAAGGGGTGTTTATTTAGTGGAAAAAATCAGCGTTTTATTAAAATAAGGGTGCTTTTTTGACCAGAAATCAGTGCTTTAGGGGTATTTTTTAATTTTGATAACGAACGTATACACCCCCCTAAATACCCAAGTGCCCCCCCCCCCCGGGATTTCTTCAGATATCTCTATGACAAACGTACACGTTGAAAATATATGAAAGAGAAATGTACATCACAACCTTACCTACACCTCTCCACCTGTGCTTATTTCCACGTTATTTCCAAAAGTATTATAGATCAAGACAATACTCGTCACGTTGTATTTTCAAAAGGTACCATAGGCACAGAAAACTCTTTTCAGCGAAACTTATGCATGGGTGCTTTATCCTATCATTTTTCAATACAACCGATTCATTAAATGGGATATCACTTTCGACACGTTTTGTCGTGGAGGACTTAATCATTAACAGCTTGCAATTAATGGGGAAGGTATCTGGGGCACACCGATGATATCTCCAAAGAATACCAAGTCACTGGTAATTTCTTCACATACCTAGAGCTGGTGTTCAAACCCTGTCCCTGCGCAGTGGTGAGGCAAGGATAAAAGATGACGCGCGATGGCTGGGCCATGGGGGAACCCCCAATGCCTATAGCAGCTGAAGGTTGTTTTTAAACTATTGAACTTGAGAAGCTGATTCTCGGAAGAGTTTACCTTGAAAACCTTTGTCGGGATATATGACACGTTTAACAATAGAAATCATGAATTCAAATTATACATTTTAAAGAGAGTTGCGGGTTCAGTTGTGATTGCAATTTTTGATTCAAATGGATTTTCAAAAGATAGTTTAGTGAAAAATACACATTCAACCCATTAACACTCAGAGCAGCCAAAAGAGGCCTGACAATTTTGGATATATTTAACTTACAAACACATTTTCTTGAAAACATTTGAAGGAGAAATGTTGATCACAAGCCAAATAGGAACTCTCTTTCAAATAGTTTGTGATCTTTTGCTTTATTCAAAAGATATTTTCAAAAATATGAGAGTAGCAGACGACACTTTTTAGAGAAACTTTAAGTGTGAATGGGTTAAGATAGCAGGGTTGTTTTGACTACCCAGGCGTAGTGTAAGAAGATTGCATTTCTATCAGACCATCAGAGACTTGGGATTTGCAGTTAACTATAACAGTCTATTATGTTTGGCAAGCAAAGCCATTTTAGAAAATTCCTCACCTAGGAAAATACTTTTCATATTAGAGGAAAATCAATCATGTTTTAAAATATTTCATCACGTAACCCCTAGAATAGATGGCTGCCATATATATGTTGATATCGTATACGTTTTTTCTTTCTATAAGCACCAAGTGGTGAAGGTTGTCCAGTCGGTAGGTTTGTTTACCTTCGTCTCACCAGATGACGCTAAGAGGGCTCGGTCTGAGAATGAAATCGACAGGTGCTGGATAAAGGTATTCGGTTTATAGTCTTGTATCCACCGAAATGTTCACACGATCTTCCTTCCCTAGCAGGCCTGTACACACGGAAACCATTTCAATCCGCCGAGGGATATTCCAGAGCAGCTGGGAGCATATATAATAGCGCACAAGCTGTAATTAAGCACTGCCTTGTTAATGCTAGGTACCCATTTTGCAGCTGGGTAGACTGAGGCAATATGGAATAAACTGTATTGCCCAAGGACAGACCAAAGTGCCCCGGCCGGGAATAGAACCATATTGTGCCATGTATAGGTCACTGGCGGTACTTAATTTTGGTAGGTCATCTAACTTAAAATGAAATAAGAGTCTAGTCTGAAACATCCTTTGTGATGCTCGTCACCCTTCGCCGTGCATTGCACATAGGCGAATTCTTGCATGACAAACATGGCCATGGAACCTAACATTATACTCTCACGGTCCAGCGATCGACACCCTTGGTAACGCAACGTTAAATCTCGGGTATATACCCATGGCCTTGGGCTATGTGGTCAGCTGTCTCACTGGACGAGATAGTCGCTATTCAATACTCGAAACTCGGTATGACCAACAAAGAGCTACAGAAATAGTAGACAGGGTACCCACTCACTGAAAAGTTGCCATCTGAGTTGACCAGCCAGATAGTAATGCGGCCAATGGCCTGGGGCGATAACTGTAATATAACTCGACTACCTTGGCCTACTTAACCACTCGGTGGCTGTATATATATATATATATATATATATATATATATATATATATATATATATATATATATATATATATATATATATATATATATATATATATATATATATATATATATATATATATATATATATATATATATATATATATATATATATATATATATATATATATATATATATATATATATATATATATATATGTTACAGTAAGAGTGTCAAACCAGGGATTTAGTCAAATCCCTAAAACTTTCAGGGAATCTGTCAAATTCTTGTTTCACTCACGGATTTGGTCCCTAAATGTCTAGAGATTTGACTAAATCCTTGAGAATAGGAAGGTCAGAATGATGAAATTGATAAACGTTGACTGAGATACTAATTATCATCATCATCAAGCAATAATTTCTGGCTGAGCATTGATTATTCAGCATTACTTTGTACCTCATTACTTTGATAATCAGGAATCATACGTAGCGCTCAACTAAGCATAAAACAAAGGTAATTGTCATTCAACAATCCCTCTGAAAGGTCTCCAGTAAACAAGTCAAAAATGACCCACCAATTTTTAGGGGTTTAGTCATATCCGTAGACTTTAGGGACTGAATCCTTGAGTGATATATATATATATATATATATATATATATATATATATATATATATATATATATATATATATATATATATATATATATATATATATATATATATATATATATATATATATATATATATATATATATTAGCATAGAATCTAGCTACAGAAAGGATTAAACCAACACCTGTGAGCTTTGGGCTAAAAGTCATTCCTGAAACAGGTACCGGTACACCTTTTCTGGTGATGTTTCCCAACTAAGCGGCTAAGCATCTTTTAATTTTTTTATGAGAAAATGTCGATGCAATTACAACTAACAATTCTAAATTGTAAATATGCTTTGGTAATCAAGCCATTTTGGAACCCAAATTTAAATGACAAATTTCACAAGGATTTGTAAGCAGGGACAGGGTTAATGGGGCGTTTCTCTTCAATCAAGCTTGAGCTCAAACTTGATCAACCTGAAACATCAACTATGATCCCTTTCTGGTAACTTAAGCAAGTATATGATACACTGGATACGAGCTAGTGGCCTTGATGGCAGAACAAGGGCAGATCCAGAATGTCTGTGTAGGGGTTCAACTGTTTGAGGGGGGGGGGTTCGTTTTGCAGAACGTAACGTTTGGGCAGTTCGCCGTGGCCTGGTTGTTTAGGTTAACCGGCTGGTTTCATATCCACTTGTTTTATTCATCTCAGGTGGAATGAGGTGAGGCCTTAAGGCCGATTGTGCTGTGGAATGTTATTTAGACGGCAGTAACAGTAAGTTAACAACAGTAACATTCACTTGTTGTCATCATTGCGCAATCTGTAACATATTATGCAATCACTAGCGCGAGAAATGCCCCTCACTTGCCTTTCAACTGTAACAGGGTTGTGCGATGCTAGGTTTACTTGTATAATGCCATTGCTATATGTAATGAAATGATAAGTAGGTCAGATTACTCTCTCAAACTATAGGTGGCAGCACAGTTCTCGGGGGTTGCGGTTTGAATGTTATCAAACACACCTATAGAGGATCCCCTTGAGGATTAACACAGAACTAAACCTGGACTGAAAACAACCATAGTCAGCTCAGTGAGACTAAGGAAAGAGTCATTTAACATGGACGTGTAGCAAGTCTACTATACGTATACTGCATTCATGAAAATAAACATTTCTGATGAGATGAACTAAATCGACAATTCTACAAGCATGACGTCAAACGACATGAAGAAGAAGAAGAAAAAGAAGAAAAGAACCACGACAATAACAACAACAGCAACAGCTAAAACACATACTAAAAGAAAATAACAAAATCAAGAAAATCGGATAGAAATAAAAGGTCTATAGAGACAAGAAGAATAAATACACGCAATTAAGTTTGGCTTTTCCCTTTCTATCTTGTGTTGTGTCGATCGATTCCAACGAGGTTATGCTTCCATGAATTGGAGAGTTAGTGTAACAGATAGCAGTACAGACATTTAATTCATGCACTAGTCGCCTGGACATCTGCCAGTGCCCGGTTGGACAAATGCCCATGGATAACATGTAAAAAATATAAGCCAACCACATCAAACACCCACGTAGCTTGCGGATCAAAGCTGAGGTCAGTTGTGAGGTTATCTATGCATCTGTGTCCAAGAAACTGGATGACAATTGGACGAGGGGTCGTGTACTATGCCCGGTTGCTCACGCATTTAGTGGAGGAATTACATGTCGGCACTGTAGCAGGGGAGCCGACGCAATGTGAGTAGGGCGAACTGGAATGCGTGCTTTGGCCTCTTTACATGGTGCTGTATGTGTAATGTTTCTGGTCTTGCCGTTAAACCTTAGAGGCCGTCCAGTATGTCCGTGTGTTCTAAACGGGAAAGCCGATGAAAAACAGATGCATGGCCCACGACTTATCTTCCCTTAGATACGTCGCCGTAGACCAATTATCATTTAGCCTATAGTGAAGCCCTGGACACACCTACTATCGCCGAATCTATTCTCAGTGTGACGTCACTAGGTGAAAAATACCAGCGAGGGCTCTCGTATTTGTTTATATTATAGCACATTATAGAGAAGGTTGCTCACGATCATGCGCAGAACGCACTTATCGTCAAAAACTGGGCTGGGAATCGAGTCCGGGCTCCTGAGCGAGATCTGTTTTTTGCGTATATCAGGTGGTCGACATTCGTGGTTGAGAGGTCAATATTCTTTGTCTTCCGTACTCCTTACCACATAATGCTTAAGAGTTTATCTTGAAATTGTCGTCTGGATATTTGATACTTTTGACATTATTTTGGGAATTTAGTATCGTTTCACAAACGATTTGAAGTGGTGTTGTTGGAAATGTTATGAATAACATTTCTCTTTCAAATATTTTCCCAACTAAGCTTTTGCCTGAAAGATATTACTCCGTGAGCATTGATAGGTGAACACTTACTCCGTATCACCTTGGACTAAGAAAAGAATGGATATGTAACGAGAGACCAATTACTATATGCCCTATAGTTACATGCTAGCCTCATGCCAGGACTAGCAGATAAGGCAGCAGCACGAGGTCACGTGGGAACAAGGACCAATCAGGGCTCCCGCATCGATTACATTACAGGGAAACCTTATCTCCACCACCTGCTGGGGGAGCCCAGAGCACCTATTAGCGACTATTAATTGACACTGGTTGAGGCTAGCATGTTCAGGTTGACCGGCTGGTTTCCATTCCATGTGTTGGTCTTCTAAGGTATCACTAACTAGAAATTCTACTGCAACTACTGAGAAAAACAAACATGCAGGTGGAAAACGCAACGATGACGTCACACTACACAACCCCCTGCGCCAGGTTAACTCGTCCCTGACAATGGTCACTGAAGTGGCAACACCTTCAAGAGATCCCAGCCGCCCGGCCTCTTCAGCGATGGAGTAGGATTAAAACGGTCTCCATCTAACCCTTGGTGTTTCCAAGGTTAGACTGAAGACCCGATATATCAGTTCATTGATATCAGTATAGACATTGGGAACTACATGGACTGATAGGAGGAAATTCAAAGGAAACGCACCTGAAAACCATCCAAAGATCACTTTCCAGGGATACTCCTAGATGCCAAGCCCTCAGCAACAGGTAAGACCTGGGAGTACCGCTATTTCTATTACCGGGCCACAAGTTGACTTTTCTAGGTGACTTATAATTATGATAAATGCCTCAGTGAGACATTAATGTGACAACTCATACAACACTTCAACATTATATCATTCATATCATGCATTTCAAAAAATCTAGATAATGTTGTTTCTTTAAAAAGTAAGCACGGGGTGTTGTATGTCAATTTTTCAGGTAAGCACAGCCACAAAGACTTTCTTAGTATTCATCCTGGTGAGTTTCAATGGAATAATGCCCAGTCAAATGAAACATGCTTGAAGAAATCATTACATGGAAACTGCTCTAAAGTCATCTCAGTAAACTTTATGTTGATGTTGGCAGCCTCCGTCGAAAAGAAAACAACGAGGACAGTTTTGAAAAGTATGCCTTTTAACCCTTTAACATTTGATGAATTGCCCTGAATACATGATCTGACATCTTAGAGCAAAAACATGACATGAAGTAAACTTTGAAGGCAAATTGTTAAATGTGAATTGTTAAACCAAACAGGTTCATTAACGTATCAATCAGATATATTTTTATAATTTCAATCTTTCATTAACCATGAACTATTAATACGTGCCAAATCAGGGTTACATTCCAGTCCTGGCGTGAATCAGTTACTTGTCCCTGGTAAAAGACTAGCATAGGTGTGAGTTTGGGGTTAGGGGAGGTAAACAAGTTGTTTTCGTCGCCAGTAAGGCAACCTATAGCTGTAGCTGCACACTGGTAATCCGCTTCCATAGTATAGAAAACACCCTTAACAAAAGGACCAGTCCGGCGTTCGGCCTAATCCCCCTGTATGGATACTACGCGGTGGTGAGGATGGTTATCTAATTTGTTCTCTATAGGTGAAGGCGCCGTTAATCCTTAGATAAATGAATTCAACTAAGGTTAATCCAACTCATTGTCTTGTAAACACAAAATTGCATTTTAAAGGCGAACCATCAAGCCGTACTGTTTTTATGAATCAATTGAGCAGCAGCACACATTATAAGGGTATACAGGAGAATTAGGAACAAACAACACATATAAGAAACATAGGCACACACAAACAAATAACCATAAATAAACTCCAAGCTGAGAGAACTAAATATATTACTGAATATGCGACATTTACACTGAATAATGATGACGGACGATGCGAAGACGACGACAGCAGCAAGCAGGCTACTGTCTACCCAGTATCTTTTTGATCTATTTATCTGATAAGGTCAATAGGTTGTCTGATATTGGGTGATTAGGTAATACTATTTGTCTGAGAAGGTCAGTTGGACCTACGAATAGGGCCAGGTTATTATGTAGTGGTACTGCCAATAGGAATATGTACTAATACATTTAGTCAGTCAAGAGTCCTGGCAGTTTGTTATACTATGTGAAAATTATTACTGACTTGGAATAAAGATTGTCTATCTATATATTTTGGCTGTGCTGACATATCAGTATAGGCCAGACCTCAATAATGTATAGAGAATAGATAGGTATGTGTGAATACTGAAATGAAATATATCACCATTTATACCCCACTAGTAGTATTGCGAATCTTGTCTTAGAGTGTAATATAGTACATGGGTATACTGAATCAACTGGTCATTGTATGTGAATTTCACCATATGGGCGAATCCCTATGGTGCGAGCATCAGCCGGTCAAGGTTCACCGGTCGTCTGTCTACTTCACATGCGGAAATGGATAGATGACTGGGCTATTCTCTGCCTACCTAGATAGCCCCATTCATGTCTCTAACAAGCACTTGTAGCTGCTGAGGAGGATTTTATCTGAAAACTTGAGACATATTTACTATGTAAGAAAAATATTAATATTGTTACCGACTTTGAATAAAAGATATCTATCTATAACTGACTTTTGGCTGTGTTGACAAATCAGTATAGGCCAGAGCTCAATGATGTATAGAGAATAGATAGGACGGTGCAAATACTGAAATGAAATATATCACCATTTATACCCCACTAGTATCATTGCGAATCTTGTCCTAGAGTGTCATATAGTACATGGGTGTACGGAATCAACTGGTCATTATATGTGAATTCCACCATATGGCCGATTCCCTACTGTCAGAGCATGGGCCGGTCAAGGTTCACTGGCCGTCTGTGTGTGTATCATATGTGAAATACAAACTAAATAATATAAGCAACATTGAAATAAATGAGCTAGAAAATGCAAGTGAAGTAAATAGGAAACTAAAAAGATATGAATAAAAATCGCAAGGAATATTAATAGATACACTGGAGTCTAGAAGGTCCACTTGCCATCTGTGTGTGTATCATATGTGAAATACGAACTAAATAATATAAATTATAAGTGACAGTGAAATACATGAGCTAGAAAATGCAAGGGAAGTAAAAAGGAAACCAAAAGATATGAATGAAAATCGGAAGGAATAAAAAAAGATACACTGGAGTCTAGATTGGCTAACAAATATTGACTGAACATGACTAGATAAGCCACAAACTACAAGGCGGACAATACAGACTTGTGTTGCCGGCTGTTCAAAATGGCAGAAGATAACTATGAACTCATGACCAAGTGCTCAGAGTATAAACAACTGGACAAAGACCTAAAAGTGTCAGAACTGTACAGTGAAAATGCACAGGAAGTGACGAAAGCAACTGAAGCAATTAATGAAAGAATGCATGGACCTTAGATGCGCCCAACCTGACAGATGGAGTGTTTCTCACAGAACCCTAGTGTACGAGTAGCTCCTACTTGGGCCAGTACCTCACCTATGACGTCATATGACCTGTGTTTACTAGATAATACAATGGGCGAGTATGTCCCGTTTGTAATCTATGCGTGAACTTGACCTGTGGTTCAGTGTCAATACTGACGAGTATTGTCACTATAAGTAGTTATAGTAAAAGTGCGTTCTTTGTCTAATAGCATCAACTCATGAATAACATGGCTTCGGAGAGATATACATTTTTTTTTAATATGCATTCAACATTTAGTCAGTGGCACCCTGCAAAGTTTTCGATAAAGGGATTGGAATTCAATTGCGCTGAACAGTTTCATATGTATAATAAGGCAGGTGAGTAGGATGGTTTGACTATTTTCTAACAATTTGAGAGAAATGTCCTGAACATAACCTTGGAAGGGAAAAAAAAAAATCATTCAATTCTATAATTTTAGTGATTTGCGGTGACCATGTAACAGCAGCAAAGATCATGAATACTTCAGATCCTAGGAGACAAAAATCCCTTGGGAGGAGTGTAAGGAATTATGATGATATCAAATGGAAAACCGTATGTCAGCAAGTGGTGAAGGATGGCAACTATGCCAAGGTGAGTGGAACATTTGAGATTTCCAATTTCATAATAATAGCAATGCTTATTAGTGATGGAGTAAATCACTCAAAACTATTATTTTTATTTTTACAGTTCAGCCAAAATGAGCATCTCAAGGCAAAATTAATGGAAACCGCAGGAACAGTACTGGTGGAAGCAAGTCCCTGGGATACATTGTGGGGAATAGGGTTATATGCCAATGATCCTAGAGCACTACATAGAAAAACATGGAAAGGCAAGAACTGGTTGGGCTTCATTTTAACAGAATTGCGGGAAGAATTTTTGGCAGCTGAAATATGTGATGAACTTTTTACAGACTTTGAATGAGATAAATTTACTGATTATGTCTCCCGCCTGGATGTGATTCTGCAAGTGAAGCGTTGAAATCTACCGAAATAAAAGTCAACTATTCCAATAATCAAATTTGTGAATGTTATTCTTTTTTTTTGGGTGCCCACAGGTATGGTAATATGAAAATGTAAAAATGAAATGCCGCCACAACTGATATATGTAAGAGAGCATAGAGAAGGAAATGTTTCGGGAGCCATTTTTGGCTCTCGATGGTGCCTGAAGTGACCAGTGGAATTTGGAACTTTGTTAACATGTGTTGTGTGTATATCCCCCCTCCACCCTGCCCAGTCCCATAAATTGAGCTTGGGGTGTATTTTCACAGCTGTACTGTGTATCGGTATGTGCTCTTTATATGCATGCAGTGACGCCAGTAGAAAACAATTGCGTTTATACACATCAGTGTTTAGTCAAGGGCATTACCCAAAAGTATGCAGACAGATGTTTGACAGAGGTGGTTTTCATCACATTCATTGCAACCAGGGTCTGATTTAGATGTCCATATTTATTATCCTTAAGTTTCCAATGTCATTGAACACCGATGGGATCAATCAATGATGTGACCATATTGGAAGATGTCACATGGTCCACCAAAGGCTAAGTTGGACAAAGGTCAATTTGGAATTTTGTTTTCTGTCACATTTATGTCCTATAGTGGCTAGTTCGTGACTAGCCAGTTGTAAGTAGTGGAGGAAACCGGAGTACTCAGCGAAAACCACCGCTTCACCCCAAGTCACTGGCAACTTTCTCACATGCGACAAAGATTCTATCACGCACACATATCACTTGATAAATATATTAACCTTTATTCTAAAGAAACTTTGTCAATCAACTTGTTCTTGTGCCGTTTGTCAGCATACCTTGTGGCTCCTCGACAGAGACTTAGACTTAACTATACATCGGGTACTTTAAACAATCTTATAACTCAACTCTGCATTGGAACAAGGTACACAATTCAAGCAGTATGCAATAGCCATGGAATGTCTGTTTGACAGATTCAGTGCATTCTGACATCTGGCATATGGTCATTTGCACTCCAGCCTGATGTGTCTAGAAGACGCGGGGGGGGTAAAGAAAATAATCGCTACGTTATTTATTGCAACATGTGGGAGCATTGCCGGTGAGTCGGGCTTGAGAGTCCGGAGATCATTTTCTTGCGACCCTAGCAGCATTCGCAATGCATACAAAACGACTCCTGGTAATATTGCTTATTTTTCTCATAAGTTGGGTATTTGTCTACTATTCTGTGTTATTGCCACTTTGGACCAAAGGCTCTTATTCAGGGCGCTTTCGGATTTACGTACCTGGGACTTCGGGCCACGGAATAACTGGTGCGGAGTCACCACCACCCAACAACACATTGCTAAATATTAGCGTCCCTTACTAAGGATATGCTAAAGGTAAGTTTATTCCTTTAGTATGTAGTGCTTCGGTTTATAGCACCTACCTGAAATTATTATTAGGTGCCTTAATTTCAGAGGGGCCACACTGACCACTCGAACATTTCCTGTACTTGCCTATTGATTATTCTCTGTGGTAATCTTATTAACTACTGGGCTTTCTTTATAGGAATTTCTTGGTTCCTTTCATTCTTTACAAGTAATACTAGGTTCTGAACTGGGCGTTCCAGATAAGAGGGTGCGGAGGTACGCTTACCTTTAGCTAATAACATGGAATCCGCTATGAGCACCCTTACGCTCCTTACTTTTTTTTGTGTATTTGTTTTTATTTTTTTGCGATGACCCATCCTAAAGTAAACGGAATGTAAAGTAAGTACTCACCTAGGGTCCATATAGTCTTTTCCATATAGTCTTTAGGCATCATTGCATCGTGAAATTAATATTTTACTAAAAGTTGAAATATAGTGTTAAAAAGGTCATCCTCTATGTGCAATGCGGTAGCCTTCTTCCTCCCTGTTATCCCTGTTAAGAAGCCATGTGAGAAAATCGTGGAGCCATGGCAGGATAATATAAAGATATCCTAAACAAGAATAACACATCATAAAAGTTTGGAAATTTTCTACAAAATTTTCTGGTATATCAATTCGTTCAGCAACCCAAATAGAAAACTGTCTCAGCAGTTCATCAAAGCGTTCTAGTAGTTCCATGGCGCCAAAAAGTGTGAGGAACACGAACCACACATTTTCGGTAGGCCACACGAGTTTCGCGTAAACCAGACAACTTTGTTTTTGTTGGGGGTTGATTTCGGGGCACGGTGGGGAGAATATAGATATTTAGGAGGACAGAATGATTCTTTTATAGATGCCATCCCCAGAAACACAGCTGTTTCCTGTTTCTGATCTGATTCGAGGGGGGATCCGTTGTAGCCTAATGGTTACGTCACCTGGCTCCAAAGCGCGAGTTTGCAGAATCGAGTCTCCGCTGTGTCTCCCCAAAATAGCGGGTGGGGCAGGTCGCTATATAAATGTGCGGTATTGTGGAGGACTGTATAGGGTCCTTCTGCAACTGAAAGACGCCTAGGAACTATTTGTACGGAGAAGAGAACTTATTCCTGGTTCCGGGTATCTAGCTCGTCGCGATATGACCTAAGCTATTTAAAGCATTGTCTCCACAGTATCTGATAATCTTTCAAGGTAAAGCTTCCTTTGAATATGGATCTCTTTCCGCGTTTCAAATCCTTGATTTTAAACCTATTATTCCCTTTTTCTTTGCATTTAAACATTCCTGACCAATATTTTCTTGCTGTTCAGTCATTGGAGGATTACAAGGAGTTGCTAATACATTTTTTTGATGATGGCACTATCAATGTAGGCCGCTTGGAAGTTCTCAAATATTTTACAGATATGCTCTGCCTTCGACTATCCCCAGAAGTAGCCTCGGATATTAGAAATCATTTCGAAAATGTGATTGGAATTGTTTGAAGACATAGTTATAGCAAAACAACAACAACTTAAGGGGACCTCTACCTTCCCCAAAGTATGCTATCAATAGTCATGTCAGCTGTCTAATTCAATAAAGTAACCAAATTAACTTATGATGGTTCAGTCAACCCTCACGTTGCCCACCTTGGCTCGGTATAAGTGATGACATCATGTTGAAAATGATGTCACGTAGAATGGGGTTTGCCAAGTCATTAGGAATTAAAAGATGAGCTACTCCCAGAAGCATGCCACTCAATTGCAAGTAATGACTAAATGAACTGAACCTCGCACTTTGAATAAATGAATAATAGCAAATCTATGTAATGTATGCAAAGGATATATAGCATAACCTTGTAATTGATTTCCGAAAATGTGGCATACTGTCATAATCTCTAGGGCCCAGGAAGAGTTGATTGTTTGGGTTGTCAGTTGTGGGGGCTTAAAAGAGACACAATCCATTAGTCAAACTCAATTAGACTATAGATGCAATGTAGAATCAGCACATACATGCTATTCGTGTTTCACAAATGGAAGTCAATTTACAAATGGTAGGTGACCTGACTATGTTCATATTTACATGAAATCTTGATATCAAGGGAAACTGGCATTGGTTATTTGAGAGTTATCAGATGTGAGGTCATAATGTAAACAATAAGCTGTATATCAAGGCACAGAATTTCACCTGATGGTACCATTTGTCTGATCATTGATCTACAATGAGTTTCGGCTACAAGATGTTCCCTTTGAACAAACACTCAACTTTGCTTATCCGTAAGGGGAAAAATGCTGAACCATACGTCTTTCTCCAGAGAAAGAAAGAGGACAAAAGCAGTTTCATCTACTTGACCATGTCTGAGTGGGAGATGATGGTGTCAAAGTTGAGTCGTATTCATTCTATGGTGGAGCGAGTAGAAAATGACACAGACTCTGGAGATGTCAGTGTTGCTGGTGAAGAACTGACGCTCAACAACCGTTGTATTATCCGAGTTTCCAAGCTGCAAGACCAGGTGTATGTCGGAATTTTCGAGCATGAAGGGGAGCTCATCAACTACAGAAGGGGCACCAATATGGATGGCGAGGCATGGCAAGTTTTACAGGACAAGATGAGCGAAATTCAAACTGCACTTCATGAATTACGTTACAGGGCTGATAAACAAAATACACTTGCGAACCAACTACCATCAAAGAAAGCAGTTGATAAGGTTATACGGCCGACCACACTGCATCCTCCTCAACAAGTGAAGCTGCCATCTCCACCAGGGCTGATGGATGTAACCCTATATTCTTGGCAGCACGTATCTTCAGATCGAAGCCTGATCTACGGTATTTCTGACCAACAGTTCTACACCAAGGATGGGGCAAAGGCTGATGCTGATAAGCACCCTGTGGACTTTGTTGACAGTAAGGGGGTTGAGTTGCTAATCAACACAACACCATCTAAATTGGTATGTCATATGACACCTGAAAAGTTGTGTCTTAGAGTTTATGTGTTATACCTATGGAATGCCATCCGAAAGAAGATGAATGACAGTTATTTTGGTTGTGAAGTTGAGCATCCTGCTCAGGTACAACATATGCAGAGGGGATGTTTATCTGATCTGACAGAAAGGAACCTGGACCTGCATTTGTCTTCAGCAATACTTGAGGTTATCTTTAGTAACTGCATAGAACGTGTACTCAAACAGTTAAGGGAAATCCTTCCTCTCCCTGAAGACATGTGTGATCATATACAGACATGCTATGACATGACAGAAAATGACATTCGCATAGAACTTTTGAATGATGAAGTCCAAGAAATTGATGCATTGATCAATGAACTTTATTTTCTAAATAACTCGACAAACCCAGTATGGGATTTTATGACATAAAAGTGGCTAGTATAAAAAGAAATGTCAAAGTTTATTTGTGGAAAGACTGAATCCAGTGTTGTGTGAACATTTGAGTATTCACGGAAATCTAGAATAAATTTTCAAAGTATTAATGATGTTGTTATTGTTGATGTTTGGTGTGTGTGTGTGTGTGTGTGTGGGACCTTGATTCTATATACTGTAATACTCAAATTTGGTCCTCCTTTATGTTTTTCACCTAAATGGGCAATTCATATCAGAGTGGGAGAAATACCTGACTTAATTATACTACAACCCTGATCAGCCATACCAATCCTGAAAATAGATTGTATGAAATGAACAAAGAAGAAAGGAAATCTAAGATCAGCAGAAGACAGCTTACCACTCAAAAAAAAAAAGGATTGTAGAAACCTTCAATTGCAAAGTTATTAGCAGATACATGAGGGACAGAACACCTGTATATAAGCTGTCCCTGAAAGTGTCCCCTTTATTGTTTCTCGGTCCCTCTTTGTGTCCCTACGGTCCCTCTTTGTGTCCCTGAGTCCCTGAAAGTGTCCCTGAGTCCCTAAATGTGTCCCTGAAGTGTCCCTAAATGTGTCCCTGAAAGTGTCCCTTAAAATATGAAAGGGTCCCTGAAGTGTCCCTAAATGTGTCCATACGTTTCTCTTGATGTCACTGGAAAAGTATCAAGGGCAGTTATGGGGAGGTTATTCATCATTTAATATCCATAGGGCATAGAGAGTTAAGATCTGGTTGGAGTACATGCACAGTATACACCATGCCATATATTTTATTCTCCACTCTCTGATGCACGCTCAGGATTCCTTCCTTTTCGCTGAGTACTCCGGTTTCCTCCACTACTTACAACTGGCTAGTCACGAACTAGCCACTATAGGACATAAATGTGACAGAAAACAAAATTCCAAAACCTTTGTCCAACTTAGCCTTTGGTGGACCATGTGACATCTTCCAATATGGTCACATCATTGATTGATCCCATCGGTGTTCAATGACATTGGAAACTTAAGGATAATAAATATGGACATCTAAATCAGACCCTGGTTGCAATGAATGTGATGAAAACCACCTCTGTCAAACATCTGTCTGCATACTTTTGGGTAATGCCCTTGACTAAACACTGATGTGTATAAACGCAATTGTTTTCTACTGGCGTCACTGCATGCATATAAAGAGCACATACCGATACACAGTACAGCTGTGAAAATACACCCCAAGCTCAATTTATGGGACTGGGCAGGGTGGAGGGGGGATATACACACAACACATGTTAACAAAGTTCCAAATTCCACTGGTCACTTCAGGCACCATCGAGAGCCAAAAATGGCTCCCGAAACATTTCCTTCTCTATGCTCTCTTACATATATCAGTTGTGGTGGCATTTCATTTTTACATTTTCATATTACCATACCTGTGGGCACCCAAAAAAAAAGAATAACATTCACAAATTTGATTATTGGAATAGTTGACTTTTATTTCGGTAGATTTCAACGCTTCACTTGCAGAATCACATCCAGGCGGGAGACATAATCAGTAAATTTATCTCATTCAAAGTCTGTAAAAAGTTCATCACATATTTCAGCTGCCAAAAATTCTTCCCGCAATTCTGTTAAAATGAAGCCCAACCAGTTCTTGCCTTTCCATGTTTTTCTATGTAGTGCTCTAGGATCATTGGCATATAACCCTATTCCCCACAATGTATCCCAGGGACTTGCTTCCACCAGTACTGTTCCTGCGGTTTCCATTAATTTTGCCTTGAGATGCTCATTTTGGCTGAACTGTAAAAATAAAAATAATAGTTTTGAGTGATTTACTCCATCACTAATAAGCATTGCTATTATTATGAAATTGGAAATCTCAAATGTTCCACTCACCTTGGCATAGTTGCCATCCTTCACCACTTGCTGGTTTTCCATTTGATATCATCATAATTCCTTACACTCCTCCCGAGGGATTTTTGTCTCCTAGGATCTGAAGTATTCATGATCTTTGCTGCTGTTACATGGTCACCGCAAATCACTAAAATTATAGAATTGAATGATTTTTTTTTTTCCCTTCCAAGGTTATGTTCAGGACATTTCTCTCAAATTGTTAAAAATAGTCAAACCATCCTACTCACCTGCCTTATTATACATATGAAACTGTTCAGCGCAATTGAATTCCAATCCCTTTATCGAAAACTTTGCAGGGTGCCACTGACTAAATGTTGAATGCATATTAAAAAAAAATGTATATCTCTCCGAAGCCATGTTATTCATGAGTTGATGCTATTAGACAAAGAACGCACTTTTACTATAACTACTTATAGTGACAATACTCGTCAGTATTGACACTGAACCACAGGTCAAGTTCACGCATAGATTACAAACGGGACATACTCGCCCATTGTATTATCTAGTAAACACAGGTCATATGACGTCATAGGTGAGGTACTGGCCCAAGTAGGAGCTACTCGTACACTAGGGTTCTGTGAGAAACACTCCATCTGTCAGGTTGGGCGCATCTAAGGTCCATGCATTCTTTCATTAATTGCTTCAGTTGCTTTCGTCACTTCCTGTGCATTTTCACTGTACAGTTCTGACACTTTTAGGTCTTTGTCCAGTTGTTTATACTCTGAGCACTTGGTCATGAGTTCATAGTTATCTTCTGCCATTTTGAACAGCCGGCAACACAAGTCTGTATTGTCCGCCTTGTAGTTTGTGGCTTATCTAGTCATGTTCAGTCAATATTTGTTAGCCAATCTAGACTCCAGTGTATCTTTTTTTATTCCTTCCGATTTTCATTCATATCTTTTGGTTTCCTTTTTACTTCCCTTGCATTTTCTAGCTCATGTATTTCACTGTCACTTATAATTTATATTATTTAGTTCGTATTTCACATATGATACACACACAGATGGCAAGTGGACCTTCTAGACTCCAGTGTATCTATTAATATTCCTTGCGATTTTTATTCATATCTTTTTAGTTTCCTATTTACTTCACTTGCATTTTCTAGCTCATTTATTTCAATGTTGCTTATATTATTTAGTTTGTATTTCACATATGATACACACACAGACGGCCAGTGAACCTTGACCGGCCCATGCTCTGACAGTAGGGAATCGGCCATATGGTGGAATTCACATATAATGACCAGTTGATTCCGTACACCCATGTACTATATGACACTCTAGGACAAGATTCGCAATGATACTAGTGGGGTATAAATGGTGATATATTTCATTTCAGTATTCATACATACCTATCTATTCTCTATACATCATTGAGCTCTGGCCTATACTGATTTGTCAACACAGCCAAAAGTCAGTTATAGATAGATATCTTTTATTCAAAGTCGGTAACAATATTAATATTTTTCTTACATAGTAAATATGTCTCAAGTTTTCAGATAAAATCCTACTCAGCAGCTACAAGTGCTTGTTAGAGACATGAATGGGGCTATCTAGGTAGGCAGAGAATAGCACAGTTATCTATCCATTTCCGCATGTGAAGTAGGCAGACCACCGGTGAACCTTGACCGGCTGATGCTCTCACCATAGGGATTCGCCCATATGGTGGAATTCACATACAATGACCAGTTGATTCAGTACACCCATGTAGTATATTACACTCTAAGACAAGATTTGCAATACTACTAGTGGGGTATAAATGGTGATATATTTCATTTCAGTATTCACACATACCTATCTATTCTCTATACATTATTGAGGTCTGGCCTATACTGATATGTCAGCACAGCCAAAATATATAGATAGACAATCTTTATTCCAAGTCAGTAATAATTTTCACATAGTATAACAAACTGCCAGGACTCTTGACTGACTAAATGTATTAGTACATATTCCTATTGGCAGTACCACTACATAATAACCTGGCCCTATTCGTAGGTCCAACTGACCTTCTCAGACAAATAGTATTACCTAATCACCCAATATCGGACAACCTATTGACCTTATCAGATAAATAGATCAAAAAGATACTGGGTAGGAAGTAGCCTGCTTGCTGCTGACGACAAAAACAACAACAACCACACCGCCAACGGCATCAACATAACCTTTTGAAACAACAACAACAACAACAACAAAGAGATCGAAAATGACAATGAAAATGATGTTGTTAATAGTGAAAATAATAATAGTAACATAGTAATAGTAATGATAATGATAATAATAATAATAATAATAATGATAATTATAATAATGATAAAAATAACAATGATGATAATAGCAATAACAATAATAAATAAAAATAGTAATAATAATGATAATAATAATGACAACAACAACATTAACGATGTTGATGGTATTCGCCAGCTCTGTCAAAAAACAAGCTTTATGCCGTTCAAGTCTGAAACTCTTATCACACATAGACGAAATAAACTTCAAGCAATAAAAAAATGTACTAACGGTAATTGTCAAATTCAGTTCTAGGTGTAAGTGACAACTAAACTAATTTGATTCGGAATTTATTAAACTAATTTATTATTTAGTTGTCATTTACATCTAAAACTGAATTTGACAATTACCGTTATAACAATTTTCATTGCTTGAAGTTTATTTCGTTCAAGTGTGTTAAGTGTTTCAGGCTTAAAGTTCATAAAGCTTTTTTTTGACAGAGTTGACGAATACCATCATTTATTCCGCCACGTATTGAGCAATTAACGCCAATTATCCATACTGAGTGAGACTTTCTTATAAAGAGTATGTTATTATTATTATTATTATCATTATTATTATTATTATTTTTATTATTATTATTATTATTATTATTTTATTATTATTATTATTATTATTATTATTATTATTCTCATCATCATCATTATTATTATTATTATTTTTATTAGTATTGTTGTTTTTGTTATTATTATCATTATATTATTATCATCATTATTATTATTATTATTATCATAATTATTATTATTATTATTATTATTATTATTATTATCACTATTATTATCATTATTATTATTATTATTATTATCATTATTATAACATTGATTATTATAACATTGATCATATTTCCTCTACGCTACTCTGAATAGGTTAAAATCCCGATGATGCGTCATACAGGGTATGCCCTACCCTGGTAATGCTGTAATGGAAAAACTCTGCGCGCGCATTAATATTTCAAGGAAGGCCTTTATACGGCCATTATCTTCAGCCTTCCTAAGTGGTCTCTGCAGGAAGTCGACAGTACAGTGAGAGTGTTTGGTCATAAGCCAAAAGTACGAATGAATATTGTGGACGATAACATTTTATTGGAGATATTTTTCTCGTACATTTTTGTTTGCGGCTCTTAACACGGCCTTTACCACTTTAGTTTAATCGCCAGTGCGAAAGAACAGCAGGGTATGGAAATCTCTTTAACGAATACTACGAATGGGGCCTTTCAATTGCTAGGATACATAACAGCTCTAAAAACCGCCGCACATTTATAAAGCAACCTCACATGCCCGCTTCTCGCATTTAATAAGGCTATATATAGGGTTAAATATACAGTGTATATATATATATATATATATATATATATATATATATATATATATATATATATATATATATATATATATATTGTTAAACAGGACCGTTAAAACAAGTATTGTTTATTTCTTTGCAATTTTATGCTTCACAATCGATTTATTTTCGAGATATATATATATATATATATATATATATATATATATATATATATATATATATATATATATATATATATATATATATATGCAAAGAAATGAACAATACTTGTTTTAACGGTCCTGTTTAACAATGTTCATCCAAATGGCCTCCTAAGAAAGCCTATGTTTGAGAGATAACACCTAATTCGTGGCTGCAGTGATGAATAGTTCAACTTTAATGCGACCGTCACGGTGGGAGATTCTCTTTTAGTTCAGGACCATCAATTATCCTGAACAGAAAGCAAAATACTATCCATTCATCCAAATCCTAACCTGTGGCATATTTGCCTGTATCCCATGGAGTAGACTAGCTCCTAGTCTATGATTTACTTACTACTTAGATATTGCTTTTCTCTGTTCTAATCTCAATATCTAGGTGTTAGTTTTAGTTGCTGTTTGTAGATGGCGCCAATGGTGGTCACCCTGGTCAGTCAGAAATCCAAATAAACCCATGTTGGCCGCCTGGTGAGCCAATATAGAACTAAATGTGGGTAGGCATCTTAGAATAGTATGTAAACATTAGGTACGTTATTAAAGGACTAGGCTACCCATGGAGTTGCGTGGGTATTTGGAGATATTAACCCTTCCAATTCTGCTACGTTCATCCGAAGCATAAGGACGCAAATACTTTTGAAAACCATTCAAACCCTGTCATGTTGGTATTCATTAGATAGCTCTCAATGAGTACTCTCAGATTAGTATCCAAGTGCCAGGGTTTCAATCATTTTCCAGGCTTTTCCCATCATTTTGTATTGGCCAAGTCCTGATCTATGAGATTTATACCTGTATATACCATATACCATGGAATTGACGTGGGTGCTATTAGTTAGGCCCTGTTGGAAAGTGCAGTCCGGTCTGATATCCACCCGAAGTCATCTAGATCCCACGAGGCGGAGCCGAGTGTGATCTGTATGACTGAGGGTGGATAGCAGGTCGGACCCACTTTCCAACAGGGCGTAACGAATTTATCACCTGCTCTTTCATGCTAAGAAGAACGAACAAATACATCTCATGAAATTCTAAAATAACTTGGAGGCCATAACAAGGCTCTTGACCTATTGAATACTGAATTCTGCCGTTCGATATTGAATCTACAAAGTGTGAACGGCTCCAGGTATAACGCCTATTGACCAATCAGCATTGAGAATTACAGCAGAGTAGGTGATAAATGTAGTTATCTATGTTCAGTGACAGGTTACGGCGATGAGGGATCTTATGATTCGACGCTGTGTGTTGGAAATGGCAAGTTCTAAACAATTATTTGTGATATTTTTCCAAGAAAGACTACACGATTTGCACATAGGCTATCGAAAAAAATGCATGAGCAGCTTTAAGTAATGTCGTAGAATGTATTATGAAGTTAACGTTGCATAATATTTGCTCGCAGTCGAAAAAGATGAGAATCTGAAAATGTGAACACCTTTATATCTCCCTATGTTAAACAATTCAGTGCTCACACAAAACGATGTATCTACTTGTTCGAGTATGAATGAGCACCCCCCCCCTAAATTCGAATATACATGTAACTCCCACACTTTCCTGGATCATAGATGCTGGACTTTTACAAGCCGTATTATAATCGAAAATTTCTTGCCAAATTGTTTGGTTTTGTAATTGTTTTCATAAATTGAAGATCATGAAACACGATTCATATTATGTTTAAAAGCAATGTCACAACGACACCATGTAACAAATATAAGGCTGTGGATTAAATGACGTCTAGACACTCAGATTAGCTTGGAGGGATTATTGTCGATGTCAGCGTGTTCAATGACCGGACTAGCCTCGATACCAGGCTGAATACATGTATTTCTGTATATTGCCCGCTTGCTGTCTAAATAACTCCACTGTGCTTGCTGAGTCCAGTTTAGTTCTTAATTTCCACACCAGATGTCTGTTCTTGGTATTCAGCCTGGACACATTGCTCGGGTGTCTTGTGGCTCATTATCTGTTTTGAGTGTGCATACATTAGGATGCACGTGGCTTCATGGCACGCCTACCTCCAAGGGAGGTTACTAGGGTATTCATACCCAAACAACTTGAAGATCACTTCCTCTAACTTAATTACCTCTATAGAAATGGATTGCAGAAGCGTCTGCAGCCTATTCGCTACACTACGGAAGATTCTGGCCCCTCGCTAAGGTCCAGGGTGGGCTGTGTATAGAAGTTTAACTTCTATACAAAATTGTGCCCTAACTGTAAGGTTTTTTTCTCCTATAGATTCTTATTGATTTACGGCTCAAGTTTTTTTCACAGATTTTGAGGGCTCAATTTTCTTTCATCACTGTGGGGGGGGGGGGGGGGGGGGGGGGAGGGGGAGGGATTCTAACTGCTCTGAAATGCAGCCTTATCTGAGACCCAAATGAGTGATTTCAGATAAAAAGTATTTGCTTTGAGAAGCAATTTAGCTTTTTTCACCCTTTATTGGTGCACACTGCCATTGCGGTGGGGGTGTGGGGAACGCTTAAGGCCCCCAGAAGCCAGAGGGTCCTAGATACTCTGAGATGCATTCTAGCTTTATCTGAGACTAAAATGAGTATTTCAGATAAAAGGTATTTGTTTTGAGAAAACAATTTACCTTTTTTAAACCCTATTTTGGTATTTCACCAGTACCCTAACAACCTTTCTTTACATTAAAATATGTACTATGACCTCATATAATAGCCTTTTTTGTCTGCATGTATTACCAAATATTAAAGTTGTAGGTTACTGTTTATGCCAGTTGCTTGTCACATTTTCTTGATGTTTAAGGTAGCTTAAATGATGGAGGTAATATATGACACATGCCAAATGTGTATGTTGATATTAAGTTTTTGGGAGACATTCCATTTTTTTCTACCAACCTCTCACATTGCTTTCTTGGGAAAAATGTTCCCTAAAACTGTAAATACTGGCCACATTGCAAGAGGAATTCATTTCCAATGATCTGTCATTGGTTTGTAATGTGTAATGTGTGAATAAAGAATAACATTCCTTCTTGTAGAATTAAAGTTTAAATATTCTTGAAAAGCGCTACCGCATCCTTGTTCTTTCCACAATAGTATTGACGTGTCAACGACTGGAGCCCAATTTTTTTTTCATAGAGTCAGAGCTCAGTTATTTTTTTCACAGATTTTCAGGGCTCAATTACCCCCCCCCCCCCCCCCCCCCCTAACCCACCCCCTGGATATTTAATGGTCAATGCCTAAGGTTACCACAATTCAAACCTGTGAAGTACCTAGGGAGAAAAAGATAAAAAAAAACTCCCTGCCATGCCTCTACAGAAGTTCTGAAACTGAGGGGAGGGAGGCTTGGAGAACTTTTGACCCACACCCCCTGCTTGTTACTTGTAAAGACAATCTACTACTTTTTAATCTCATGTCATTCAAAATATATGTACCATTTATTTATACAATGACTTTTATCAATGTATATGGCTTTGAGAAGCTGATAAAATGCCCTGGATTAACAATATAGCCGGTCCTCCCTGTAGTATTGCCTCGGGACTAGCAAATACATAGCTGGGTTTGCTAATCAGAAGTTTCTCTGTAATTCCCACTTCACTCATATCAAGGTGAAGGGCTGACATATTTTTGCTGTTTAATACCTTTGTTTGCTACTCCATTAAAAATATTAATGGGGATATCAAAAGCACAGCAGATAGTTCAGGTTGATTTCCAGGACCACTTTCCTTGGCTAAATATGCATCCATAGCCAGTGGGAGCAGCTCATACACTGCAGATTTACCCATTCCAGTTTGTTGAGATAAAAATAAATCTCTGCCATTTAGAAGGGTATTCAAACATACAGTTTGAAAATCCTTTAATTCACTGTATCCTATTCTATCTTTTGCAGAGTTGATATACTCAGTATAATCCATTTTAGGTCAAGCTGGCATGTAAAATGTTATCCTGAAGTTACTATCCTGACATGAGCTGTGGTGACTCTGTTAAGATGTAGGAGGTCAGCCGTGTTTGTTCTATACAAAGGTTTGCATATGCACAGACCAGCATATGTTACAAATTAGTCACACCTAATCAGGGACTTCCCTCTGTGAGCCCAGCTCATGTTGGGATCATAAAACTGCCCGTCACTGCTCAAGGGGCTGGTCTGAAATGTGCTTACAAGAAATGAAGGTCTGTGGTTGGAGGGTATTAATAGACTATGAATATTCGACAGAAGACTTTTTCCTGCTGTCAGCTTAACAGGTTCGAAGCTGATTCTATTGATAGGTACAACTGTGACACTAGGCTGGCTTAACAACCACAAGATAATTCAGCAGTGCTGCCATCTGGCAAATCTGAAAGGTACTATAATGACTTGACTAGTAACAAAATAATGACTAGTTAATGAAGAATAAGCCAGCACTAGTAAGCTAGGCTATGACCGGACCTGCACTGGGCGGGTTATTCTCTCGGTCCAGGGGGGGTTTCGGATGCTTGTGCCGTGTGCAAAAGAATTTCTTCAATGAAAGCCCTTCAGCTCGGCCGTGGCCTCGTAAAAAGCATAAACTTTCATTGGTCTATTTTCGAGACTGAAATTTGGGCGTTCCCACACAAGGAAACTGCTCGTAGTATATGTTTAGGACGTCTGCTACACTGTGGGCAACATGAACCCCGATGAACCCCATGCGCATTCGATAACATGCAATATTTTGCACACGGCACAAGCATCCGTAACCCCCCCTGCTCTCGGTCAGAAGCACCTTTCGAAATGGCCTAGCATTTAGGCTTGCAAACATATTTTGACACTATTTTAAAGTTTTTTTCTTACCACCAAGTGGATAAGGGGTTCACAATGGGCAGTTAGGTTTGTTTGAGTCCCGCTAGGTGGCATCAGATGGTTCAGCCTTGGTATGATGCCAGCAGGGGTAAGGGAGCATGTGGCGCCCTCTATAGGTCGTCCTCTAAACCTCTTCCTCCATACACTTCGGCTGGCTGGTCACCTCTGAAGGTAAGGAACTAGGACCCACATATACTACTTTCCCAATTCAAATACAGAAATAACATTCCTTATGGATAGGTGATACTGCGGTGAATAACAACCATATTTAAGTTCATGTTTAAAGTTTAATCTTAAAATGGGTGATACTGCGGTGAATAGCAACCATAAGCTCATGTTTAAAGTTTAATCTTAAAATGGGTGATAATGCGGTGAATAACAACCATAAGCTCATGTTTAAAGTTTAATCTTAAAATGGGTGATACTGCGGTGAATAACAACCATATTTAAGTTCATGTTAAGGTGATGGGTACCATTGCAAGCGAGTTAAAAGCCCCATCCCAAAACACACATCACAGCAGCATAATCATATAACAAGGTTCCTGGGTTCCTGGGTCTTATCAGGGAGAGAACATCATAGTCGGCCGTCTGTAGTCAACCCACATTCTAATTCATTTTAATATTTACAACTTTTCACTCAAATGACATAATCTCATTACTTACGCAGGTGATGGTCACTACAGGTTCACAGTTACCTTAGGGATATCATTGGCTATGCCCAATAAGAAGTAATTTTTTGATCTTTTACTGCTAAAGATTTTTACAGGCCATAACATTGAAAGTTTTAGTGAGATCTCTCGTGTGTGGAGGCATGGGAAACCCATTGAAAGTAGTGGAAATACCTCGCTGATCACTTCTGAGCACTGGAAACAAAGGACAGCTGCACAAAGATACACCTCGACGATCTCAAGACAATGGCCTGTGGTCAGGATGCTATAAATAGGTGCTAGCTATGAGCGCGAGAGGTTACCAAGTGTAGCTGGTGTGGAGATTTCCAACTAAAATTTTCAACGTTATGGCCTGTAAAAATCTTCAGCAGTAAAAAATCAAAAAAATACTTTTTATTGGGCATAGTCAATGATATCCCTAAAGTAACTCTGAACCTACAGTAACCATCACCTGCGTGATTAATGAGAATATGTCATTTAAAAAAAAAGTTGTAAATTTTGAAATAAAACAGAATATGGATTGAATAATGACAGGTGGCGATGATATTCTCTACCTGATAACACTCAGGAACCTGGAGATACACCTAGTTATAGGATTATGCTGTTTTGAGGTTTGTTTTGGGACAGGGCTTTTAACTGGCTTGCAATGGTACCCATCACCTTAAACATTTAATCTTAAAATGGTGGTTTATAGGCGGTCACTTCGATATCAATTAAATTTACTCTTCGCATGAATAAATGTTCAATGAACCTTAGCAGTGACGAGGAAATACAATTAGACGATCTTCGAGAGAACACGACATTCCAATACATCTCTATGCTTTGCCACACTATAAAAGCTATTCCTGTCAGTGTAAGGCCATCCCCGTCTATCCAGTGGGTTCAAACAAGTGCATTTCGTCATTCTGTCTACAGATACAGTCATGAATCCATTGTACCTATGCAGAGGCTAGTGTCTAAGTGGTCTGGCAAGTATGACAATACATTTCGTACGAATGTAATCCAACTCAGTCATGCCTAACCATTCTTGTAGCTGTCAGCTTCTGTATACCTTGATACTTTTCAAATAACCCCAATTGCGCATGAACTGGAAAAGTAACCGGAGAAATATTATTAGGCATTGACCATTAGATATCCAGGGGGTGGGGGTGGGGGGGAATCCATGAAAAAAAATATTTGGGCTCCGGCCAGACGGTCCTGCACACCAAAAGAAGGGTCTCAGATAAGGCTGAGAATGCATTTAGAGCATCTAGAACCCTCTGGCTTGTGGGGGCCTAGTGGGGGCCTTGCGGCCGCCAGACCCCCCACCGCAATGGCAGTGTGCCACAGTCAGCCCTGCACACCAAGAAAAGGTATTTTTTTTTCTCAAAACATGACGAATTTCCATCTGGAATAATTCATTTAGGGCTCAGATAAGGCTGAGAATTCATCTCAGAGCATTTAGAAC
>OZ012694.1:8229715-8267215 GCA_963942565.1 Maea johnstoni
CAAAAGGTTTTTTAATTTTCTTTTTTGCATCAGCTTCTGGTTCCATATGGTCACATTCGTCGTTTCAATCGGCAATGCATTTGTCTCAGATAGCAAATATTATCTTATGTTTAGACACAACCACCATAATAACGTTTTGCATTTAAGATTAACTGTTTCTATGGAAAATGCGAATCATTCGGTTTCCTTGATTTTGGCGATTCGCCATCGGTTACGTGTTCGTGCATTCGGGGGCATGAAACGAATGGGATGCCGCGCAAATGTAGCAGACGATAATTTGAAAGATGGCGATGGGAAAGGTCGTGCTTTTTGTCGGAATTCAATGATTTCCAATAAGATATTGAATTGTTTTAGAAAAGTATTCACGAAGAGCCTCAAATTGGTATTGATGTTATCGAAGTGTTTCAGATCATATATCCTCATGCCATTCATTTTAACATAAACATTAGAAGTGGAAAAAGTGACTGAACTGTGAACTCAAGTCTGATAAGACAAGTGCTTTCAAAGCGCGAATATTTACTTTTAAATTCGCTTTTCACATGCCTTGAATTTAAACATTTATTAGAACTTCAAGAACCATTGCCTAGAAATATGTCTATCAAACCGGTAAGTGTGGGCCATATTAATATTACCAAGATTATATATATGTATATATATATATATATCAATATATATATATATATATACATATATATATCATATATAATATATATATTATATATATATATATATATATATATTAATATATATATATATATATATACAGATAGATATAGATATATATTATATATATATATATACATGTTTAACTTTAAATGGATCAAAGCTTCGGGACAACCAATTAACTGCAGCAGCTCAGGATAATTCATATGTTATCTGCTAAGATTTAAACATTTGGTGAGGCTATTGCTCTGAAAATGTCTTCATGACTTTTTCAGTGTTTTAAAAAAAATCCTTTTTTTCAAGGAAATATCCACTCTACACCAACATTCCTCAACCTCCCATGGTAAGGTTATTTCCCAGGAAAATATCACCTGTGGGTTTTGAACTCCCTAGGAAATTTTACCAGAATTTATGATTTTACTCCACTGATTTCAAGCGATCTTCATATTCATATCACAATTTAAGTTCATCTACCCAAAATTTAACAGAGAAGCACAGAGCTGCAGTACTTAATAGGTTTTATTTTTAAATGTCTTTTTTTTCTTATCTGTTTTTGAAGAGGTATTGGCAATAACAAGAACATTTTTTATTTTCTAGCAATGATGGATGAGATAATCCGAGATATCACAAGAATTCATATCAAAACTAGTGTTGAAACTTTATAAATCATTAAGGCCACTCAATTTAATTACTTGTCTTACGAGCTTTTTTTGGTAAAAAAATCCTGTCAGACTCCAAAAAAAAAAAGAAAAAAAAAAGTCACCTTTGGTGTCTTACGGACGAAAGTGGTTATGAAATTTTCTGTCAGACTCCAAAAAAAAAAAAAAAAAAAGTGCAAATTTTAAGAATATTCTTTGTAAGGGTGATTCAATCAACTACAGGAAGCTATCATCACTGTAGTAGAGCTTCAGACTTAAGGAGGTATACCTCTCACCCTTCAGGTTACAGGGATAAGTAGATTGATTGATTTTATTTAGTTGAGAATAGGCTGTTAGAAACATATCGCTACCAGTCCTAGTCAGCAGACTCTAAAAAAAAAATTAAATAAAAAAAGTCACGTTTTTCAACTTTTTTTTTTATTCCAAAATGGCTCATTTCCTACCTCCTGAGCTTGTAAGACAAGTAAATAAATTGGAGTGGCCTAACTAAATAAAGATAATTTTTAGATATATAACTCTTAATTTTTTATCTTGACAGGGCTGAATAGGTATTTTTACTATTTGTACAGTTTTAGGATTCACATTGAAATTTAAAGCTAGTTGAACTTATTTATTTGTTTATGTTTTTCTCTACCTTTTATTTACAGTTCACCCTCTTAAACCCCATGCAAATTGACTATGATGGGGTCATTGATGAGATGTCAGACCCTAAACACTTGAATATTGAGCAATATTTCACACCCGAGGAATTTAAGGAAATCTCACAGTATGAGAAAAAAAGATTCCAAAATCTTAAGAGGAACTACCTTGTGTTGATGAAACTAGGTAGGTTTGTGCTTATTGGAACATTGACATCTTGTCGAGTTTTTAAACTTTAAAATGACTGGCATGTCTAGAATAATCAGGAAAGAGGACAATTCCGGGCTCAAAATTAGGGGGTGCCAGGAGCTTAAATTTCTGCAGGGTGCTCAACAATGTACTTGTTTCAATAAGATACACAACACTTTTAGGCTCCCTGAAAAAAAAACTTAATTTCGAGCCCTGCAATTCTATTAGGAAGGGTATCACAATATCAGCTAAAACCTGTTTCAGAGGAAAATATCTGTCATGGTAATCAGTACTAATCACTGGATAGAAGGTTTAGCCTTATATATCTCAACGTTCTCCAAATTTATAACATGAAAATTAACCCTTTGGCTATCAGAATATATATATATATATTATATATATGTGTGTGTATATATATATTTATAGCAGTTGTTTAGTAAAAGTTTTGAATAATCTTTTTCCATGATAACTATTATATTGTGTTGTTTAAATTTAAAATAGGTACTATATTCTAGCCATTGTTTGATAAAAAAATTGAAACATCTCTTACCCTACCAAAAACATTATATATAATTGTGTTGTCAACTTGTCATAATCCCCCAAAATTGGCGCCATTGATGTTGAGATTGTCTTCACTTCCAATGTTGTAACTCATTGTTTCCATTTGTTACCACATTTTTTGCAATACAGTTGCTGGTAGATTAAATTGCAACCAAGAGTATTATGCCTTGAGCATTTTTTGTTAAGATTTGGCTAAGATATAGTTTACATCAAGTAAATTTCTCTAATTCCAAGTTGATATTCTCTTGAGGTGGAAATGACAAAGCCTAATTTATTGTGCCGATAGATTTTGTTTGGCCATTCTGAAATGTAACCTTTTTGAAAAAATGTAAGTCCTTCTACAGCATTTTTCTTATCTGTTTGGTAATAGGTTTACCAGCTAAAAAGCCAAACTTTATGCTTGGGCCAAAGGCAAAAAAGAATCGGATCAGGCAGTATGTAGAAATTCCACCTGAGTCTGACAGTGATGATGATTGGACTCCATCTAAAGAGAGGCAAGATGCCAATAACAGCAAAGGTTTGTCATAGCACTGTCAGATACCGACCAAATATTTTGGTTGACTTTGTTTGCAAATAGAACCTGAAATATAGAAGCCTAACTCAAACCTCTGAAAGTCTATGGATATATGAAACAACAGGTTTATGTTTCCTAATACTTGAATATCTAAATGATATTTAACTTATTTATGTCTGTATAATTTGGAAGATATTGAAGAAAAATAATCCTATTTTTAAACTGCAGAACACCTTTTGTGGTGAAAAGTACACCTATTATAAAGCATATAACAAAATTACATTTAATACTGGATTTGCCATGTTTATCTTAGCCTATAGGGCTACTTAAATAGGTTTGGCTCTTCACAATGTTAGAATTTAACATATTATGCACATGAAGCTATCTTGGATGTCATGATATTGCAAAAATAGGTTCTATTGGGAAAATTCCATTTGCTTTATGAGTGTTTAAGATATCAAGAGTTTTTGATTTGCCCAGACTAAGGCATCTAAACCAACAGTTCTTACCATGATTATGTTTAGATTTATTTGTTAACCCATTAATGTTCACAGCAGCCAAAATCAGCTTGACAATATTGGCAAAATGCTTTAAGCAAAAGCCTAGTTTTGATAACATTTGAACAAGAGATTTTAATAAGAACACTACCTGACCTGTAACTCTTCATTTTTTGTAAAATGAATCATAATTCCTAAGTTAGTGCCAAAAGTATCATAAATCCTGATGACAATCTCAAACTCTTAAGCATGAATGGGTTACTTATGTTTTGACATAATGGCATATTAGTGAAATATTTGGGTTGGGCCAGGAAAATGGAATATTCCCATTAGTTTTCTATTTATTTGTTATTATCTTCAACTTGGTTCAATATTTCATTTCAAGTGCCTTTCCAACCAATTCCTAAGAAAAGGAAATTCATTACACCTATACGGCAAACAGCCAAGAGAAAAACGGATGATTCCCAGTTGAAAGGAGTAAGAAGTGACAAGAAACAGGTAAGAATTGAAATTTTAAATTGAATATTCAGCTTTAATAGTCCCTTATAAGTTTAGTGACCTAGGTAGGGTCTTAAAATTTGCCATCCTAACAAAATAAGTTGAAGTGTTTCAAAATGGATTTCTTAAATATATATTTTTTCAGGTCTTTCTTTTTTTGCACAAGCCAATAAGTTACTAGGGGGCAAGGAAGATAGAAAATGCTCATGCACTGCAATTAATTAAAAAGTCTTAGGTTAATATGCTATTTCAAGATCAATATACATTTTTATTCACCGGTTATTTGAACCACAACATGAAATGATATACATGAAATATACAATAAACAACAGAAATTACTTTTCTAATTGCAGCTTGTGAAAGGTTCATGTCTATAAAATTCATTCTCAAAGGATTGATTTGCAGCAGCTATGTTAAGTTAAATTCATTTTTGTTTTATATTTATTTAGAAGAATAAGCCAGATGCTAAAGTTAAGCCACCAAGTTGTCCAAGCCGCACACAGAGGTCAAAAACTCTAAAGAAAGACAAAGATTATACCAAGAAGAAGAGGCTCAAAAGTAAAGAAGAAACACAGCAGAGCAACAGCAGTAGTGCTGATGTCCATCACCAGGAGGCTCAAAGTGATGATGATACTGAGTGGGAAGCTGGATTCTCAGACACTGAGGTTAAATTGCAAGAAGAGAAAAATAAACTGAAGATTCCGAAGCTTGAGGAGACACTCCAGCAGGCCAAGGATAATGCCAGTGATGTTGAAGAGGAGGAGGATGAAAAACAGTCAAGCCAAAAATCAGGTAGTTTTTTTTGTTTTGATTTTAGATTACGCTGCTTTTGGGTCAGTTTTGAATTTTTTTACGATCTAAATTGAAATTCATGAAAATTCACCAGTGTGTCAAAACATTGTTCACGGAATGACTTGGTCTGCATAGTCCAGTCCAAAGAGACCAGTCGAGGTTGGTGTGGTTATTCAAGAATCATTATGTAGGGTTTTTTAGATGTTTCTCAAACTATCAGTTGAGGGTTCTGAAAGTAAATTTTAACCAGTTAGTGCTCACAGCGGCCAAAAGTAGCCTGCCAATTTCAGTGAAATCTTTCAGGCAAAAGCATATTTGGAAAAGTATCTGGAGGAGAAATCAGAACAATACCAACAACTCCTTCAAATACTTTTGAAATCATTCTTAATTCTCAAGTTCCTGTCAAAAGTATAAAAGATCCAAACCAACAATTTCTTTAGGAACTCTTATGCATGAATAGGTTAAACATTATTTCTCAAAATCCTTTATTTTCAAACCACAGGAAGATATATTTCTAGTTGATTTCAAGAATAATGATTTTTGAACTTTTTGAAGTTGATGAACAAGAGGTTCCTGCCATAGCAAATAATGAGACACCACCAAGATATCCTCGGAGACAGATTTCAAGAAAAAATTATAAGGAGCTGGAGATGCCAGATGAGGACCACTTTCTGTGTAAGTTTCACCCAAAATTTTACCATAAACTAGGACTGTCATCGAGTCCCACACCATTGATGGATCGACAAATTGTGCTAGCTGATATCGGATTGTGTCAGCACTAGACATCGCTATACACGAAGCCACCTTTTGGCAAAAAGGCAAACTACACATTCAGATTCTGCGGCCATGCCCAGGAGAACTTTTGGCGTGTGTATACATGAATTATACTCACATGTTCAGTCCATCCAGTAGTGGGGTACCTAGATCTATTTAAATCCACTGAACGAGTATTATATGCTGATATTTGATGTTTTCTTCTTTTCTTTTTTCAATTTCTCTTGTATGCCATGCATGGAATATGATGCCATTACAAATTTTTACATTGCTTTTAATATAAAAAGATATTTGGGCAGTAAAAAAGATTAGGGTAGGGGCAAACAATTAGGGTGCGTGGTTGGGTAATAGGAAACAAACATCTTTTCATTTTAGGCCTTGTCCTAGTGAAAACATCATACTATAGTTTAAGGTTAAAAAATCAAATAATCGGAATCGAAAAAAAATATTGTCAATCATCGAATCGAAAAAAATTGGATGTCAATGACGGTCTGACCATAAACCAGAGCTATCTGTATATGTATGAGAGAATTAAGGCAAGAGAAATGCAGATATTATATGGTTTGTACTTTTAAAACATGCAACCTACATTTAAGACAGTGATAGATTTTGTCATTACATCCATTGCCATTTGTCCTTCATAAAATCAAAAAGACCACGAAGAGTAGAAAAATATACACTATAGTGTATTTAGATCAGATTAAGGGAAAGTTTCAGGGACTGGAAAGTACTGCAGAGGAAAAAAATTGATGTGAAATTATTTTTTAAAAAAACATTGCGTCTCTACTAATATTGCATCTATCTCACCTTTTCTACTATGGTGTAATCCTTACTGCCTCAGTTAAACCAACAGGTCATAATATTATGTATCAGTGGCTAAACTGAATAGAGTCTATTCTTGACCAATAAAATTTAATCAATTGTAAAAACCTGAAACCTGCAGTATTATTTGTAAGAAGGTTTTCCTCTTTTCTTCTCCTGATTAGATTGTGAGGACTGTAATACAGAATATCTTGGAGATTGCCCTGTCCATGGTCCACTCATCATCATTCAGGACAAAAAGGTGAGCAAGTTTTCATCACTCATCTTTGTCTTTGATTGAGGTACTTTCATACCTGTAAAAACTACCTACCAATGAAGGCACTTAAAAGATTGGCCAAAATGAAAATGAATTCAAATTCATCTGATTGTTCAAATGCCACCTTTTAACTATTTCTTGAGTAGACATTTTTCAGGTTTACCTGTACATCCATTTTAAAATGAAGATTGCATTAAATAAGTACTGTAGAACACACAATGTACGCTTCCGTTTATATATAGAGTACGTAGCGTGTGGTTCCGCTTCGCTATATATAGAAATGCTGTACTTTTTTCCTACTGTACTGGCGCTGTCAGCTACAGTTACCGTCACTAACATAAAGATACGCTTTGATGCAGAAACTACCCAATTCGCTATACAGGTGAACTTGGATATGACGGACTCAGTGGGACCAGGAAAATTGGACCGTCATATGCAAAATCCGTCATACGCATATGATGGACTTAGTCCGTCATATACAAGTGTGTATCTTATTGCATTGGGGACCTCAGTTGATCTCTATATAAAAGTCAAAACAGCGAAAGAATATGCCTGGCTGGACTTTTATTTTACATTTATTTGTCTGCTGAGAAATACCAGACAATGTTAATTGAGTTCTGTCTGGCCGAACGTAACTCAGCACATGTGTTAGTCTCGGCGAGAATAAGCCGACTGCTAGAAACTTGTTTGTCCGTCATACACAATGCTAATTACATAGTAAATAGCATCGTGTGTGCCGTGATATTGGTCCGTGGTAGCCGAGTTCCGGCATACGGAATCCGTCCTATGCATGGTCCAATACATGTAGTTAATATGCATGGGACTGGGACCAAGCATATCGTCCGTCATAGCCAAAAGTCCGTCATACAGTGGTCCGTCATATCCAAGTTCACCTGTATTTGGGACAGGCGTCATATGTGTGTTCTACAGTATAGCAGTACACGCCTCTATTGTAGAGAACTTTATCATATCATGTGGACTACAACATGACTGCCCCTTGCAGGTGTCCAATGATGGGACTGATCCTTTGCGTGCAACCCACAGCCTGCCAGATGGCCTTGTGGTAAAGCAGTCAGGTATCAGTGGAGCAGGTAGTGGTGTATGGGCAGAAAAACTCATACCCAGAGGTGTAAGATTTGGACCATATGAAGGGGAAATTACATACAATGAAGATAGAGCTCATGATTCTGGATATTGCTGGCAGGTAGGTTTATTCCTAAGGTAGGATTCAGTTCAGCAAGTGATTTCCTAGTGATTTGTTTTAGGGTTAATTTAAAGAACACTGCATGAGGCACATGCACATACTGTATGACAGGTATTTTTTACAGGCATTTAATTTTCGCGCTCCCCACGATAGAGCCAAGATAACATCTTTCAAATAGATATCCTGCTTTGTATCTTTGCCTTGCTGAGTGCTTTAATGCGCAATTTTAAAGTAGCACAAATACCGTAATTTCGCGTGTATAAGATGCACCCGTATATATGACGCACCCCTTGTTCGGCCTTTAAAATTATGTATAGACCTTAGCTTTGTGTATAGTGCGCACCCCCTTTTCAACAATATCATGGAAAATCAACTTTTCGTGAATTACGCTAGAAAATCAGGAAAACACATTTCGAAATGAGTGAAATGGGACATCAATGCGACAACAACGTTACATCAGTGTTTATCACTCCATGTCTATGACCGATACCCATTGTCCTGGGCATTATATTGATTGTAATTAATAAATTCTAACAGAGTGTGGTACGGTTATCACAATTCGGAAATGCCGAGGCAAACACCAATAAGCATTGTCTTGGCCGTGTTATAATTGTAATCTGGCAATCTCCGAGTTGCCTGGGGACTCGATGTAAAACATCCTAGATCTCTAGCTTCGTGCATAAGACGCACTCCCGATTTGAGTGTAAAAAGTTGTGTCTTACATACGCGAAATTACGGTACCCTCCAGCAGGGCTGTAAAGCGAAATTTTTAGCACTCCAAATTAAAGCTGTATACAGTATGTGCATGCATGCCTCATTTCAGTTATGAATGAATCCAATTCAGTTAAGAACTCCCTGGATGCTTTAATGCAGGTCAAAAAAAACTAAAGCTGTGTAACATCACAAAAATGAAAGATATTGCACCATTTCTTCATTAATTTTAATGACATATAGTTACTCTAGAGAGCATTAATTTCTTTATCCCAGTGTATGTGAGGTCACAGCCACATTTGTCTGTAACTATAGAAGTCTGCGTAAAGAATATAATGGTTTGGTTCTATTATACTCAAATCAAGTCATAGGTTTGTCTTCTCTTGTAGTGCTCAAAATTTAAGCCTGTATAGAGCATGGATAATGGTAAATGGTTTTTTTTCTTATGTAATATGTCTGATCTATAATTTTGCATTAAGATTTTCAAAGACAGCAAACCACACCACTTTGTGGATGCTCGAGGAACGACAACAGCCAATTGGATGAGGTTTGTGAATTGTGCAGCCAGTGAGAATGACCAGAACCTAGTGGCTTTCCAGTATCAAGGGGGGATATACTACAGGACTTTCAAGGACATCCAGCCAGGCTTGGAACTACTGGTTTGGTATGGTGATCAGTATGCAGAGGAACTAGGAATCAAAAAAGAAATGCTAAATATCAGCCTTATTAATGGTATGTACATTTGACCATTGTCACTTTTTTCATCGATAGAACAGACATCTTACATTATGTCTGTTTGATGATGCCTAGTGAAAGCAACCAATTAAGTTTTAGGTGCAAAAGCTGCATCTTTCGTTTCAATATGGAGTAAAATACATATTTTCAAAAACATTCACCATTTTTTGTTTGTATAAAGTGGAAATATCATTCATGTCTGTGAGGTTATTTTGATGCTTTGAGAATAGAAAGTAAGTGACACATAAGACATCTTCTATAGATTTTTTTTTTGTAAAATTTAAAAGTATGAAATGAAGTCCTGCAAAACAATATTTCCAGAAACGTAAATATTTTCATAATAATGTTATTGTTCGTTTTTTAAAACTCAGTGTCTGACATTTGTTTATCCTTAAACAGGTTATTGATTGGCATGTTTTTGTTTTGTTTTACTTTATTTCAGATTCAGAGTCCTATCGCTGTCACTCATGTGAGAAAACATTTGTAGGAAGATTAATATATATTGGCCATAAGTATGGTAAACATGGCGGATTATTCTCCCTCACTAATGCAGAGAGACAACTCTTTGAGGCCAAGAAATCTTTAACTTCTAGCATGCGACAATCTCACCTCAGTAAATCTAGTAAAGCAAATGTTTATTATAAGGAAGGTCTCCAAGGTTCACTTAAAACACTAAATTTCTTCGAGCGTAAAGACATTGTTAGCTGTGATAGAGAAGATACCTTAACACAGAAGGGCGCTAACTCCAAGGAGAGACCACACAAGTGTGAGCACTGTGGCAAAGGGTTTACAAGTACACGTGACCTGCAGAACCATGTAAGAACTCACACAGGAGAGAAACCATACAAGTGTGAGCACTGTGGCAAAGGATGTACAAGTACAAGTGACCTGCAGAAACATCTGAGAACTCACACAGGAGAGAAACCATACAAATGTCAGCACTGTGGCAGAGGGTGTACAAATACAAGTGACCTGAAGAAACATGTGAGAACTCACACAGGAGAGAAACCATACAAGTGTCAGCACTGTGGCAAAGGGTTTACAGAAGCAGCTCACCTGCAGGGACATGTGAGAACTCACACAGGAGAGAAACCATACAAGTGTCAGCACTGTGGCAAAGGTTTTAATAAAGCATTCAACCTGCAGAGACATGTGAGAACTCACACAGGAGAGAAACCATACAAGTGTCAGCACTGTGGCATACGGTTTACAGATGCAGCTACACTGCAGAGACATATGAGAACTCACACAGGAGAGAAACCATACAAGTGTCAGCACTGTGGCAAAGGGTTTAACAGAGCATTTGTCCTGCAGACACATGTGAGAACTCACACAGGAGAGAAACCATACAAGTGTCAGCACTGTGGCATAGGGTTTGCACAATCAAGCAGTCTAAAGAGACACCTTAGAACTCACATGTAAGACTTGATATCTTTCCTCAACAATGTGTGCAGATATTTCTCACAACAGAATCTTTAACTCATTAATATTTGCATTGGCTAAAAGCAGGCTGATGATTTTTTTTAATCTTATATACAAAAACATATTTGGGGTAAAGATTTGAAGGAGAAATGTTCACCAAATTACAACCAACAACTCTCCTTCAAATATTTTGTTAAATTAACATTAATTTTCAAATTATTGTCAAAAGTAACAAAAGATCCAGGCGTAAATTCATGAATAATTCTTAAGCATTAATGGGTTGATTATGCATGTCTTTGTGACCTATATATCATGCCAACTTGTAGGACACAATGTTTTGTCTTCATGGGAGCAAGCTTTCACTTGATTACCAAATTCTCAAATCGGAATTGCAGTGTTTGTTTATTAAACACTGTCAAGGGATGTCAAAACAAATTCACAAAATGTAGTTTAGGAACTGTGCTGTTTCTTGATAAGCACTAGCATAGGAATTGTGTTTTCATCAAAGTTGATATCTATTTAGATATCACACAGAATAAAAAGATCTTTAGAGACCAAAATGAATTGTACACATGATTTTTTTCTAATATATGTGAAGCAATTAATTATGTATACAATCATCAAATAATTTGAAATGATAAATGTGCCTAACTTGAACTTGTTAGTATGTGCTGGTGTCATAAGGGGGTTAGTTCTAACTGTCCTGAATGATTATTTATCTTTGAAATAAAGCATTAAGAAAGAGATGATTTTTCATTTTCATGAATCTTTTAATATTTTCAACCACAATTTTTTGTCCTTTAGTTTTACGATTCAAATTATGAGTAGGCAGTCCCTTACCATTAACAACTACAATGTGCATGTTTGTTTTGCTGTGAACAAACTTATGTTGCAATAGAGGTACTATGAGTATTTTTCTTAAAGAAAATGTTTGATCTGTTCACATTCTATTCTGAACAAAGTGCATGAGAATTTACAGAATGTAACTATTATGCTAAGATTCAAATCTTGTTATATGCTTGCAAACATGGCAATGACAGTATCAAAGAAAATAAGTAAATAGAAAAACATAAGTTGTGCAAAAGAATTGATATATGTAGTTTTGTGCCAACTTTACTAAACTGGCAATTCCCTTCAATGTTTCACTCAATTGTCAACAGAAACGATGACAAGATGTGAGGGGAAGAGTATCACTTTTCTTTGGATATGTGTGTAGAAACGGGAATAAAGACTTGCTCTTTATTCATGTAAACATAATAATCTTTTTTGTTTATATGTACAGTTTGCCGAGTCTTTCACCTCTCAATGATTGAATAGTCTTTTATAGGAGAACCAATAAGGTCTGATCCTCACATAAGGACAGTAACTAATTAAGTTCCACAGAGAAAACGAGATCAATTCTGTTTATGACTTTCAATGTTGATATAAAATATATGGAAGTATCTCCCAGATTGTAGAGTCATTTTCAGAAGATTTATATTTCCAGATGACAATTTCCAAGGCAACCTCTAGTACTCAATAGGATAAAATTTTGTACTTCCAAAGTTTACTTTATTGTTGATGCTAAGCCATTACTTTAAAGATAGTATGCATGTTCTTAAAAAGCAGATGTAAGCATATGACCTTTAAGGAATTTGAGGAATATATTTTCATCCATGAAAAATAGCACATCAGAACCTTGTTATTATCTAGCTATGGACAAAGTCTTTTCAAATCCCTGGCTAAAACCCCAGTAGGGGAATGTAAAGACTTTCTATGATAAATGGTTGAAAATGAATTTTTCTATGAAAATAAAAGAATGTGGTATCACCAACAAAAGAGTAAGATACCTATTGAGTATATGTACTAACAGTTGCATGACATTATCGTTGTATTACTTGTTGATTATGAGAGAAGAAAAAATCATAATTTTATTGTGCTTTGTTGTGCTGTAAATAAATTGCCTTTTATGCATTATTTAGTTATGGTGTATTAATTGTATTTTGAAGTTTGAAATGATTTCTCAAAAACATATATTTTTTAATTTCTTATATTCACTGTCTGTTTAGAATTTACATTTAAGAGGTTAAGGTCAGCACAAAATTATCCTTTGCACTCTAAATCTAACAAATTGTGCGTTTTCAAATTAGGGCCGTTCCATTTAAAAGTGTGGGGGGGGGAGGAACGGAAGCTAATTAAAAATTCGGCACCCCCCCCCCCCCCCCCCCCCCCCCCCCCCCCCCCTTCCAGCCATGGTTCAGAATTTGGGGGGGGGGGAGGGGGGGTAAAGCAATTCAGAATTCGCCCCCCCCCCCCCCCCCCCCCCCCCCCCAGCCATAGAAATCCTATCTTCCCCCCCTACTACAGTGTCAAGATCGGGTGTTAGCGTCAAGAAATGTCGTCATGGAACCTCGGGACCCTACCGGGAAACAGCGAAAATAGCGCAAGTAGTCGCCAAATACCAGACACCAGGAACGTGACGATCCAAGGGTTGCGGGTTCGATTCCCACCGCCGTAGTAGATGCAGGATTTCTTTTATACTACAAGTTTCATATATATGTATATGTTTATGTACATATATATATATATATATATATATATATATATATTTGTCCATATGATTATTCCAATTTTACAAGTTTGCAAAATTATATTATTTATTTATTTATATATGTATATCTATATATCTATCTACTAGTATATATATATGTTTATTGACTTGTAATACAATTACAAAAGCATATATATAAGAAATATATGGACAATTAGGAACATATTATACAAAATAATAATTGATAGATAATAAAGACATAGGAAGTAAATACTAAGAGAACAACGTTCATTAAGTGAAGTATGCTGGTTGCTATAAGAGTATACCGATACTATAGGACTTAAGGTATCGATGGCACTTAAGATGCATTGGCTAAATAAAGGTTAATATCTATCAGAGTCAACATGGTTTTTCATATGACATATCAGAGTATCTATCTATCTATATATCTTTACACACATATACGTATATATACATTATATATATATATATATATTTATATTTATACATATATATATATGTATATATATATTCATATATATTTATCTATTTATATATATAAATATATACTTTATATACTTATAGATACATCTATATATATATATGTATATATATATATATATATATATACATACATACATACATACATATAGATATATAAATATATATATATATATATATATATATATATATATATATATATATATATATATATATTACAAAGAAAAATGCGAAATTAAAAAAAGAAATGGGTGCGGCCGGCGAAAAAAATTCAAAATTCGGCACCCCCCCTCCCCACCAAAATTCGAAATTCGACCCCTCCCCCCCCTAAAAAAATCTTCCATTCCTCCCCCCCCCCCCCCCCCCAACACTTTTAAATGGAACAGCCCTTAGTCAAATATTCTAAAGAAAAAGGGCCTTGACCCAAAACCAGTTGTTCCTGTTCCATAAACACCATATTGAAAACATCAAAGTTTACCACAGTTGGGGTAGAGGAATTGAGTAAAATAGAGAGCGCTAAATATCAAATCCCTCGTAAAACCTTATGCGGTACATATTTCAACTACAGATCATCCAAATGCAATAAAAAATGTGGCAAGGAATACAATTGAGGTGATCAAAAGGGGAGCTGGGCATGGCTCAAATGTGCCAGTCTTCAGTAGATTCCTCATTGGGATTCAAAGAGAAACCCCAGTGCCTTCTTGATCACCCTTAGGATTTCCTTGGAACCTTGTTGGTATGCAAAAGCAGGAATTTCCACAAACGTGTTGCATCAGATTCTAGCTTCATCCCTTAGATGGCCAATCCTGATGGCTTAAGACATTGCCACTGACTGCTTGCCATCGCTATCCACTGCCTGGGTTCAAATCCTGGCTTGGACATGAAAAGGTTGCCATCAACTTAGGGTTAGGTGGTGATTTTTGCTGGTTACTCTAGTTTCCTCCACCACTTACAACTGGCTAGTCACGACTAGTGACAATAAACAAAATTCCAGATTTCACCCCTCAGATCACTTTAGGTCTGCTGTGAAGGATATCAAATATCCTTTGAAGGCACATTATTATGCATGCAGCCTGATGCAGGCAGGAAAAGCCTTTCCAATCAGTTCCTTGTCCAGTATCTTTGCTTGGGAAGTTATTATCTTTATATTCACTAGAATTAAATCAATAAATATACATACACATACCATCTGATACATACGTTACCCCCCCCCCCCCCCCTTAGGGCTTACTAAGTGCATGGGGCAGCATTTACTATTGCTGCTTATAATATTGTACAGTAGAGATATTTAATTTCAGTACCAGCCTGCTAGCAACTGATAGGGCAGTTGCCCAGGCATACCTGGCCTCTTTTTAAATGGAACACATTTCAAGGAAGAGCTTCAAGGGATCTCACTGAGGCAAGGGGAAAGAAGTAATGAGGAGATTGATCCTGAGGCAGTGTGTATCCTGGATGACATTCAGGGGCAATGGATGTCCCAGACAGACCGTGCTCAGGGGGATCACAGGGTAAGTTACATTACTGGGCCCAAACTGGCTTTGCACCTTCGACAGCATCTGGCCAGCTCGGTCCACATATTGTTGAAAGTCTCCATTGTAGATTTGATGTGGGCCACACCAGAGATTGCACCACCTGTGCAAAAGGAATGTGTTCTGGACACCAGAGCTGGTGCATCTAGGATCAAACTCCAAACATTTTACTGAATACTGTGAGGAGGGAATGGGAATTACGTCACGTTCAACAGCGTGCCCAGTGAAAAATCATTCACTGTAATATTTTCTTAAGTAAAATATTTCGTTCAGTAATATTTTTCCTTCAGTAAAAAGGCATTTAGTTCAATATTTGGTTCAGAAAAAGTATTCGTTCAGTAAAAAGTTTGTACGATATAGAAATCATTGTTAAGCATAAACACTTTTTCAGTAAAATGGTGATGTCACGGTTTGGCAATCGCAGAACCTAGTGCACAAGTAGAAGATCTATGGGCATTTGCCGATGGAATTTTGAAAATATAAGTAAGATATGTTCGTAAAGGTACAGCCTTTATCCATTGAATGGGAATAGTCATTCCGAAAAACAAGACCGTGACATTCCATCCATCAGTTTTATAGTACATGTATGCTATGAAAAAGGGGCCGACAATTTTTACAGGAGTACAGAGCACCTCCACGTGGTGTTGGTCCTTAGATATGTACAAGGACCATACGACTAGAAGAGGTGTGGTAAGATGCGCCAAGGGTACTAACAGCTCTTATTTGGAGTGCTAAACACCTCGCCTAAAGCTACTTTCACACATACACGACTGTGAACACGACTGAACACGACTGTAGAATTTTGACAAAGTCGTGTTCAGTCGCGTTCGTCACGCTAATTAGTTGAGTAAACACGGTACAATACGTGTGTCATACGATGTTCATACGCCTCTCATACGCCTGTGCGCGTTCTCCATACGCCTGAACACGTTACCCATACGCCTCTCATACGCCTGAACACGTTGTCCATACGTGTGTCATACGGTTGAACACGATGCTCATACGACTAGATTCAGTGAACACGATTGTCATACGCCCGAACACGTGTGTCATACACCCGAACACGATGTCCATACGACTTAACTTCTCTTCCTGGTGAAATTAATTTAAAAAATAGATCGGAAAGGGAATTATCTAACAAGGTTTAACTGGTTTAAACTGGGTGTTTTAATCATCACATATCATATCATTCCATCCGATCAAGGGCATGATGCTTGACTATCATATGTGGGTTTGTTTATGGCATACTATATACAATTCAAGCATATACAGTACAAAGAAGGAGGGTTCTGATGTCAAATTTTATATTTCATTTAGAAGTTCATTCAGAGGAATCGAATATATAGGTGTATTTTTGAAATACTGTTTCCAAAGTCAATGTCTTCATACGAATGTTGTTACGGGGTTACGGGGCCCTGTGAGGGGTTTCCGAGTGGAAACACCCCTAGTACGACGGCCTCGCAACTTCTTCATGTTATTGTATGTAAATGTGAAGATGGCCGACGAGAGCGTATCACGTGACGAGATTTGGCGGGATTTGGCAGGCGTATGAAAGACGTGTTCAGGCGTATGAGAGGCGTATGAGAGGCGTATGAAAGTCGTGTTTAGGCGTATGAAGGACGTGTTCAGTCGTATGGCCAAAAGTGAACACGCCCTTCATACGCCTGAACACGACCGAACACGCCCTTCATACGGTCGAACACGCCTTCCATACGCCTCTCATACGCCTGTTAATGGGCCATAAAAGCCATTAAAAATCGTGTTGGATTTTTGAACATGCTTAAAAATCCAACACGATTTTTCCGGCAACACGTCCTTCATACGCCCGAACACGCCTGAACACGACTGACCACGAAAGTGAACACGTCTTTCATACGCCTTCCATACGCCTGAACACGACTGAAAAATCGTGTTCAGTCGTGTTCACAGTGGTGTATGTGTGAAATAGGCTGCCCTGCTGGGGTACTTGTCCTACGTTAAATTCGCGCATTCAAGCTCTCAGCCAAGCAAAAATACGAAGGATATTTATTTGATTTTCTTGGCGCTATCATGGGGAGCGCAAAATTAGCGAAAATTAAATGCCTGTAAAAATTACCTGTTATACAGTAATTAATCCTTACTGGGCTTATATGTACTGGACTAGCTCTAAGGGTGTGCTGTTTTAAATTTTTTGATCATAAAATGATCGAACTATCCCCATGACACGAAGACAAATTTGCAGGATTGTTAAATCAGGGTATCCTTGAATCTTTCCCCCTTCAAAACAATACTTTGAGCGAAAAGCAAACAAAATATTATACTGAATGATTTTACTGAACGAAATATTTTTTCTGAACAAAATATATTACTGAATTAATTTTTATTATTAAACATAAGAATATACTGACCCGGTATACTGAGCACAAACGATTACTGCGCGAAACATTCAAAAACATGGTATTTTCTTTTGATATGAAAAACATTTTCCTAAATGAGAAATTTTCTGAAATGAAAAAAATATGGCAATTTTTTTTCCGCTTTTGCTGGCCATAACCGACCAATTCAAATTTTTCCTGACCTGACCAGGCCGATATTGGACTTGTCGCAACCGGTTCCCAAGGTTTTGCCCGCTAGAACCGTAGGTTTAAACTGAGGTAAACTGGAGCCGGCCAGACCATGGCTTAAACAGGTAGAATATGGTATGTAGTTATGTCATAAATAAGTGGATATTGGAAGGTAATTGAACTTTAAAACAGAGCAGCAAAAAAAAAAAAAAAGTCAGGCGTGATATTGAAAACATGCGTTGACATTATGCATGGGAAAGTTATTTGAATGTTTTCGTACCCGCTCTGCCCCAGCGCATGTTGCAATAGGCTTGCCGCATTACGTTACACATGTTCCATCTTCTCCCGCCATGTGGGATTAGAGACTAACAGTGAGTGCTGATGCTGAAATTACTGATGAACTGGCCATAACCCTAACTACACCGTGAGACATGGATCCGTGCACCAGCCTCACTATGTTGGCGCGCGGATCCAGCCCTCTACCATATGGTAAAGGAGCAGTCTAATCATTTTTAGTTTGGGGTTCTTTGGAAAGAGCAGATGTAATTATATAAGAATCAAATCAAACCTGGTGTAAAATTTGTTTTATCTGCCTTAAAAATGAATCTTTAGGTTTTCTGAAGTGGTCCCTGAGCACCAGGGGTCCTAGTGACTTTATGACGTCAGCAGCGTGCTAGGAAGCTTGTGTGTGAGCCTCAGCCACTATTAAACTAGACCCCACACCATGTAGGAGAGTTGGTTTAAACAATTAACTGACCCCCAGTTTACTGATATTTAGGGAAAAGTTTCTATGAAATGTAATCTTTTTATCCTTTGCATTTTCTGTGAGTGTTAGTGCAATTTATAGCCATGCAGTGAACTATTTCAAGACTTCCCTGTATATCAGTAGAGAAATGACTACTGCATTACTATACTGTCTACCCAGATGTTCTCTGCAGAGGCACGCCACTGTCGTCATCACTGGTGATTAGAACCCCGGGTGTTAAGCACATTAGCATAATCATGGCTGCCTCCAGTAGGGTGTTTCTGGCTTTTAAAGTAGCATTTATCTCTGAACTAGGTGCAATTGGGTAGGGGGTGGGTGGGGAACAGACTAGATACATGGTCAGAATTAAATAGAACCCTTATGTAAAATTGGTGTACTTCCCCTGCGCTCTGTTGGGCCCAGCGCCACTATCTATAAAGATGAAATTATATATATATATATATATATATATATATATATATATATATATATATATATATATATATATATATATATATATATATATATATATATGTATATACATGTATATATATATATATATATATATACATGTATATATATATATATATATATATATATATATATATATATATATATATATATATATATATATATATATATATATTGAATGGCGAGACAAAAATAAAACTTGTGCATGCATTTGCGAGAAATTGCTAGCTACATTTAGTATAACGATCGCATACAGAGAAGCAAGATCGTTGTAAATTGTAGTGGTTGTTTTTTGGCATCCTGGCAAAGAACTGAGAGCGAAGAAAAGGAAACTATTCCATTTCAAGTATTTGTATGTTAGAGTATCTACGTTGATTTATTGATACATCGCTTTTTTGCAACTAGTATTATGGCAAGACCATAATTCCTCAGTCAGGTGCGGCCTCCCTCTGTACCTGAATGGAGATTATGGAATGCCATAAGACCAATAATTCAACGTATGAAAAAGCATTCGACTTACATACAAAAATAATTCAACTTAACTTCAAAGCAATTCAACATGGCAATACTAATTCAACCTGCATTTCTCATTTAGGATGTTTTTCATATCAGAAGAAAATATCGTGTTTTTGAATGCATGGTGAAGTATTTGTTCAAGTATAAGTTGATTCGTTTTTGCAGTCCACTTCTGTCACACGTAAAGGGGAGACCAATGTTGAAGGGCTAAGTCCTTCCATACTGCCATATGGAATTCCCGAATGCTCAGCACCTAGATGTAGGTAAACACCTGCTATGCTTAGAAGGATATATATTGTATTATAATAGATATTCAAAGGCATTCATAATCTTTAACGAATTACAGTACTTGCTTTCTACTGTCATAAGGGATGAAAACGTTGTAAACAAAATGACATATTTTCAGATTATTGCTTGGCATGTCTTTGACATTAAAGTGTTGTTACACATTGATTAATTTTCTGAATAAACCCATCGTAAAAGGTAATTGACCAATCGTTCACGTCATTTTAGCTTATTTCAAACATCCAAATGAATGCAGTCAAACTTGCTAGGAAAGGCCTCCAGTGGGATGACATAGAGATGGTCACTTGGAGCAGGTTGTCTTTATAAAGTACTTAAAATTGAATTCACTTTTCACCAACAATCTTGGACCAGTCTCCGTATGCGGGTGCTCTCCCGGATCTGGTGATTTCTGGACCTGATTAGAGTTAAGTACATTCATATACTGAGTATAAATAATGCTTATGTTTGATACAACTGTCAGACATTCCATTTGGCTTCCATTCCCTTCGACATAGCGCTGTCATTTTGTCCAATGAAAGTAAATGCTTGGCTGTGTTTAAATGGTGCTCGCTGATGTCTACTAAGAGCTGTCTATCGATCTTTTTCAAAAGTTAAACTCGTCACACTTTAAGAGGAAGGATGTCATAATTAGGAAAACAGTTCATTTAAGAGAATTGAATGGAACTCTGAATAAAATGTCACACCAGTGGCAAAGATAACTGATAGAAAATAGTCAAGATCAATTGTATTTATTTGAGAGGTGAAAAAGTATGATACAAAGGGGAAAACTGTTTAGCTTGTTCAGTAGTTAAAATACAACCCACTGCACGACTCATATTGCACGCAAAATGAAAAAACTAAATACATGTATTGAATTGTTCTTTTTGCCTAACGAAAACGGGTTAGAAAAGTGTTGATTCCCCTTCACACTCGCACAATCGCATTTAATCAGTAGGCGCGCTATTCTATAGATTCTTTGAAGGACCATAGATTACATATCTACCTTGAATATTCCTCAAAAGGTAAACTAATTTTGGAAAGAATGCTGTAGCGATTATTCAAAGGCACATTCCAGGTTACAGATTGAAAGAATTATCAAGTGCGAGAACAATTGAACCATGAGAACTTGTCAGTCCTCTGTCTGGATTGGCCGAATCGAAACACCATTCGTTATCATGTAGTCCTAGATATTCCAGTCGATATATCAGTCAATGGTTCAATATGCAGTTCTGCGCCAGCCTCTTCGATATCTCTACACCATTAACCGGGACACATCCTTCGTAATTGACATATTTTCGGTCCCAATACCAGTTTAGAAACCTTTTTAAGAGGGCAAGCGCGTAAATTGGCAAATATCTGAAGGGTTTGTGCGACCTTTTCCCATTAGATACATATACTTTAACACCTAAACCTTATGCTGCTGGTGGCTAATTTGGCCAATAAAAAATATGCAAAAACTTGAAAATGACTTAAACCCTGTCATATGGGTACTCATCTGAGAGTACTCGGTGATGGCTATACAATGACTACCAACATGACAGGGTTTTACTTTAGATGGTTTCAAAAATCTTTACATCATTGTGTTTTGGACGAAGGTAGCCTCAGCGTTGGAAGGGTTAAACCTGTCCATTCCCATTGAGCAGATTATTCGAAACACCTATATATATTTTTTGTTATTGGAGTGACTTCAGTGACATTATTTGGTACTTGGTAATATCTACGAAGATACGATGAGAAATACCCCATTAACACTTTCATTGACTAATTAATGCATTTTCCAAATATTCGTAACATTGTTAAATCATGAGAATGCCTTGCGCATGAGTGAGTTTAACATGTGTATTTACACTGCATCATGCAAGACAAATCAATTTATTTAAGTAGACATGAAGTAAACCCTACGATGGTGCAGGTGTGAACGGCAGAAAAAAATTGCCGTTTTCCTGAAAAACGGATTTTTTTTCTGCCGTTCTCACCTGCACCATCGTAAAACCATGTTGTCAGTTCGTAAAAAGTAAAGTGTTATTTAGTCGTGAGAAAAAATGGTAAGATAAATGGAAAGTACATGGACCCTATGTAATAGTTGAATCTTTTGACTGCGCGATACTTTTGAACTCATCATCTAGTTCATTATCATCCACGTCACTATTATTGACGTCATCGTCATCAATGTCTGTGACGCTATCAGGGTGCGTGTCAGCAAGACTAGTTTCTGTAGATGACGACAATTCGGAAAAATCAAGATTCGACACGCTTGGTTCACTTCTATCCGAATCGATGTACCGCTGGACAATTTCTTTGTAATCAAATTCATTTGTGGGTTTAACGTACTCAAAATCCTCGATGACTTGATCAGCAAGATCTTCAAATTCGTCTTCATTGACGTTTTGAAGCCAATTGAATATCAATAGATTTCGGGTATTTCGCCCTAATTTTTGTCCTGTAAGAGAGTCAAATGTTTGCAAATCGTGTTGGTTGATTTCCTGAAATTTTGGACGGCCCATCCTGAGTGTTATATCATCCCGGATTACCTCTGCGAGTGCCGGGGCAACGCGAATACTTTGAGGGTACCTGGGTACTCGACTGTGATCTTTTTCGGTATAAGCCCCGTTTTTTCCCTTCGTGACATCCGTATCATCGCCGTGGCCAGTAAAACGATGCAGGGCCTGCAGAGTGCGATTGATACGTTTTTTCACATTATTTGTCAATTGCTGGTTTGCGACCCAATCTGGAAAAACGTGTCTCGCGTCCAGTTCAATCTCGCGAGGTCTCGCGATACCAGCCGCGACTTTGCGAAGATATCCGAGACTTGGGCTATCCAGGAATCTTTTAGGGGTGCTTTCCGAACTCCTGGGCCGCGGCGTGTTCCTATCACAGAATGGTTTTGCAATATTGATATGCGTAGCAAGAGAGTGTGCACTATTAGGCTTTGCCTGCGTATAAAGACCACCTTTCCGGATCTTTCTAGTGTGTTTTGGTCTATTTAATGGGCTGAGCGGAGTATCTTGTAAATTTGTAGTGCTATAACTTTTCCCTACACCTGAGATTCCACGATGCTTTGCGGCTTGTTTAATAAGCGCTCTCTCGCCCTCATCCATAAGATCTTCGGCTATATATCCAGTGCCATGGTAGTTCTTAACATATGCTCCTAAGAACTCAGAATCTTGGCGGAGCATTTGGTCAAGAACACCTACTCTAGAACGGTGTTGTTCAGCTAACGACAGCCATGACGTTTTCGACTTTTCATCTTTCTTTTCATCATCCTTTAAACTCATTTCAGAGAGAAAATCGTAAATTCCCCTCCTTCTCCTTTTCTTCGATTTCTTTCTTGTTACTGTCTTATCTTCATCACTAGAGCAGGATAGGAGTGATAATGTGGTTTCTATGGAATCATCACTATCACAATCTTCCGGCTTGGGTTTCCCCAACCTGGCGGTAAACATGGGTTCTTTCTCTCGGAGGTTCAAGAAATCGTCTGCTATTTCGGCATTGCCGCTAACACCATTATCATGAATATTCACACGTTGAAAAAACGATGCAATGGTCCCGGATCTTCCACCCTCTTGAAACTTCCGATCACCACGCCCTCTGGTGGCGGACCCTGACCTCGACCCCCCAGGTGAGAATCCTGGCGGAACCAGGTTGGAAAGATTGGTGGCTAATCTCCCCATCATAATCTTAATTCGTAATGATGCTGTACTTCTTGTAGACGTACTACTATGTATTGAATACAGGATAAGCTACTACACTAGCAGCGGCCTATCGATCCAAGCCCGTCAGCGCATTGTTCTATTTTTAGAATAAAAGAACACTGGTATGGTGCCTTACTGTGAATGTTCCGTTGCAATTCACATGCTCACACTACCAACTATCACCAGAGACATAATGTACACTCCCTAATATCACTCACTGCAGTTGATCCGTTCCACGCATAAATACACAGACATTTGTCTGCAACGCAATACGTTCGACTTAATCCTGTGCGCAAATTGACTGGTTCACGATAGTAATCACATTGAATTAATCATCCAGTACATGATTAACTGCATCTAAGGATTGCCTAGCATCTTAAGCTTACATCGCAGTCTCTGCGACGAAATAGAGTATTAGATAGACCCCAATGCGTATATCCAGCCTCGGCTGTAATCCATGTTGTTATTAATGATGTGCTGTCGATCGTGCTATAGATCTTGTCATCATTTCGTGCGTCGAGAATCTGTCTTGCTGCCGTCGCGGTGGCAGGTCTGCGGCAGCAGCAGAGGGATGATTGGCACTCAGGTTACAGCGGAGAAATGTCGAGTGCTAATGAAATATTGAGTCTGGCTGCAGCAGCGGTGGTAGTAGTAGTAAGAGTATGAGTAGCGTGGTAGGTACCGAAGGCGCCACTGCGGCTGCGTCCAACAGGAGGAAGTCTGCGACACGGCATGGAGACTGAACCCTTCACACAGGATGGTCCCGGGGTCTGGAAAAGAATAGATTTGTTGGGTTAAATTCGTTGGCCTACGAAAAGAATGATATTATATATTTGATGTTTTTCTGTATGTTATTCCGTCTGTATCTTATGATGGAGGCAATAAAAATACATACATACAATAAGGAATTAATGTGGAAATGGGTTAAATTCATTCGCTCAAGAGGAATGGGTGAGTCAATAAAATACGAGTCTTGAAAATGAAGGTGAATGAAATAAACATGTACGTATATAAAGCACTTCTTTTTCTGCCTGGAGAATATATTGATTAGTTGCCAATACTTGTAATATGAAGTTACATGTTCTCTAAAGCATGACCGCCTTTGCAATTTCACTGGTACAGTTTTGCATCAAAGCAAAAACAGGAAGTTTGACTTAAAATATCCCTAAAACATTTAGTAACGCATCGATGGTCGAATTAAATTGGTCCTCCAAATCGGCACATTTATCCGATCCTAATTTGACACCATTCAGCATTTAGACACCAATGCCCTTGCGTGTATGGGATCCATTGGTTAACCCATTCACATTCAGAGCGGCCAAAAGAGGCCTGACGATTTTGGTAATATTTCACTTACAAAATCATTTTCTTGGAAACATTTGAAGGAAAGGTGTTGATCAGAAGCCAAACAAGAACTCTCCTTCAAATATTTTGTAAACTTTCGCTTTATCTATAAGTTATTTTCAAAAGTATGCGAGTAGCAGACGATACCTTATTGAGAAACTCTGAGTGTTAATTGGTTAAGGTTGCTCAATACGCAATACAATATTTATCCCCCGCATCCTAGCAGCGTCGAGGAAGCCAGTATCCGGCTGCGTTTCGCACATTCATTAATCCCTTTCCAGTTCATTACTGGTGACGTCACGCCCTTCATTTTCTGACGTGTTAAGCGCAGGTGGAAATGATCGATGTTCTCACCTCAGTGCGGGTTTTATTGCAACATATAGCAACATAATTTACCGGCAATACATCTATGGGTAAACTGCAGTACTATTTTCTTCAATCTTGTCTAAGGTTTCTACAGTAGGAAACTTGGCTTTACCAGCAATGCAGCAATCGGTAACCTGCATTTTTTTCTCATTCTTCAAGGTTTACTACAGTATATAGCAAATTAGCTTACCAGCATTGTATTTATGGTAACCCAAAGTACCATTTTTCTCACCCTTGTGTAAGGTTTACTACAGTACATAGCAAAATGGATTACCAGAAATCATTAAATACATGGGTAAGCCAAAGTGCTGTTTTTTTCATACTCTTGTGTTATGTATACTAAAATGTAATGTAACTTCAATGGGGGTAACGAAAAAGCAACATTACAAAATATAGGTTAAATCTAGAACAAGACATATTATGTTCAGTCTTCAATTTATATTCTATGGCTTGACTCTACCAAGCTAAAGTGTACAAGGCTTATGTCATGCTTCCATTAGTTCAAAGTAAAAATTTGTTGTAAAATATATTTTGTATTAGGCCAACCACTATCACTTAACAACAGCCCTCCATACATTAATGCTAAAACTGTTTTTTGCCTTGTATTTTAGTACTTTCCAATTTTGATATAACTAACAAATATATAACTTCTCTAGGGATCCATCGTGGCATAGTGGTTGCGATGCCTGGATCCCGAGCGTGAGTTCGCAGATTCGAGTCTGGATCCCCCATAACATAGTTGACCTGGTCGCTATATAAATGTGCGGTGAAAGACCCTTGAAAATATTCGTGAAGAGAAGGAAATTTCTTTCGTGTTCCTATCTCGTCGTGATATGTCCTAAGCTGTTGAAAGTGACGTAAAAACCCATTCCTTCCTTCCTTTTGCAACTCCTCTAGCTATAGGTGATCAGAAATTCGTTCTTATAAGGGAACTAAAGGCTCACATACATATTAGCTTATATGAAAGTAATACACTTCAAGAATAGGATGCTGTCCTCCTTTTTCTCTCAGTGATCCCATGAGGGGAGAATATTGCGTATTGCCACCAGCCTGCCCAGCCCCTAGCAGCCCCTGGTAGCAGCCATGTTCTTCAATTGCTATCAGCTGTGACTGAGTGAGTTGCATTGCCCACGTCCTGTCCCCTCCTCTCTGAGCAGTGCATCATAGACTGTAGAGCTCTAGACACCAACTCTCTTCGAAAGTTTGATTTCTAGGTCCCTTTGGCAACAACAAAAAGTAAGTAACAACTCCTTAAAGGAAAAGGATAAACAAAGGGTTAATTATAACCTTGTGGCATTACACATCTAGATCCCAGGACACAGAAGTTAGCCAACACAGGAAATAGCTATCAGTACTTGGAAAAGCAATCATTGTCTTTAGTATTTGTGTAGGTTACATGAAAGAAAACAGTTTGTAGAACAGCTAGCTTCAAGTAAAATCAAATACTGAAAATCTGGATGATTGGTGATGCACATACTAGTATTGTTTTTATTCAATCCTTCCTTCATAGTCCCACAGGTATGCAATTACTTTGCATATGACAGATGTTGAGCTATGTTCATGAATTTGCAAATAACCTTATGGTTTGCTGTTCCCCAAGTTCCCCTTTTATAAGTAATCCTGACTGTAGTTTGTGATTCCTGACATAATACGCATCAGGGAAGTGGTCTCAACATAGAACTGCATACTTCAAGACAGGTGGATTTACAAGTTTCAGTGATGCTAGCCACTGTTTTTGTCTGCCTTTACGAACAGGAAATATATGAGAAATAACTACCATCCTGTCTTATGCAGCCAATTGCTGCTCATGATGTTACCATTTACCTGTTTCACTGATACTCAGACAAATTGTTATGCAACTCTCGAAGAGAGTTGGTGTGTAGAGCACTACAGTCTATGAGGCACTGCATAGAGAGGAGGGGGACAGGAAGTGGACAATGCCACTCACTGAGTCAGAGCTGATAGCAATTGAAGAACATGGCTGCTACCAGGAGCTGCTAGGGGCTGGGCAGGCTGGTGGCAATACGCAAAATTCTCCTCTTATGGGATCACTGAGAGAAAAAGGAGGACAGCATCTTATTTTTGAAGTGTATTACTTTCATATAAGCTAATATGTATATGAGCCTTTAGTTCCCCTTTAAATGGATACGCTTAGTAGTTTCTAAAGCTTATCAATATTCTTGGAGAGGTATTACGGTGTCAAATTAGCAAATGGATACTTAGACATGTTTAATCTTATCAATTCATTCGCGTTTCCTCGAGGTCTACCTATCATGCCGGGTGGTCTAAGGTGTTGCGAATGACTGCTAGCTATCTCTCACCACTGCCGAGCTTCGAATCCGGCAACTGAATAATCACGGTATAACTGCAATATGGCAGAAAATGAAAATCACGGAAAATGGAAATACAAATACAAATCTACCAATAACTTAACATTTGCGCCGGAGCGCTATTCGCTGATGGAAATAGCGTAACGTTCCTGTTAGCAGAGGCATGGTCGTATCCTGATAGCCAAGTGGTCTAAGGCGACGCCAATGAGTGCTTGCTGTCTCTCACCTATGTCGGGGACATGTGAGAAAGTTGCCAGTGACTTGGGCTTAGGCGGTAGTTTTTGCCAGTAACTCTTGTTTCCACAAACACTTAAAACTGGCCAATCACGACCTAATCTCTATACAACGGAAAACGTGTCGAGTGCAGAGACGCGTCTCTGTTTCTTGCCACCCCCCCCCCCCCCCCCTTACACGAATCAGTGACACTCCGTCAGAAATACTTCAGAATCAAAGTATGCTAATTTACCTGGTGCGCAATGATTGATATGAAAATCAAACGCATCATACTTGGTTCATACTCATCACATACGTACCTTATCTGAACTCGATTAGTTTCGTCTGTAATTTGTTTATTTGCCATGACCAGATTATATATTACCTTGCCCGTGATCTCGAACTCTTACAGTGCAAACGCGCTCCTGCCAAGGTGATCAATAGCTGTGTTGTAGTTTTCAGTGTAACCAGAGAAATACATCTCAGGTGTAACCAGCAGTTACCGTCAATCGCGATCAACCAATCACTGTTCGTGGCCAAACAAGGGGGATTACTATGGGGGAGGGGGTTGGGGGTAATGGCAATTACCAACACAATACAAGCGTAGGAACACGATAAATGTTTTCTTTGCATCAGTCTGAACTTTTTAACTATGACCATAAAGACGTTATGCTATAACAGACGTAGCTAGTGATTCCTGCTACAATGGATTAACCCATTAATACTCAGAGCAGCCAAAACAGCCTGATGATTTGGGCGAAATCTATTATCTAGAAGCATATTTGGGAAAATATTTGAAGGGGGAAATGTTCATCTGAACATTTCCGACAAGTCTCCTGGAAATATTTTCTAAAAGCATTCTTAATTTTTAAGTTATTGTCAAAAGTATCAAAGACACAGACGACAACCTTTCAAGAATAACTCTCAAGCATTAATGGATTAAGGATGGGGAACTAGACAAAAAAGTAGATGACAATGCGAGTAACGGTCGAAGTATGGAGTAAGTCTTTGTCAAGGTAATACACAAGTTATGTACTCTTAACCCTTCCAATGCTGGGGCTACCTTCGTACAAAGCACAAGGACGCAACTATTTTTGAAAAACATCGAAACCCTGTCATGTTGGTATATATTTATTAGATAGCCCCGCCGCGCACTCTCGGATGATTGAGTACTCATGTGGCAGGGTTTCAGTTTTTAAGGGTTTTTTGCTTCATTTTGTATTGGTTAAATAAGCCACCAGCACCATCATAAGGGTTAAAGCCCCAATGCCTTGATGAAATGAACACATATTGGCTCTACGTGTTCCTCTGCTGGGATGCAAGCAGGTTCGGCCAACTATAAGTCCCACTGAGATATCACGTAGGTAGTTAATGTGGTCGCCTGTAGTTTGGAGAAGCCCGCAATGAGTACGTTGTACATGTATTTCCTAGCACTATGTATAAGCACTTGCAGGTTTATGTTCGCAGATTTTAAATATGGGTATAGATATAAAATATATATAAAAATGTGTGTTTTTCTGTTTTCGTTTTTACTGCAACTTACTTTGGCTCCAGTCTCGTAAACCTACTCTATTCTTTGCATTCACAGTTTATTCACTTATTGACTAATCAATCACCCGTGGCCATTAACTCATTCAATAATTCAATAATGAATATCGCCTTGGGTGATATTTCCATGCGGTACTAGAGACATATATAAAACTTATATATGGGTATGTACATTTCTGGTCGCACCGAGGCAAGAGAGATGCTATTGCAATTGGCATGTTGAATCAAAGAAGCTGATTGGTGTAAGTGATTGTTTCCATCACTCTGCAAGAAAGCAATTATCGACTAATCCTCTAATCAGTGTTTGGTCGAAGATGATGGCACATAAAGGACCCTGATTGTGATATAAGTAGATTGTAGGCTACTGAATGCGCGGGGATGAAACAAGGGCTACCAACCACAAACAAATACTTGTAAAAGCTTGGAAAGCTTGATGCAAAATGCACTCGAACGGCTGTATAAGATGAGCGGATAAAGGAAATTTATTTCCTTGCTGCTTACCAGTGCTTTGGAGAGCACTTTAAGCCGTCGGTCCAGTCGGCCAAGAACCTTGGTAGCTAGTGTTTCTTGTAATTGGTATACCGACTTAAAATGAAAGATTACATTTACATTTACATTTTTTACCTGTGTGAGGTAAAACTAAATCATAGTCCATACATGATAAGTGAAGGGCGCATAAGTAATGCATATTTCATTCTATACTTAAAGGTTGTTTGACGGTAGGTTGTTTGCAGTTCATTCTTACAGTAAACCACCTATACTTAAGATAAAACATCTATAACGCCAATATTTGAACTTCAGTTGCCTAATAAGTGAATCAACCTATATATTCTATATATTATAATACTCGTACCTATGACTACGCCAAATAGCAAGCAACTCCGTTAACATTTGATAACCAATATGCTTGTTTGAAGCGACCATATTTTGGTGAAATTCGATATTGAGAAGAGCCAAAACGTTTCCTGTCTGTGTACAAGCCTATGGGAGCTCCTATAAAAGTTGGTCTCTTAATCTGTTCATTGATGGCACAGTTGGTCCGATTATGAGGACAGGGGTGCAGGCTTTAATTTTCACAAATTAACACATAAGCCACCAGAAGAACATTTTCTTGACCGGGGATGTTTCTGGGTCCGCATTGTATTTTGTCCCCTCTTCTTATCTTCGCTATTCGAAATGGTGAAGCATTAGTGTAGACAGAAGCTTCTTATATTCCCATTTATCTCACACATTCCAATATATCTCCTATGTTAGCAATTATAGCATGGTTTGTCGTTACTACTCTTATCTAATCATCATAATAAATGAGCGAACATACTCTATGATTAGATAAACTCGTGGACTTGCCTAACCCACAGGTCAAGCAAGTATTTATTCACTTGGTCTGACAAATAAATACCTACATGTACTCACAGATGAATCAATTGCTCGAGGGGAAAGCAGGGGGAAAGATTTCCAGTTAGTTGGTTTTATAGGTGTAGTGCCGTCTAATTTGACCCTAAATTCCAACACCTGGGCTAGGAGTGACACCTATGGTTCAGAATATGAAAATGTTGGTTGTGATTAATCATGGATAAGATTTGTTCGATTGTGCGCATTTTGTGGTACTGGACTTCTTCAAAAATCCTAATACATGTATATGTCTATCTTTAAAACAGTTTTAGTTTGTGTTTTGTCCTAAACTACGGACGTCTGTAAGCAGTGCTTGGGCTCATACCTCCTGTTATACGAAGCGTTCATAATTCTACAAAGCCTGTACTCTCCAATCCATACATAAGGAATGTCATACATGGCTCATTTTTTCCCCTGGGTCCTCTTATCAGACTTAGATAAAAACGTGCCTACATCCCAAAAATATGATTAAAGTCATCCTTGCAACTGTTCACAATACATAACTGTGACTTTTAGACAAATAATACAGGCATCTTTGGAAAGTTCATTTTGATTGACTGTTAATCGCAACACAACTTACAAAGCCCCATGAAACAATTGCTGATTTTACACTCTTTATCTGAGACTGATTAGCACAGTAACCATTAAATGTAATTTAGGTAATAAAAGTACATGTATTTCTTATCTGTATGCAGAGAGGTATGTATGTACAGTAATTATCAAATTTAGCATAACGGAACCATACGGCACCAAGTGATTCGAACTCAAGACGCGAATGCATAGTTTAATACTCACCGTGTGATTATCAATGATAGATCTGTTGGCGCCAACTGTTCAATATTTCAATTGCACAGCAGAATCGAACTCCTTCACCCCTGCCCCCAGACGTGTGGGCATTCTTCAGCTGTTGAGTACCATATCTATTACTCCTCTGGTCCCCTAATACCGCCCGTTACCCGCAGAAGGAGAGATCAACTTACAATAGCCCCGTTGCCAAGGACTCGTTTGGGTATGACCTATATCTCTATGACCCCCAGGCGATGACATATTTGGACTTAAAGGTGTACCTTTAGTCACACCTGTTTTCGCCCAAGTGCTTCAGGGGCACTTTAGTATGTTACGCAATTAGTTTCTTTGTTTTTCGAGTAATCTGTTGGGCAAACAAACGTGAATTAAGGTAATTCTGTGTCACATTGTTTCTGGAATTAACCCACACAGTCCATCAGCATCACACAACGACTATTTCTTCAGATATCTCTATGACAAACGTACATGTTGAAAATATATGAAAGAGAAATGTACATCGCAACCCTACCTACACCACTCCTTTAATGATTTCGTGTAGGGATGCTTATTTCCATGATATTTTCAAAAGTATTATATATCAAGACAATACTCGTCACGTTGCATTTTCAAAAGGTACCATAGGCACAGAAAACTCTTGTCAGCGAACCTGATGCATGGGTGCTTTATCCTATCATTTTCCAATACAACCGATGGGTTAAATGGGATGTCATTATCGTCACTATTTGTTGTGGAGGACTAAATTGTTAACAGCTTGCAATTAATAGGGAAGGTATCTGGGGCACACCGATGAGATCTCCAAAGAATACCAAGTCACTGGTAATTTCTTCACATACCTAGAGCGGCTGTTCAACCCTGTCCCTGCGCAGTGGTGAGGCAAGGATAAAAGATGACGCGCGACGGCTGGGCCATGGGGGAACCCCCAATTCATATAGCAGCTGAATGTTGTTTTTAAACTATTGAACTTTGAGAAGCTGATTCTCGGAAGAGTTTACCTTGAAAATCTTTGTCGGGATATATGACACGTTTAACAATATAAATCATGAATTCAAATTATACATTTTGAAGAGAGTTGCGGGTTCAGTTGTGATTGCAATTTTTGATTCAAATGGATTTTCAAAAGATAGTTTAGTTAAAAATACACATTCAACCCATTAACACTCAGAGCAGCCAAAAGAGGCCTGACAATTTTGGATATATTTAACTTACAAACACATTTTCTTGAAAACATTTGAAGGAGAAATGTTGATCACAAGCCAAATAGGAACTCTCCTTCAAATAGTTTGTGATCTTTTGCTTTATTCAAAAGATATTTTCAAAAATATGAGAGTAGCAGACGACACTTTTTAGAGAAACTTTAAGTGTGAATGGGTTAAGATAGCAGGGTTGTTTTGACTACCCGTGCATAGTGTAAGAAGATTGCATTTCTATCAGACCATCAGAGACTTGGGAATTGCAGTTTACTATAACAGTCTATTATGTTTGGCAAGCAAAGCCATTTTAGAAAATTCCTCACCCAGGAAAATACTTTTCATATTAGAGGAAAATCAATCATGTTTTAAAATATTTCACCACGTAACCCCTAGAATAGATGGCTGCCATATATATTTTGATATCGTATTCGTTTTTTTCTTTCTATAAACACCAAGTGGTGAAGGTTGTCAAGTCGGTAGGTTTGTTTACCTTCGTCTCACCAGATGACGCTATGAGGGCTCGGCCTGAGAATGAAATCGACAGGTGCTGGATAAAAGTATTCCGTTTATAGTCTTGTATCCACCGAAATGTTCACACGATCTTCCTTCCCTAGCAGGCCTGTACACACGGAAACCATTTCAATCCGCCGAGGGATATTCCAGAGCAGCTGGGAGCATATAGCGCACAAGCTGTAATTAAGCACTGCCTTGTTAATGCTAGGTACCCATTTTGCAGCTGGGTAGACTGAGGCAATATGGAATAAACTGTATTGCCCAAGGACAGACCAAAGTGCCCCGGCCGGGAATAGAACCATATTGTGCCATGTATAGGTCACTGGCGGTACTTAATTTTGGTAGGTCATCTAACTTAAAATGAAATAAGAGTCTAGTCTGAAGCATCCTTTGTGGTGCTCGTCACCCTTCGCCGTGCATTGCACATAGGCGAATTCTTGCATGACAAACATGGCCATGGAACCTAACATCATACTCTCACGGTCCAGCGACCGACACCCTTGGTAACGCAACGTTAAATCTCGGGTATACTCATGTATGGAACGCCATGTAACCAAAAATTCAACATTTAGAATAAACCATGCAACCTGACTGAAAAAGAGTCAACTTGATTCAAAACGATGCAACATGGCAAAAACGCACCAACATGCATTCGTCAATACCATTCGGCCAGATATAGAAGAGTGCAGGTTGGTGCGTTTTCGCCATGTTGAGTCGTTTTCAAGTCAAGTGGAGTTCGTTTTGCATCGTTGAGGTTGCAGGTTGAATCGTTCAGTCAGGTTGCATGTTTTTTTCAAATGTTGAATTTTTGTTCATATGGCGTTCCATACTCATGGCCTTGGGCTACGTGGTCAGCTGTCTCACTGGACGAGATAGTCGCTATTCAATACTCGAAACTCGGTATGAGTAAGAGCTACAGAAATAGTAGACAGGGTACCCACTCACTGAAAAGTTGCCATCTGAGTTGACCAGCCAGATAGTAATGCGGCCAATGGCCTGAGGAGATAACTGTAATATAACTCGACTACCTTGGCCTACTTAACCACTCGGTGGCTATATATATATATATATATATATATATATATATATATATATATATATATATATATATATATATATATATATATATATATATATATATATATATATATATATATATATATATATATATATATATATATATATATATATATATATATATATATATATATATATATATATATATATATATATATATATATATATATATATATATATATATATATATATATATATTAGAATAGAATCTAGCTACAGAAAAGATTAAACCAACACCTGTGAGCTTTGGACTAAAAGTCATTTCTGAAACAGGTACACCTTTTCTGGTGGTTTCCCAACTAAGCGGCTAAGCATCTTTTAAATTTTTGATGAGAAAATGTCGATGCAATTCCAACTAACAATTCTAAATTGTAAATATGCTTTGATAATCAAGCCATTTTGGAACCTAAATCTAAATGACAAATTTCACAAGGATTTGTAAGCAGGGACGGGGTAATGGGGCGTTTCTCTTCAATCAAGCTTGAGCTCAAACTTGATCAACCTGAAACATCAACTATGATCCCTTTCTGGTAACTTAAGCAAGTATATGATACACTGGATACGAGCTAGTGGCCATGATGGCAGAACAAGGGCAAATCCAGAATTTCTGTGTAGGGGTTCAACATTTCAAGTAAAACTGAAGAAAATTGTCTATTTTTAACGAGAAATAAACGTTTTGAATTATACGTGAGGTTTGGCTCAACCCCTCCCCCCCCCCCCCCCACCTCCGAGGTTCGTTTCTGGTGTCTTAGCTGAATAAACACAAGTGGATGTGAAACCGTCAACCTAAACATCTGGTTTGCGGCGAATAGCCCAAAAGTTACATTCTGCGTGTGTTGGTGGACAGCTTTCTCTGTAATGCAAACGATACGAGAGCCGTCTCCTAATGACGTCACACTGAGGCCAGTTTCGAGACTCCTGTGATAGCCAGGTCTGACATATTGCGCCTATAGTAATTGGTCCCTTGCTACATATCCATTCTATTATTCATCTAAGATGCTAGCTACAAGTATGCCCTCCACAGGCAGGTGTAACGTATAGAGGTAATGCGCTCTTCCGGTGGGTGAAAAAGCACAAAGAAGTTTACGTATCAAGTGTTTTTGTATTTAGCCAACTTGATAGACCCCAGGGTTAGCGTTAAGACGCTGTCGCTTTAGCAAAACTTTATTAAATCACTTATTCCATTATACTAAATCTACACCCCCTCATACCCCAGCAAACATATTATAGTTGAATTGGGTCAGCCTGTCATGTCTCAAGGCCTATTTGTGCTGTGGAATTGTATTGAGGCGACAATAACAGTAAGTTAACAACAGCAACATTCACTTGTTGTCATCATTGCGCAATCGGTAACATATTATGCAATCACTAGCGCGAGAAATGCCCCTCACTTGCCTTTCAACTGTAACAGGGTTGTGCGATGCTAGGTTGAGTTGTATAATGCCATTGCTATATGTAATGAAATGATAAGTAGGTCAGATTATTCTCTCAAACTATAGGTGGCAGCACAGTTCTCGGGGGTTGCGGTTTGAATGTTATCAAACACACCTATAGAGGATCCCCTTGAGGATTAACACAGAACTAAACCTGGACTGAAAACAACCATAGTCAGCTCAGTGAGACTACGGAAAGAGTCATTTAACATAGACGTGTAGCAAGGCTACGAACTATATCAATAATTCTACAAGCATGACGTCAAACGACATGATGATGATGAAGAAGAAGAAGAAGAAGAAGAAGAAGAAGAAGAAAAAGAAGGAAAGAAGCACGACAATAACAACAACAGCAACAGCTAAAAATATACTGGAAGAAAATAACAAAATCAAGAAAATCGGATAAAAATAAAAGGTCTATAGAGACAAGAATAATGAATACAAGCAATTAAGTTTGGCTTTTCCCCTTCTATCTTGTGGTGTGCCGATCGATTCTAACGATGTTATGCTTCCATGAATTGGAGAGTGAGTGTAAAAGATAGCAGTACAGACATTTAATTCCTGCACTAGTTGCCTGGACATCTGCCAGTGCCTGGTTGTACAAATCCCCCCTGGATAACATTTCAAAAATATAAGCCAACCACATCAACCACCCACGTAGCTTGCGGATCAAAGCTGCGTTCAGTTGTGAGGTTATCTATGCATCTGTGTCCAGGAAACTGGATGACAATTGGACGAGGGGTCGTGTATTATGCCCGGTTGATCACGCATTTAGTGCATGAATTGAATGTCGGCACTGCAGCAGGGGAGCCGACGCAATGTGAGTAGGGCGAACTGGAATGCGTGCTTTGGCCTCTTTACATGTGCTGTATGTGTAATGTTTCTGGTCTTGCCGTTTAAACCGTAGAGGCCGTCCAGTATTTCCGTGTGTTCTAAACGGGAAAGCCGATGAAAAACAGATGCATGGCCCACGACTTATCTTCCCTTAGATACGTCGCCGTAGACCAATTACCATTTAGCCTATAGTGAAGCCCTGGACACACCAAATATTACCGTATCTAGTATTAGTGTGACGTTACTAGGAGACAAAGACCAATGAGGGCTCTCGTATGTGTTTGCATTATAGAGGAGGTTGTTAACGATCATGCGCAGAACGCACCTATCGTCAAAAACTGGGCTGGGAATTGAGTCCAGCCTGCTGAACGAGATCTGCTGTTTGCGTATCCGGTGATAGACATTCGTGGTTGAGAGGTCAATATTCGTTGTCTTCCGTACTCCTTAGCACATAATGCTTAAGAGTTTATCTTGAAATTGTCGTCTGGATTTTTGATACTTTTGACATTATTTTGGGAATTAAGAATCGTTTCACAAAAATTTGAAGTGGAGTTGTTGGAAATGTTATGAATAACATTTCTCTTTCAAATATTTTCCCAACTAAGCTTTTGCTGAAAGATTTTACGCTGTGAGCATTGATAGGTTATCACTTACTCCGTATCACTGCAACTACTGAGAAAAACAAACATGCAGGTGGAAAACGCA
>OZ012694.1:8272215-8367228 GCA_963942565.1 Maea johnstoni
ACCGGAGCGGGTTATTCTCTCGGTCCAGGGGGGGTTTCGGATGCTTGTGCCGTGTGCAAAAGAATTTCTTCAATGAAAGCCCTTCAGCTCGGCCGTGGCCTCGTAAAAAGCATCAACTTTCATTGGTCTATTTTCGAGACTGAAATTTGGGCGTTCCCGCACAAGGAAACTGCTCGTAGTATATGTTTAGGTCGTCTGCTACACTGTGGGCAACATGAACCCCGATGAACCCCATGCGCATTCGATAACATGCAATATTTTGCACACGGCACAAGCATCCGTAACCCCCCCTGCTCTCGGTCAGAAGCACCTTTCGAAATGGCCTAGCATTTAGGCTTGCAAACATATTTTGACACTGTTTTCAGATTTTTTTCTTACCACCAAGTGGATAGGGGGTTCACAATGGTCAGTTAGGTTTGTTTGAGTCCCGCTAGGTGGCATCAGATGGCTCAGCTTGGGTATGATGCCAGCAGGGGTAAGGGAGCATGTGGCGCCCTCTATAGGTCGTCCTCTAAACCTCTTCCTCCATACACTTCGGCTGGCTGGTCACCTCTGAAGGTAAGGAACTAGGAACAACATATACTACTTTCCCAAGTCAAATACAGAAATAACATTCCTTATGGAGAGGTGATGCTGCGGTGAATGACAACAATATTTAAGTTCATGTTAAAACTTTAATCTTAAAATGGGTGTTGGATTTGAAAACATATCCTGGTTATATATATATATATATATATATATATATATATATATATATATATATATATATATATATATATATATATATATATATATATATATATATATATATATATATATATATATATATATGTATATATATATATATATATATATATATATATATATATATATATATATATATATATATATATATATATATATATATATATATATATATATATATATAGAAAGATAGATAGATAGATAGATAGATAAAAGGTGGTTTATAGGTAGTCACTTTGATATCAATTGAATTCACTCTTCGCATGAATAAATGTTCAATGAACCTTGGCAGTGACGAGGAAATACAATTAGACGATCTTCGACAGAACACGACATTCCAATATATCTCTATGCTTTGCCACACTATAAAAGTTATTCCTGTCAGTATAAGGCCATCCCCGTCCATCCAGTCGGTTCAAACAAGTGCATTTCTCTCATTCTGTCTACAGGTCCAGTCATGAATCCATTGTACCTATACAGAGGCCAGTGTCTAAGTGGTCTGGCAAGTATGACAATACATTTCGTACGAATGTAATCCAACTCAGTCATGCCTAACCATTCGTGTAGCTGTCATCTTCTGTATACCTTGATACTTTGAAATAACCCCAATTGCGCATGAACTGGTAAAGTAACAGGAGAAATATTATTACTCGTGTTCGGTTTAGTATTGCCTCTTCAAATATCACTAGGGATGTGTTTTCGTTCGAAAAAGTATCATTAAGTTCTGTTTGTGACCGGTGGAAGGATACATATGTAAAGAAAAAACCCAGTTTGGTTCCTTGGGATATAATATGGATTATCACTTAAAAATGCGTATTCGGAATAAGATATCCGTATCTTTTATATGTCATACTATATGTGAATAAATTAACTTAAAGAGAGTATGATCTTGGTGCTCTAATAATCATAAATGTAAATTAGTAATTGAGAATAAAGTTGAAATTTATTGGTTGGGTTCCTATTAACATTTTGTCTTCAATCGATTTCCCAATAATGGTCACATTTAAAGGAAAATAAAGACAAATTTGACTCATGCTTAACGGGTTAATTAATGTGAATATCGGTTATTTTGGGATGGTTTTACATAATTCAAGGCCTATACCCCTTTCCTCATAATCAGAGCAACTATGACTCTGCAGGCTACCACTGAGCAGAAAATGAATCCACACATAGTAGGATATATATTTACATATTCAAATGGCCGATCATGCCTAAAGGGAGACCAGCGATATAATCTTAGATCGACATTCGTGATATAATCAGGTGATTGTATTCAGTCTCGTTGAACAGCCTGAGCATGAGTGGTCGAAGTAGGAGGACTGGACTGCTCTCTTCGTTATCGTCTAGTGGGCACGGTCAACGGTTACGCTCTCTGGTCAAAATGAAGAAAGGCCGTCGTTCAACATGAGAAAGCTGTTGACAGTGACACAAATCTTATATAAAGAAAAGAATCAATCTAAGCACAAATGCAATCCATCCACGTACCTATTGTACCATACTCTTTACTGAAGCGCACATTTTTAAGCCACAAATTACTAAAACCACGAATGTCGATCTAAGTCGATGTTGATTTGTGTACATTCATCTAAGCACATGACAGACGAATGCCAATGGCTACATTTTCGCCATCCGAAAAAAACAACACGTGACCGGCAACAACGTGTCTCTCATCTCAACGTGTTCCGTGAGCACCTGTTCATGTACACTTGCTCTGGTGGCGTCCTGGCGGACAGGTGTGGAACTAAGAGTTTTTACGTGCGTTTGCACGCTATACAGGTTAAATAGATAAACAGACAGGAAAACACTCGGTGTAGGAGAAGTCTAGTATTGGCCAGAAGTATGTCTACCATAGACGCGTTTATATATCTCCAGATTCCAAGAGTTGAACCAATCATCCGAATACGTCAACATCATAATACCTTTAAGGTGATGAGTACCATTGCAAGCGAGTTAAAAGCCCCATCCCAAAACACACCTCACAACAGCATAATCATATAACAAGGTGTATCTACAGGTTCCTGAGTGTTATCAGGGAGAGAATATCATAGTCAGCCGTCTGTAGTCAACCCATATTCTAATACATTTCAATATTTACAACTTTTCACTCAAATGACATATTCTCATTACTTACGCAGGTGATGGTCACTACATAGCTGTTTGTTTCCATTTCCTCGGTTTGATTTACAAAGGGTATTGCCACTTGTATATCTAATTGTTTCTTCTGAAAAAACTATGAGATAAAAAATGTGGCTTTTTTCAAATGTAGTTTCTTTGCGTACTCTTATGTATGCTTTTCTTTGTATTCGGTTAAATTGTATATTTATGCTCATTTGTATAAGTTGTATCTTATTTTGTAAACACCATTTACAGTCAATAAATATACGATACGATACGATACAGTTACCTTAGGGATATCATTGACTATGCCCAACAAGAAGTATTTTTTTTAATCTTTTACTGCTAAAGATTTTTACAGGCCATAACATTGAAAATTTTAGTGGGATATCTCGTGTGTAGAGGCATGGGAACCCCTTTGATAGTAGCGGACATACCTCACTGATCACTTCTGAGCACTTGAAACAAAAGACGGTTGCACAAAGATACACCTCGACGATCTCAAGACAATGGTTTGTGGTCAGGATGCTATAAATAGCTGCTAGCTATAAGCACAGTGAGGTTACCAAGTGTAGTTGGTGTGGGGATTTCTAACTAAGATTTTCAACGTTATGGCCTGTAAAAATCTTCAGAAGTAAAAAATCAAAAAAATACTTTTTATTGGGCATAGTCAATGATATCCCTAAAGTAACTCTGAACCTGCAGTAACCATCACCTGCGTAATTGATGAGAATATGTCATTTAAAAGAAAAGTTGTACATTTTGAAATAAAACAGATATGGATTGAATAATGACAGGTGGCGATGATATTCTCTACCTGATAACACTCAGGAACCTGGAGATACACCTAGTTATAGGATTATGCTGCTTTGAGGTGTGTTTTGGGACAGGGCTTTTAACTGTCTTGCAATGGTATCCATCACCTTAAATAGATGATGATAATGCCTTGTTTTTATTTATGTAAGATAGCACATAGGCCTTGGTATATTGGGAAACGTTATAAGTGCACGAAATGATTTCACATTCATGAGCTAAACTATGGGGAGCAGTTATGGTATCTTCATTTTTTCTGCCCTGTTAAGACTGGACCGTGACTCACCAGTGTTAACGGTGGTGGAATGTATAGCAGTGAGGGACATAGCCTAGCTACACGACTTTACTATTTTCTTACTTTATCATATATAAATGTATGACCGCATCTATACTACATAGGGACTTGTGGCTTACTGTTGGCCATTCATATTTCAGTTAACACAATTGCCACACGAGGGGGTTGTAATGATAGTATATTTTCCAACCGACCTCCTAGTATACCGCAGTGCCATCTATCCACAAGGGGTGACATTTAAATATGGCGTGGGAGGCCGGCTAGGAGGGGCACAGCGAGCTGTCGCTACGCACATAGACCCCTCGGGGCAGTCCCTTGCAAACGGGTGCAAAGTAGATTCATCGCATGGCTTGATATACCAGACGTTTGCCCTCGCAGAATAAAGTATTTGCACCATAGTCACACAACGTGACTTAAACTTCTGGCGCTTCTCAATGCCTTTATACTCACGTGCGCTTTCTGGGCTTAATGTACTGATGTGAGTCCATTGTTATATCTAATCTCTCTCTCTCTCTCTGTGTATATATATATATATATATATATATATATATATATATATATATATATATATATATATATATATATATATATATATATATATATATATATATATATATATATATATATAGCATCAAGGAATTTCGGCTTGGCTTGTTCCACTAGAGTTAGTCATAACATATTATGGCATGCCTTTTGCACATTTATTCAACATGTGCAAGGGACATACAACATATTAAAAAGGCATGCAAGGTTGAGGCACGATGTTGGAAAGAGGGGCTAGTTTTCTGAGTTTTAGTATCAACCTGAAAATTGGAGGCAAGATGGTAAAATGGTTACAACCTTGCCCCCAAAATATCCTGTGGTTTTAAAATGAATATTTATGAGTTCAGGTAGGTCATAGGATCGACGTCATCGCGAGTCAGTAGTAGCGTCTGCCCGGATAATGGTACACCATAATGCTAATATGTCGGAAATTCATTCTGTGTTGTTTCGAACTAACTGAAGTCTGTATTGTATCAGTATTTCTGGTTTTATGTAGGCGATACCACTAATTTGTACCCGACATGTTCTTAGTTATGCATAAGTTGGACACAGTATCTGTGATCGACATTCGTGGATATGCGTGATGTTCAAAATAATATATCTAAAAATGCTGTATCTAAAGATTATGTACGTACTACTACTACTACTACTACTTATATTCATAATAATAATAATAATAATAATAATAATAATGATAATTATAATGATACTGATAATGATATTAGTAATACCACTAATAATTGTTGTAGTAGTAGTAGTCGTAGTAGTAGTAGTAGTAGTAGTAGTATTTGTAGTAGTAGTAGTAGTCCTCCGTCGGCCGTTGAGACTCGTACGTGTGTAACAACTGCTTATGTAATAACTACAGCTTATGTAATACAACCGCTTGCGTAATAAGAAATTGACTGCTTATGTAATAACACAAAAAAGTTAAACGACTGTAACAACTGCTTATGTAATAATCACGGCTTATGTAATATTAACCGCTTGCGTAATAAAAAATCAACTGCTTATGTAATAACAACTGCTTGCGTAATGAAAAATTAACCGCTTATGTAACACCAACTGCTTATGTAATAAACGAAATCTGCTTATGTAATAATAAACCAAATTTGAAAGAAAAATACTTATGTTATGGGCCTGCAGCTTGTAAATGATGTGTCTGTACTCTGTAATAGTGTTTTGGTGACTTTCTCTCTTTTTGCAGTTCAGAATTGTTGTTTTGTGTTCCTTAATTACTCCTGCGATTTTTGTTTTGATTACTTTAGGGACAAGGCCAAAGGTTGTGGTCATTGTGAAAATCTGATCCATGATTTCCCCACAGCCATTTGGCTAATACTGACAGATTATACGTTACTTCAGATTCGTCTGTATTAGATTTTGGCGACCTTTGGGTTACGGTCAAGATCATAGAGGAAATATTGTATCAGTAATTATCCTGCAACCCTTTGGCCAAAGTCGTTCATGTTGACAGGGATTGTTGCTTGGGATGTCCTCTTCAGCTTGGGGTGACCTTGGGGTAACTATAAAGGTCAAAGGTGAAGGACGTAAAGTAAATCTTATAACACAATTTCTCCGAAATGTTGGGCAAATATTGTTCATATTGATAGGGATGTTTTGTTTGGATGTCCTCTTTATCTGATTAGATTTTGGTGACCTAGGGGGCAAAGTCAAAATGTGAAAAACACTTGTCTTCCTTTGAAAACCGCTGTTTTAGTTTATCTGTAATATAAGCATTAAAACTTTATTTATTTTATTTGAAAACTTTATTAATTTTTTCAGTCAATTGATAATTTGCTTTTTTGTCATTTAGTGACGAATTTCAAAATCTCTTATTTCATCTTTTTCTTTCTTAATAAGTTAATGTGCTCAGCGGCAAACTCCTGGGTAAATCCACTTTAACTGTTAAGTAGCACTTTTTTAATCTATCCTTTTGAATTGCCAAAAAATGATCACAGAATATTCACAGATGTCAATATTTCATAATACAGTGGAACCTCTCTACATTGAACACTCACGGGAAATGAAAAAGTGTTCAATGTACGCAGGTGTTCAATGTATCCAGGTTCAGAGTAATTGGAGGTCAGGTTAAATAGAAACAAAATCAAGGGTAATTAGAGAAACAAGATCATTTCATTGCAAAATCTACTATGCCTTTACCTCACTTTCTTCATATAGTTAAAAACTTCACATGTTCAGCATTTTAAAAATATCAGTTACCAAAACATTTTATCTCATGTATCTCTTTAATGTCCTCATTTTTCAATGAAAAGTTTCAAATCAATGCAGAATGTTCAAAGTAGACTGGCTATATGTGACCTACGGGAATAAATTTGGTGTTCAATGTTCAAGGTAGACAGGTGTTCAATGTATCCAGGTAGCCTTCCATTGATTTTCAATGGGAGTGTGCCGAGACATGAAAAATTGTTCAATGTACGCAGGTGTTCAATGTACACAGGTGTTCAATTTGACAGGTTCCACTGTAGTATGAAATAGCCTATTGCCCACAATTGGGTGCTGAAATCGACCCAAATAAGTGATGTAATAGAAGAATATTTCGTAAACCTTTTACTCCCTGAGTATTCCCGTCATTTCACCAGATATCAATACTCAGCATATCTTTTCAAAAAGATCTCTTAAAATGAAAGTTACAAAAATTGGTAGTCATCATGCATTATTCTGTTTTGTGCGAGGGGGACTGATATCAAATAAAATAAATACAAGCTTACCTACAACTCCTTTCCGTCTGTGCCTGCTTCCATGATACTAATACATGTATGCAGTTGAAAACGGCAGGTCCTTTATTTGTGCATTGCACACCCATAACAAAACTTATTTTCTTTCAATATTTGGTTTATTATTACATAAGCAGATTTTGTTTATTACATAAAGAAATTGGTGCTACATAAGCGGTTAATTTTTTATTACGCAAGCGGTTGTGTTACACAAGCGGTAAATTTTTTATTACGCAAGCGGTTGTTATTACATAAGCAGTTGATTTCTTATTACGCAAGCGGTTAATATTACATAAACCGTGATTATTACATAAGCAGTTGTTACATACGTGCAACCGGCCCCAGAGGACACGAGAACAAAAGGTTAAAGGTCAGGGCAACAGGTACAGGCAGACGCTACTACTGACTCGCGATGACGTCGATTCTATGACCTATCTGAACTCATAAATATTCATTTTAAAACCACAGGATATTTTGGGGCCAAGGTTGTATCCATTTTACCATCTTGCCTCGAATTTTCAGGTTGATACTAAAACTCAGAAAACTAGCCCCTCTTTCCAACATCGTGCCTCAACCTTGCATGCCTTTTTAATATGTTGTATGTCCCTTGCACATGTTGAAAAAATGTGCAAAAGGCATGCCATATTAACATAGTTCTATCTCTGTAACATTACAAAATGACTGTTTACAGATAGTCAACACCAGTAAAAGACACGTTTTGCAAACATACGTTTGGGACTCGCAGTTATGTTTTTACACGCAAGATTGACTCCATTTATACCCATAATCTCCTTAGCGACGCAGGTATATGGCGACCACATAAAGGATTACAGCGAAGGCACAAATTCCCCTTTTCATGTGGAAGGTTTTAGAAAGCGTTTTGCATTAGGCTTAGAATGGAGTGTCAGGCTGACCCGGTATCTCCTCAGGGCATGAATCATAACACTTCTTTAACCTATTCACGATATACAGTTCCTCTGACAATTTTCGTCCGGATGTTATATCATTTCCGAAAATTATTTATGAATAAGACATAAGTTTGCGAAATATCTCAATGGGAAACGTTGGTTTATTTCTGATTCAGATTTCTCCTTCAAATATCTATCAAAAGACTATTTTGTGAGAAAGACATCACCGAAAACAGAAAGACCTGGTCATGGTTGGGTTAACACCAGCTACCAATGGTTCTACATGTAATATGACCCCCCTTTATAGCCTACTTTAACTAATGCTTAAGAGTCTCTCTTGAAATTTTCGTCTGGGTCCAAGATACTTTTGACAATTACTTGGGAATAGAATATCATTCTGCGAAATATTTGATGGAGAGTTGTCGGCAGTGTTCTAATCAACATTTCTCCTTCAAATAGTTTTTTCCAACTGTTCTTTCACTTGAAAGACTTCATCAACTACAAATGATTCTACATGTAATCTGACCCCCCTTTATAGCCTGCGTTAACCTATTAATGCTTACGAGTTTCTGTTGAAATTGTCGTCTTGGTCCAAGATGCTTTTGACAATTACTTTGAGATTAAGAACTATTCTGCAAAATATTTGATGGAGAGTTGCCGGTAGTGTTCTAATCAACATTCTCCTTCAAATATTCTTTCCCAACAGTCCTTTCACTTGAAAGATTTTATCAACATTTTAAGGGTGGTTTTGTCTGCTGTGAGCTCTAATGGGCTACCGGTAACCGTTTCGTCCCTGTGGCAGCATATGTTGGCCTAACTATTTTGGCAATATCTTTCTAATACAATAACTATACAACGTACCGCAACTTTCCTGTGGCCATTTACGAAGAACATCAAGAAACGCATTTTCTGGTCTTCGTAAATTAAGAAATCGTAAATTGCGGAACCATTCGTAATTTACGATACGAGAAACGGGCACCTGATGTGCAATTTGTGGAGGGTGTTGCCACTGACTGCTCGCTGAATCTCACCTCTGCCCAGGTTCGAATCGAAGCCGGGACTGTTCTTGGTTTTGCTTTTATTCTTATTCACATGAACAGAAAATTGATTAATGAGCTTCAAATATTTTATTGATGTGAATTGATACGTTATCTATTATGAATTATTTGATCCGTCAATAGCATTCGCCACAAAGAACATAGTGATTTTACACTGCAATTAGATATTTACAGACTTTCTTCCTTTTTGTTTTTCAGGTAATACTGTATCTGCTATGGCACAAACGGATATTCACTAAATAAGGAGTTGAAATCGACACATACCAATCATGGATAGGACAAACCACACCGTTCAGCGTCGCCGACAACAGCTCCGAAGAAGATTTTCAGAACCTCCAGAATTTATGACCCGCAAACTCGGAAGTCTATCGAACCCTGAAGTTTGGAGTACAACTCTCATGCACATTGATGACAGCGAACCAATAAAACTAGACCGACAACGGTCCAATTCGTTGAATATATGCCAACAAAATGGGAATACTAGGCGAAGTGGAAATGTAAGACTCACTGGTACACCTAAATTCTCCAGAAAAAATTCTCTCCAATTTCCACCGATCTGCAAAAATTCTCCACCACCCGCCCCTAAATTTGACAATTTGAAAGAAGTTGAGAATTTGACTTTAAAGGCTGGTGACTCATCCATAAGGTGCTTGCCTGAACCAAACAAAAATATCAGTCCACCCCGAGGACCGGATGTCTCTAAAGCCATGGAGATAACAAGAGAAACGCCGCCATATTTGACTTTGACCACAAATGGCGTCCCTCACTCGGGGAATGTATACATACCCGGCGAGGATACAAACCAAGCCTGCCCAACTGATGAAAATGTAACACATGAAAATAATCACGTGACTGTCTATTCTGCGAAGTTTCGTAGGTCCTCAGCTAAAGACAGAAACAGCGCAACAACCGCACACGTGTCCAATACTACTACAAACGTAGTGTATGATAAAAACAATACGGACGCTGCCGTAACCAGTACAGGTGAAAATCTACTCAATGGCCAAACTCCTAAAAAACTTAATATGTCTCAAAACACGATATCTTCACCAAAATCGAGTTCAAAAATGGGACATGTACATGCAAACTTATTACCAAATGACGCACACTGTGAGCCAAAAACAACAGAAAAATCCTCCCCTTCGGCAAAGACGGTCATATGTAGGTACAAACTGCCCGAGCCAGGAGAAAAACCCGTGAAGGTTTCCTTTGCTGACCCCGTCGTGAAGAAACCATGTACAGTAAACAAACACATGAAACTGACCACTAAAAACTTGCACATGTTGGCGATAATCGAGAAACGCAAAGCCGAAGATAAATCCTATGATCGCATTCATGAGTGGATTGAAGAGACTCGACTAAAGATCAGTAACTATATAGACAAAAAAATCATCACTAAACGAATTGAAGAGTTGAATGAAAAGGATGAGGTGGAAAATATGTAAATACCAAGTAGTTCTCAAATAAATGAAAACTAAACGAATTGAAGAGTTGGATGAAAAGGAAATATCTAGGTGCCAAGCAGTTCTCATATAAATGTATTGAATCCAGTCAGAAATAAATACATTTTTGTTCTTGAAAATCTCCCGGAAAGTCTACTAACTCTAACTCTACGACTATGTTGCATTTCTATTTCATATATTTGCGCCTGCATTTCTCCAAAAGGGTTAACCATTTTTGTGAAATCTTTCTGTAAAAACATCTTTAGTTAAAAGAATTTGATGGTGGAATGTAAATCCTGATTCAATTCTCAGCTCATTTTCAAATGTTTTGTAGAATCATAAGTACCTCAGCATCAAGGGGATACCTCTGATACAATATCATGCTGATGTAAGATGAAAATTATACTAGTGTGGAGGCTAAGGGCGCAAATCGTTCACTTTTTGACAAAAACGTGAATGTTGCACAGGTGTAGTTTGAAGGATCTGGAATATTCTAAAGCCAGGTACCCTCCCCTTTCCCATAGTAACCAGCGGATTAGATTATATTTGTAAACTATTTGAAGGCGAAATGTAGATTAAGTTTTATCAACATTTACTAATCACATCTCTGCACTCTCTTAAATGATTAAGTCAAAAAATATTTGTTTTATGCTTGTGCAAGTACAGCACGGACATTTGATTCCTGCACCAGTCTATCAGACGTCTACCAGTGACTGGTTGTACAAACACCCAAGGATAACAAAAATGAGCCAAGCTCATCGATGACCCACGTAGCTTGCGAATCAAAGCTGTTGTGAGGTCATCCATGCATCCATGCCCAGGAAACAATCAGGCGTGCGGTTGTGCATTATGCCCTGGCACCCCACGCATTTAGTGCAGGAATTAAATGTTGGCACTGTATGTATGGGTTGAATCATATAAGAATGTTTGTTTAGCGACTTTGTGGATACTTATAATGTCTGGTAGGGCTTAACCCATTCATGCTCTACACTTTCTCTTGAAATTGTCTTCTGTTCTTATGATACTTTTCATAATGACTTTGATATTAAGTATGATTTTACAAAACATTTGAAAGTAAGTTATTGATAATTTTCCAATTAACATTTCTCCTTCCAATATTTTACCAACTATGCTTTCAACTGAAAGTTATCACCGAAATTGTCAGGCTGCTTTTGGCCGACGTTAGTATTAATGGGTCAATTAAATGTGCACAGTTTGCAATGCAATACAATACACGCAACACAGTCACATATGTCTAGAAAAACTGCTGCAGATGACTAAAACGTGTTTTTCAACAATAGGTGCCAAACAATGTAATCACTACACAAGAGAAAAGTCTTCATAGACACACAGCTTCCATCATTGCGGAGACTTTTTATAATTGCATCCCGGGGGGGGGGGGGGGGGGGGGGGCGTTACGTATTTCGCGGAAGAAGGGGTCTTTTTTAAGATCTCCGCATGTCCGCGATTTTGTAAAAGAAGGGTACTTTTTTGTACCCAGGTACGATGTATGGGGGTCAAAATCACCTTACAATCAACGAAATATACGCGGCTATGACGCCGAGTGGCCCCCGAAGTGACTGGGCTTCCGAGTTTGCTGCCGCCACTTGCTCCCGCTAAACACGCAGAGGATTATAACATCTTAAGTTAAAATACGTGTTCCCGTTCATCCAATGTCAGTGTTTTGATAAAAGAAGGGGTGTTTATTTTGTGGAAAAAATCAGCGTTTTATTAAAATAAGGGTGCTTTTTTGGCCAGAAATCAGTGCTTTAGGGGTATTTTTTAATTTTGATAACGTGCGTATGCGCCCCCTTAAATACCAAAGTGCCCCCCGGGAACTGCATTTGACAATTAGTTGTGGTATAAGATGTGTGTACCATCTGATGGAATGGCATTATTTTGTTAGAAGTAGACCAATAATATGAATGTATTACACGAATAAGTTAGTTATCTGATTGACCAATAGGTGGATCCCTAACTTTATAACTTTTTTTATAACAAAATCACATTTTGTCAAAGTTGGTCACAAGTTTCTACATTCTGTCCATGCAAAAGGTTTGATGTATGCAAAAAATGCATGTACATCACATACACTCCTATGTTATGTTGATCGTTTTGTATAATTACTATCTGTGAAAGGACATGCATAAATAAAATATATAAACACAGTCAATGTTTTCTTATTTGTCATTCAAGATTTGTAAAGTTTGTGGAAGGAATAACCTTAATGCAAACGGAAAACATAGACATATCATTCCATTCATACCAAGAGATGATTTCTTTTCTATATGTGCCTTTATTAAGTCCATGAGTTGAGGGCAACCTTTGTGACAGAGAACACACTTGTATGGCTTCCCTTCTAAATGCGTCTTTGTTAAGTCTATGCATTGAGGGCAACTTTTGTGACAGAGAACGCACTTGTGTGGTTTCTCTTCTTTATGTGTCTTTGTTAAGTCTATGAGTTGAGGGCAACTTTTGTAACAGAGAAACACACTTGTATGGTTTCTCTTCTGTGTGTCTCTGTTAAGTCCATCTGTTGTGGGCAACCTCTGTGACAGAGAACACACTTGTATGGTATCTCTTCTATATGTTTCTTTGTTAAGTCTATGAGTTGAGGACACCCTTTGTGACAGAGAACTCACTTGTATGGTTTCTCTTCTTTATGTGTCTTTGTTAAGTCTATGAGTTGAGGGCAACCTTTGTGACAGAGAACACACTTGTGTGGTTTCTCTTCTTTATGTGTCTTTGTTAAGTCTATGAGTTGAGGGCAACCTTTGTGACAGAGAACACACTTGTATGGCTTCCCTTCTAATTGCGTCTTTGTTAAGTCTATGCATTGAGGGCAACCTTTGTGACAGAGAACACACTTGTATGGCTTCCCTTCTAAATGCGTCTTTGTTAAGTCTATGCATTGAGGGCAACCTTTGTGACAGAGAACGCACTTGTGTGGTTTCTCTTCTTTATGTGTCTTTGTTAAGTCTATGAGTTGAGGGCATGCTTTGTGACAGAGAACACCTTTGTATGGTTAAATTCCTATATGTGTCTTTGTTATGTGTATGACTTGAGGGCAACCATTGCGACAGAGAATTATCTTGTATGGTTTCTCTCCTGTATGTGTCTTTGTTAAGTTCAGCAGTAGAGGGCGACCATTGCGACAGAGAACATACTTATGACAGAGTACGTACAAGGGTATTCTCCTGCATGTGTTTTTGCATACTTTGCATAAGTTCAGTCGAGCGCAACCTTTGCAACAGTGCTGACACTTTCAAAGCTTCTCTCCTGCATGCATCTTAACTTGTTTTAGTAATCGTTAAGTTGGGGTTCCTTTTGCGAAACTTATAAGTATACATAGTAAATATATAGTATAATATATAGTAAATGAGTAAAGCCCTTTCCACACACACACACACACACATATATATATATATATATATATATATATATATATATATATATATATATATATATATATATATATATATATATATATATATATATATATATATATATATATATTTATATATATACACACATTTAACATCTTTATGCTCCATATGTGGTGAATAAACAAAAAAGACTGCACTGTATCATTTGCAATATACCTTTTTATTTCATTAAAATAATGAAGAAATATCCTCAATTATATCATACAATATCGCCATTACCATTATACAATATCCATTTCTATCATCATATGAGTTCAAACCTATGGCAAACCTTTATCTTAAATATAATTATAACATGAAGCTTTGGAACCCAGTATTGGGCATACAAGTTGAAAATCCCTCTCTAAATATTTTCAAAATATTACTTCAGATGAGTTATCAGACTAAATGCAAACGTGTTAAAACAACTTATTATTGCATTTGTCAGTATCTAAAACCCTTTGAATTTAGAAATAGACTATGGTCTACTGTAATGGGTTGGCTAACCTTTCATGGTTACTTGCAGAAAGGTTAAAAGTCACATTAGGGGCGCAATAAAAATGTTGGGACTTCTGCACTTAAACATAAAGAGTATCCAATCTGCCACCGTGGACCATAATCTAATTCTACTATGATTTAAACTTTGTACATTTAACAGTCATTCAACAAAAACAGCTCTGATGACAAGTCCCGACTCCCTGAAGAGGAATCCAACTGCCTCTCTGATTGGCTGATCAGCTGAGTTCTGGGATAGTTCAATGTCCTATGATCGGCTGATCATGGCCTACTGGCTTTCTAATTGGCTGAGTGCTGGGATTGTTCATTGCCTTATGATTGGCTGATCATAACCAGCTGGTGTTCTGATTGGCTAATCAACTGAGTGCTGGGATTGTTCATTGTCTTATGATTGGCTGATCATAACCAGCTGGCTTTCTGATTGGCTGATCATAACCAGCTGACTTTCTGATTGGCTAACAGCTGAGTAAAGGGATTGTGCCTTGTCTTAAGAGTGGTTCATCATAGCGAGGATTGGTTGTGAATGCTTTCATACTACAAAAAAAGCAATTCACTGCATTTGTGTTATAAGTACTTCCTATGTAATGGTCACTGAGTACTTATTCAGGGTGAAATGAATTGCTGGATGCGGAATAATTGAATCATACAATCTTGTTTACAATTTTTCCTATTTCGTCAATTTCACATTCCACCACGTCCCCAGGCTGAAAACATAAGAATTAAGAGTTAAGGTTTATTCAAAATTTTAAATTAGAAATAAGAGGAATATACACCAATTTATATGCTGACTATCCGCTCAGAAAATATATACTTTATACCCTGCACTACTGGTCATAAGTTTTGACTAGACATAAAATAAGCTGAGATAAGTTGATAGCAGGAAAGGAAAGGTTTTATACCTTTGCACCTGTGGTCTGACAGCTCTTCTGATTATGACGAGAAAGGTTAAGGGTTTAACCCATTAACACTCAGAGCAGCCAAAACAGGCCTGACAATTTTGGAAATATTTTACCAATAGAAGCATTTTCTGGAAAACATTTGAAGGAGAAATGTTGATCAGAAGCCAAACAACAACTCTCCTTCAAATATTTTGTTAACTTTTACTTTATTCCCAAGTTATTTTCAAAAGTATGAGAGTAGCAGACAATACTTTCTAGAGTATATCTGAGTGTGAATGGGTTAACATATGTACAAATCCCCAAATGACCCTATATTCGTAAATTAATCTCATATGCCACCTTGAGGTACCCTGGGGGTGTCAGAGAATAATACCTTAATACAATACTTACCTTAAGGTATTCAGGAGGGTGTCTGAAGCAGCCAACACCAGGGGGTGCCAGTCAGAATTACAACACTTACCCTAAGGTATTCAGGAGGATGTCTGAACCAGCCAACACAAGGGGGGGGGGGGTGCCACTCAGAATTACAATACTTACTTTAAGGTATTCAGGAGGGTGCCTGAATCAGCCAACACAAGGGGGGTGCCACTCAGAATTACAATACTTACTTTAAGGTATTCAGGAGGGTGCCTGAATCAGCCAACACAAGGGGGGGGGGGGGGGTGCCACTCAGAATTACAATACTTACTTTAAGGTATTCAGGAGGGTGCCTGAATCAGCCAACACCAGGGGGAGTGCCTGTCAGAATTACAATACATACCTTAAGGTATTCTGGAGGGTGTCTACAGCAGCCAACACCAGGGGGTGCCAGTCACAATTAAAATACTTACCTTAAGGTATTCAGGAAGGTGCCTGAATCAGCCAACACAAGAGGGAGTGCCAGTCAGAATTACAATACTTACCTTAAGGTATTCAGGAGGGTGTCTGAAGCAGCCAACACAAGGGGGAGTGCCAGTCAGAATTACAATACTTACCTTAAGGTATTCAGGAGGGTGCCTGAAGCAGCCAACACCAGGGGGAGTGCCAGTCAGAATTACAATACTTACCTTAAGGTATTCAGGAGGGTGTCTGAAGCAGCCAACACAAGGGGGAGTGCCAGTCAGAATTACAATACTTACCTTAAGGTATTCAGGAGGGTGCCTGAAGCAGCCAACACCAGGGGGAGTGCCAGTCAGAATTACAATACTTACCTTAAGGTATTCAGGAGGGTGTCTGAAGCAGCCAACACCAGGGGGAGTGCCAGTCAGAATTACAATACTTACCTTAAGGTATTCAGGAGGGTGCCTGAAGCAGCCAACACCAGGGGGAGTGCCAGTCAGAATTACAATACTTACCTTAAGGTATTCAGGAGGGTGTCTACAGCAGCCAACACCAGGGGGAGTGCCAGTCAGAATTACATTACTTACCTTAAGGTAATCTGGAGGGTGTCTGAAGCAGCCAATACTAGGGGGAGTGCCAGTCAGAATTACAATACTTACCTTAAGGTATTCAGGAGGGTGTCTGAAGCAGCCAACACAAGGGGGAGTGCCAGTCAGAATTACAATACTTACCTTAAGGTATTCAGGAGGGTGCCTGAAGCAGCCAACACCAGGGGGAGTGCCAGTCAGAATTACAATACTTACCTTAAGGTATTCAGGAGGGTGTCTGAAGCAGCCAACACCAGGGGGAGTGCCAGTCAGAATTACATTACTTACCTTAAGGTATTCTGGAGGGTGTCTGAAGCAGCCAATACTAGGGGGAGTGCCAGTCAGAATTACATTACTTACCTTAAGGTATTCTGGAGGGTGTCTGAAGCAGCCAATACTAGGGGGAGTGCCAGTCAGAATTACAATACTTACCTTAAGGTATTCAGGAGGGTGTCTGAAGCAGCCAACACCAGGGGGAGTGCCAGTCAGAATTACATTACTTACCTTAAGGTATTCTGGAGGGTGTCTGAAGCAGCCAATACTAGGGGGAGTGCCAGTCAGAATTACAATACTTACCTTAAGGTATTCAGGAGGGTGTCTGAAGCAGCCAACACCAGGGGGAGTGCCAGTCAGAATTACAATACTTACCTTAAGGTATTCAGGAGGTTGTCTGAAGCAGCCAACACCAGGGGGAGTGCCAGTCAGAATTACAATACTTACCTTAAGGTATTCAGGAGGTTGTCTGAAGCAGCCAACACCAGGGGGAGTGCCAGTCAGAATGATGTCACCAGGGAGCAAAGTGAAGAATCTAAAAAATATGACACAAAAATAAATATGGTATCTCATTAACTCACTTATCAATTTTCATCAAATGGAAATGTTAATTTTATCATAAGCCATTTATATTTTAGTATAATTCAAAGGAAAAAAAATCACAAGCTTGTACGAGCATGGCCTGGGCCTGATACAACCAACTTACCCCTCGGTTATCCTCCGGGACCAGCAAAATGGCACCTATATATCCCCGGCATTCTGTTTAACTTATATAACTACACCTCATACAACCATACAGATAAATCGGTCTTGGACTGGCCTGGGAAATCATGCCTGCACAAGCTTGTGATTTCAAGCTGGTATGGGTACAGAGTATACTAGGTTGGAGCCCAGCTTTCTGGGGACAGCCAAGTTAATTACCAACACAAGCTTGTATGGTACTCAATAGTTCACCGGGCTGATACAAGCTCGTGAATTTTTTCAAGTGTATGATATAAATGTGTTTTTTTTTGTAATATACCTTGACATGTATGAGACAAGGTACTCTGTTTTGAATACCAGTTGATTTGTGCGGCTGTCTTGTTTCACTTCTCCATTCACCAGGCACCTGATACCTAGGTTATGGGGATCTGAAAAATTGAAAACGGAAAAATTGATCACCTAATAAAAATCACATAAGTACAGACACAACACAACAATTGTTTTTATGTATGAATAACAAACCAATGAAACATTTAACCCACTGACATCTGGAATCTCCATATGACAGGCCTGTCCAAGCTTTCGCATTGTCACACTTTTTTGTGCCATAAGTTATAAATATTGCAACATTCACACTGTGTGACTATGTGCAACATCAAATTTCAAAGGATCTTACAGGATTGCTTCTGTGAATTCCCTGAATCTAAGCAGTTAGGACTCTTGAAGAATAAGGCTACAGAATAAAAATTGCTCTCTCAATAGCTTTAGAACATTACATACAAATTGTTTCTCAATTTTTTTTTACAAAAATACATGTTTCATGCATACCGATTGAGAGATGGAAGAACGAAAATAACTTTAGCACAGGGATTATTTTTTGAGTTAAAAAAAAGAATGTTAGGGTCTGGTTTTAGGCCTCATACCTGCAAGATCTTCTTTCATAACAATGGCAGGTCCCAGGGGACAATATGTATCCAGCGTCTTTCCCAGAAACCACTGTCCTCCATTCTTGCGCATCTGAAGATCTCGAGCACTGACATCAAATGCCACCGTATAGCCGAACACATGGTTCATTGCTTCGTTCTCCTGAAACATATAGTACAAACAAAATGAAATCTGCTCAAAAGAACACCTGTTAAGAGAGACCAATTGCCTATAAAGCCATTCCAAAAATCCTTGTACATTAAATCTTTATATTTTCGCGTTCGTGTTCGTTCGTGTTCTTGAAACAGCCTGCCTCCAAACACCAAGCTTAAATATGAAAATGGCACCATCTCTCTCATAATTCAAGAAACTTTATCTTGAAGAACAATTTTCAACTCTTTGGCCTGAAGCATGAAAGGTATAATCTTCAATTCTGAGGGCCACAGCGAAAATCAAATCCTGTATTTGACTGTGTTACCGTTGTGAAAGATTATTATCATTATTATTATTATTATTATTATTATTATTATTATTATTATTATTATTATTATTATCATTATTATCATTATTATTATTATTATCATTATTATCATTATCATTATTATCATTAATATTATTAATATTATTATTATTATTATTATTATTATTATTTTTATTATTATTACTATCATTATTGTATAATACTGTACTCACCTTGATATTCTTTCCAGCTTTACCAATAACTATGACCAACTCCACCTCCCAGTCCAGTTCCTACAGAAAAAAGAAATAAAAGCAACATTTGACCCATTATTGCTTTAGAGATTAGCTTGAAATAGTTGTGTGGATCTATCATATTTTTGATACATCTTAGTGAAAAATTTCTCAAAATGTTGCTTTGTTATCATAATATTTACATACTTGTCAGACCATTAATATGTGGCTGGTGTGAATGGGTTAAAACTAGCTCTTAGTCTACAGAATGATTAAATCCTTCCTCTTCTGATTTTAACCTTGTATCATAGGTGGCAAGTTTGTAGTTTCTTAGATGGCGTTAGGTGAGGCAAATGTTTTATTGACGGCTAGAGCTTGCAGCAATGGCGTGGGCGTGCATTCCATTAGTTGAGAGGGCGCGCTTGATTCATGAGATCGCCGGTTCGGGTTACAGTACACTTTTAAACCTTAAATGGTAAAGAGTGTACCGCAAAAGTCGTCTGGTTTAGCCGGAGTCCGGATTAAATTGTCCGGATTAAACACGCAAATTTGAATGTAAACGTATAGGAAGGAACCGGGACCTTCCAACCTGTACAGTTAAGACGAAAATCCGGATTATACAGGTCCGAAATATGCGGAGTTCCCTGTATATACATTGTAGCTTGTGTGATGAGGCAGTCACAGCTGGTGTTATTGAATAACTGACAGAGAGAAGATCAGGAATTGAAAGAATTTTATTGATATGCAATCTGTGACTGGAAATATATTGATTGTACAACTTAAATCATAATAAAAGTTCTCCTTGTCAGCTGCACAGAGTTTGTTACAGATGCATGTAAATTTCACCAATCACCACCAAAAAGCCATTATTGAATATTCAGATATTGTAACATTAGCAAAATCTTAGGAGCCAGAGCCAGCTAGAGTATTCCAAAAGAAGATACTGGGATGGTCTTTGGGTATGTCTTTCTAATTAAAGTACCATTCGGAAAATATCTTATGAAGAAATGTTAATTACAATACCCTCAAAAACACACCTTATGATATTTACAATATTTTTTGTAAATATCTTTACATTTCATTTTATTTTGTATTTATTGATCATACAGTTTAGAGGATATTTTCAAGGGGTTCCTTACCATGATTGGATTAACGCCATTTTTCAGCTTCATGATGTGAATCATAAGCTATAATAACAAAATCAGTCATGCTTTTCCTTAAACCTCAATGTGATACATGTACAATGTTTCCAAGATTTTTCAAATTGCTACCAGCACATTTTTGCGTTTTTTATCAACTGGGCTCAAAACATATGTTCATTTATCATTAGTGCTGTTGGTGTGAAACTCACTGAACTCTCTGGAGAGAATAAGACATTGGAGGTTGGTCCAACGATGCAGCTGGGGAACTTGTTGAATATGACAGGTTCCTCAGGGATGGGGGCATTCTGTTCCTCGCAATGGTCCTTGTAGTTCATACCAATACAGACCACCTTGTCTGGTGCCGTCATGGGGGCAAGTAATTTAACCGACTCCCTCTTTACTATGTGGTGACCGCTACTGACAACACTGGAATTTAAAGAAAATTTAACAATAACTTTTACCCGCTACTGAGCACTACTGACTGAGGTTCAAACTACAACTTCTGAAAACAGTGCTGCCATCTATAGGTTGAGAGAGACATAGCACCAGTAGTGATGGGGGCATGGTATTAAACCTAATTACTATACTAATATATTACACATAATGAAAATAACATTTATTATGAGGTGACTACTTATTCCAAACAGATTCAATGACTTTCAGTACCTACTGATCACTACAGACTACACTGAAATATTAAAAAAAATAAAAATAACATTTAGCATGTAGGGATTGTCCGATTAATCGGACATGCCGATTAATCGCTCATTCAACCTCTGATTTTGATGATCGATTGCAATTTTATAAGATCGATTATTTTGATTATTTTGAAAAAATAAATTGTATCTAGAAATAGCCTATTTATCAATTGAGAGACTCCACTAAAGCCTGCAAAATCTTAATTAATATCAAGCAGTGCTGTAACAAGTAAAACTAAGGGGTTCAAGGGCTATTTAAAGAGAGTTAGATTAGCTCCTTTACAATAATGGAACCAAGAACCGTTGAACAAGCCAAGACTTCCAAAGGAAAACTGCGCATATACAACTTCGATTATTAATCGATCATCGGTAGTTCAGATGGACTGATGATTGATCTTGAAAATTGTGACTGATTCCGAACACTATTAGCATGTAGTGACTACTAATGCCAAACCGACACTTGAAATAATAAGAAATTAAGCTCTGGTATGTGTTCACTACTAATGAAACAAATAAAATTGAAAAAATAAAAGATAACCTTCAATATGTGGTGACCACATCTGACCACACAGAAATTTGTAAATTAAATAATGTTTAGCAAGTGGTCGACACTGTTACTGCTCACCTCACTAAAATTTAGAATGAATTAAATATTATCCATTCTTTAATATGTGGTGAGCACCAATGAAAAGTGAAAACATAAAATAATAAATTTATGATGTAGTGACCACTACCAATCATTCTAAATTGTGAAGAAAATTAAATGATAACATAGGCCAGCTGTCTACAAAAATATATTTGACAGCAGGGTCAGTAGATTTACAAGTTTCTGCTCACTTGCTGCAGGCCGGAAGGTAGCGCACGTGACCGGTATTTAGCGCCATCTATTGTCGGATGTTCTAAGCTGCTAAATTACCAGATGTCAAGTAACAACAGCTTAACCGGAGGTCGACGTCTTTGCACTCACAGGGCTAGCCTGAAGGCAATACTGAAGGCCCTAAATATCCATATTGAAATCTACAATGCTTTGACTGACATTATTCTTATAATAATAATTGTATTTAGGTGACCTGTGACCAACCTTTATAAAACAAACCACCCATTGAGCCAGCAATATTTATATCATAAAATTCAATATTGCCAGATGACCTCTTTCTATAGGACAAGGAAATATAACACTCAATTACATGGTGTGAATGGAAGGACTTCATTGAACAAGTTTGAGGGTGTATCCTTATTGAAAATTGTTAAGATCGGATTCCTCCTCTCTTATATTTAACCCTTTCATACCTGGAGATCTACTTGACTAGTAGCAGTTTTGGCTGATACGGGTATGAATGGGTTAAAGTCATGGTATGGTATTCAACAAGGTGACAGTGGCGCCACCTATATGGACAGAATGACTGGTGCCCTCCCTTTTTTATTTTAGATTTTCAAAGTGTAACTGACAATCATAGCTTATGTGAAGTTTAATGGATTTCTATATGTGGGGTGTATTTCAAATGGATTTTAAGTTTTTTTATGCCACTGTCACCCTGTCGAATAAGGCTTTAGGAGACATCTACACACTGCCTGGTTTAACAAACTGCCACGCCCCCTAAATTAGCTGTCATGTCATGCTATTTCTTTATTCATTATACCGGGCCTATTGTCATCTCATGACTGATCTGAATAAAGAATATATTCTTGTGAACTGCCTACGATAATGAAGCTTAAATCTAGTTTCAGGAGACAAACGTGGGCTAAATAAGGTCATGACATATCAAGGTGTACATCACACGACCCACCTCTTTGCTGCAAGCAAAACATCGTAACCTCCCTCCAGAAAACTTTTCATGTTGGTCGGTACAATACTGCTTCCGGCACAGACATCAACAATGTCCCCTCCATCCCTGAGCTCTACACCGACCCTCCGTCTACCCCCTTCCTCAAACTGGACGAAACGCATCCTTTGGCCGTGGTAGCACCGTTTGATCGCTTGCCGGAGAGTGGCTACACTTCGAACTCCGAACATCTATGTCACAGATTGTAAAGGATCTTTGCCCAACATGTTTATAAAATCGCGTTTTGTTATCATAACATGTCCCAGTTGACCTACTTTTATGCGCTTGCATTGGCCCAACCTCGAAATGCTGTTGACATAGTTTCCACGTTAGAGTGCAGACCAATCATATTTCTGCGAACTAGGTCGAGCCAAAATATGTTCTGAAATGATAACGCACCCAGGACAGCCTGGCAAGTCAAGCTGTGCAGATTCACACTGCTCACAACAATGACTATCAATAATTCCCTGAACCTCTGAACCTGTCAATAATCAATAACAGCAGCGCATGATACGTTAAGAAGAGCCCGGTATTTTATGCTATTGTTAATTATTATTATTACTATTATCATTATCATTATTATTATTATCATTATTATTATTATTATTATTATTATTATTATTATTATTATTATTATTATTATTACTATTGTTGTTGTTGTTGTTGTTGTTGTCATTATTATTATTATTGTTATCATTATTGTTGTTATTATTATTTGTATTATTATTATTGTTATTATTATTATTATTAGTATTATTATGGATCCCTTGAATGACTTCTTAGGATTGCATCATCATCAATCATCATCACCATCATCATCATCATCATCATCATCATCGATTATATCATGTTCGGTTGTCTACATAGTATTAGTTTGGAAACTGAGAACTCTCACCTAATTCGTTAGAATATTACGTTGTATGATTTCTGTTAATTTTTTTATGTCAGGTTTAGAAATGACGAGGTGGTCGACGCGAAAGGGGGGGGGGGTGTTCTTTTAAACTTTTCGGAATGAAAGGGGGGGGGGGGGGGGAGAATGCCAGTCCTTTTAAAATGAATAAGATTAGTTTAGGAGTGGGATTAACTTTCCTCACAGTCAAAAACAAAACAAAAACAAAAGAAAAAACAAACAAACAAAGGCGATCGCCCCTTCCCCAGCTGTATGGACGGATATCGCTTTCTGTGTAAAAGAGACATTTCAAAAAGTGTTTGCAAACCCCAAAATAATCTCTACGTGCGTGCCAGGTTAAAATAATTTGAATTTGAAAATGCGAGAGTGGATCCGCCGTGGCCTGGTGGTTATGATGCCTGACTCCCAAGCGTAAGTTCGCAGGTCCGATTTTCCGTTGGGTTCCCCCAAAAAGTGGGTTGACCGGTCGCTATATAAATGTGCCACGTTGTGGAGGAGTTTCTATGGTCCTCCTGCAACTGAAAGACCCCTCAACTATACGTGAATAGAAGGGAATTTCTTCTCAGTTCTGGGTTTCTATCTCGTCGCGATATGACCTGATATAAATGTCTTTGTTGAAAGCGACGTAAGTCCCCAATCCTTCCTTCCTTCGAAGGTGCGAGAAAATATTTCATTATACTGCGCATCTAGGCAGCCCAATCCCTAGTAAAAATATTTATTGGTTATCAGATAATCTTATGCAACTGAAGGTAAGATTAAGCAAATTCCAACTTTTTTGAAAACCTTTTTTCAAGAACTAACACTGTCATAACGCGTGATAGCAATGATATGAAGACCATCTAAACGACATCTTCAAGGATTGTTCAAAGAACGTTGCGGGAGTGAGAATGTTAAAAAAAACCGCGGCCAAAGATGCAGTACCTTAGTACTAAAATCCCGTTTAAAAATGCGATAAACATTTATTTTAGTAAGAATGATAAAATCAAAATTGTATAGTCTAAAAAGTATAGACTAATCCTAGGCCCTTTCCATTTGTTTTGTCAAATGTCAATTTGTACTAACCGGTACTAACAATCTGTGTTACTCGGCTGAGCCAGCCGGAACGTTTGTTGATATCACCATGAAGCACATTACACGGAGAATACGAATAAGTATTCCTTTAACAAATTACAACCCGTTATTTGTTGACTATGATTATGCGGATTCTGCGATCTAGATCACATCAAAAATTATATCATCAGATAAATACAATAACATGTCAGAATAACAAACGCATTTTCAATGTCTGAGTTCGTATTCAAGTTCAGCTCATGATGGTTGGATGCCACGAAAATTACCCCAATCAGTTGTATTCCAATAATATTTAAAATTTGCTGTAGGAATAGGTTGGTGTTGAAATTGTGTCACCTTTGTAAGAAAGTGAAGTCTCGGTGAAGGGCATGGAATGGGTACTAAACTTTTATATGATAACGATTGATAATGCAAAGTAGTTCTCGTTTCAAAGAGAGTAATGACTTAAAAAACTACCAGAGATTAATAGGTAAGATTACACATCTCATTCATAGCGAGTGTTAAGAATAAAATGGTGCAATGGCGCAAACTCAGGTATTATACGTGGCTATAGTCTGTCTGACCCAAGCTTCGTTGACCGTTTCTTCCTCTTTTTGTTACATAGAGTTTGCATAGCCTATGTATAAACTTGGCATTTAACCTCTTAGGATCATTGTGTACTTTATCTATATACTTGCTTTCTTTCTCAACTCCTTAAAATGTTGATTTTGCTCATTAGGTGCCCATTGTAAAATTCCACGCAAGATCGCGCAAATTCGTACTGTTTAGTACTGGCATTTTTTTTAAAAAATGGGACCTAATGAGCAAAATCAACATTTTAAGGAGTTAAGACAGAAAGTAGGTATATACATACCGGAGTTAGTGCTCATAAGAGGGGTTTGCCAAGTTTGGATGGGAAACACGAAGGTTTTCTAAAAAAGAAAGAGGAAAAGGGTCAGACAGACTTTAATCCAATGGCGAATTGAAACTGCATCAGCGGCAATTGTAATTTTGAAAGCACAAACCAAGAGACAAAGTTTAATGCACATTTCAATTACAGAGGAACTTGAACACGCATTTCTTTCAATCATTTTGTTTGGTAAGGCCGTCAACATATAGATGGCAGCACCTTCTGATTTAGCCACCATGCGGTAATTTGACAAACTAAATTTTCCAAGAAATCTCAGCTTGGGCATCCACGTTCCCAACTTTTAGCTCTTCCGTCATACATAAGTACTCCCTTCTTTAAGAACATGTTACTTATGCTTGACTTATGAACCCTTAATCAAATACTTCAAAAATATATTTTTAAAATGAATGAGTAAATTTTGATCATCAAAAATACTTTTGAATTGGCTTTCTATTTAGAATTAAACTTAGGAGAATATGTTAACTGATATTCAGAGGGAGTAAAATTTGTTATTGGAACAGCGCGCACTTGTTCCATGCTGTCATTGGCCTCCAAGCGAGCGAGAGGGACGTATATTTGGCTCAAGTTTCACAGACTGCTATCTGCAAGTCTTGGAAAATGGCTACCAGCTGTAAGGATGACGTAAAGGGGGCACATTCCATAAGAGACTGGAGAGGGGTGGAGAGATTTGGCGCGGCAGCGAGTAGCGAGGCACAGTCGGGTTACCCTCCCACTTCCCCCGGCTTCTTGCAACGTACGGAGCAGAGGTCTGCGGACTCCAACGGGACGTCCGGTTCCAAGGATTTTTTGGACACTCTTCAAGAAAGTTCCGTAGATCCTGAAGAGGATACGGTTGGACAGGGTCCAGAAGCGGACTTTGATAAGAACAATCTCGACTTAGAGCCTCTGAATTTACTGGAAGAGGTCATTTTGGCGCACGAGTGTATCTCCGACCCTCCGCCGCCGTCGGAAATTCGACAGAGCCCGAAACCACGTCCAAAGAAATCCAGGCTGAAGTTCCGCAAGTTTTTCCGCTCCTTCGGGCGAAATCGAGCCACAATGAGTGACACCAAGGATGGGCAAGCCACCGTGGCTGGCGAAAAAGAAGGTAATAATAACTTCCAAGTACAAGTGGTCCTCATAAGTCACGGGGGTATCTAAACAGAGGTCAATTATTTTGTTTACTGCGCTTTTCCCATTCACCGCTTTTACTACACAAGTCACAACTGTGGTGTGGGTGTGTACCATACAGCTAGTATGTAGTGTCGTGGCTTCCTTGCTATTGTTGACCATGGGTTTCGCTAGGGTTTCGATGAAGCCGGCCGGGTGGTGTCTATTTCACCGCTACATGGCATGCATGTATTTCCATGTTGATTTCAGCGGTGCCTAAATGAGGAGGATTTATTCGCGGTGCAGCGTGGGCCCAGTGAGCGTAAAATTGGAGGAAAGTTACACCCGTTGGCGTTGCGACACATCAAATGCGTTCACTTTCAGTCGCAAAGAATTACTTTACTTTTGAATAGCAGCTGCCTAGGAACAATTCAAATATCCTATAATACTTTAATAACAGTTTGCGTCTGTTTCATGACTATATACATACTTTCCATGTTATATGCTCAGACTAGACATTTTTTCCGGCTAATTTAACTACTGATGCCTTTATTAAAATATTGCAAAAAACTTAGGAAGCTGAACAAATAATTTAATAAAAGAATATATTGCAGAAATTGAAATTGTACACAATATCATTCCTTTGTATTGAGGGGTGCCCATCTTAACTTGGTCGCACCCTGATTTAGGATGGAGCTGGGTGTGGTTATTTCAAGGGAATCACAGTCATCACTTAGTGCCTGAAGTGGTCATCTTTGTTCTGGTCAACATTAGACTAATACCATTTTTACAGAAAAAATGAACATACAAAGATTTTTTTAAATTGTTTTTTTGAATCAAACCTCAAACAGGTTTTAGTTTGAAATATATTTTTAGATATAAAATAGAATGTCTTGTCCATCCATTTTGGTCAGGAATTCTTTATCTTTACATTTGTGGAACATTCTGCTCCAAAAAGTTGCCAGTGGGCTTTAAAAAGTCCCTCCATAAAGCCAAATGACCACTATATCTAATACATGTATTAGTGGTTTTTTTTCAACCAGACATAACTGGTCTTTGTATAGCAAACAACACAAGCTTTACAATAAGAAGCCTTACATCAATGGAAAAGGCTTTTCTTAACTGACAGTAACTTTTTTTCAGGCTTAACATTTTCAAATGAAATGTGACAGTTATAGCATTATTATGGTTTCATTTAAACTGAAAATATTTTTCAAATTGAAATAGTAGGATTTTTTTCTGCCAAATTAATGGTAGCCTATAAACCTCAGTTTTAGAAAAAATCATTTCTGGTGATATAATTCTTGGGAGTTTTCTTCCTACAGCGCCTCATTTTCAAGTATCAGTTTATTAGCCATACATTTACACAACAATATTGCATCTTATAGGACTTCTATGGAATGACATTCCATTTCTATAAGCAATGTAGGACTAAAACTGGGACACTTCTCTGTCATGTTTTCACAAGTAGTGTTCTTTCATAAACCAGGCTGACACGAAAATCTCACATATGCCATAACTGTGCATATCAAAATGAACACATGTTTTCATCCTGGGTCTATAGTCTATACTGTGTACTGAACATTTGAGAAAAATATAGCAATAAGTCTTGACCTCTCCTCTATAACTGGTGTTGATGGCATAGCAGGGGCTTCTCAACAGATGCTGGTCTTTGTTGGAACCCACAGGGATGGCCGAAGATGACAGATGGTGGCTGGGCATAGCTCTATTTGATGTGCCGGCTGGTCAGGGCTATTTCGGGGGTGACGATTTAAAGTAATGCTGTGGTGTCGTCATGGCAGGAACGTAGAAGAAGTTTAGGTCAGTTAGGTGAAAACTTTGAAGGTCATTTCTAGATAGAGGACAAATTGTGTTATTGACATTTCACATCATTACAATGGTATTTCAGCCATCTTCTGATGTAATTATGGGTATTTCCACTCTAGTGATAGATTAGTAGCTGAGAGAGAGAGAGAGAGAGAGAGAGAGAGAGAGAGAGAGAGAGAGAGAGAGAGAGAGAGAGAGAGAGAGAGAGAGAGAGGGAGGGAAGGAGAGAGAGAGGGGAGAGGGAGGGAGGGAAGGAGAGAGAGTGATTGAGAGAGAACGAGAGAGAGAGAGAGAGGCACTCATCTGCATACATCTAATAACAAGGGATTTGTTTTACAGATTGGAGATTAATATGAGAAAACTAAATTATATACCTTAAGATATTGTTAAACTAAGTAATCACGAAAGAAGTAAAGGTGCATCGTGCTACTGGCCCCCTGTGTGTTTTGGAGGTCATACAGTAGACGCTGCACAGTTGTTTATAACTGAAGTGGTGGTCAATCAAGTTAGTAGCCTCTTCACCGTATTCATCCATTATCTCAAGTAGTCCCCTAGTGGAGGAATATGATAAGATAAGGCAACAGGCTTATCTTGTACGATTCTTGAAGAGGCAGTAATACAGCAGTGCTCAAGAGCTGAGATTGGAAAACTGCTTAAAATCATTGCCACTTATACTACATGTAGGTTGCAAGGTATGGGTGGGTATTCATGAAGTTTGTGTTTTATTCTATGGTTAACCCATTCATGCCCAGAGATCTCCTTGACAAGTGTCGTCTGGACCTTGGATACTTTTCAAAATATTTTCTGAAAATTGCTTTTGATAAAAAATTATCTCCAATATAGTCAGGCGGTTTTGGGCACTACTGCCATGAATGGGTTAAAAAGCACATGAAATGAAGTACAAGCCAGCCAACACCTCTTCTTCAAATGTTCTGTGGGAAAATGTTTTATTTACAAAAGGAAAATAATTGGCCGAAATTTTCAAAGGGAACTGTGGACAATGAGAGATAAATTTGTCCATATCAAGCAAACAATCAAAAAGTTCCACAGTTAATGTTAGGAAAATAGTTTTTAAGATAGATAAAATAGCATGATTGTTATCTGAATATATATCGTCATGCAGTCTCCCCCTAAAAAATAAGAAAGATAAAAAATGAATGAATGAATGAATAGATATGTAAATGAAACATTCAAAATTGTGATAGCCCTTTTAGAAACTCATTTTCATTTTACTTAAGCTGAGGCACTACACCATTGGTGAAGGTAACGTTGGGTTATGCCAACATCATGGTTATGATCTTGACAGCTGCTGGGTGTTAATACTAAATAGGTATGTTTTCTTTAGTTAGTTTGTTAGGGCGGTGTGAGTGGTGGGATGGGATTGTTTGTTTGACAAAGTAATAGTGTACATTTCACTAGGTGGGCCCTCTCCCTTCTCATAGTCACCAGCCTTGGGTATTCGCCAAGATGTAATGGTAAGCATGTTGTTGGTGCTGGCTCCTCAGAAAGTGGATATTCTCCCTTCCTCAGTTCCTTCCAATGTTGAGCTACTTTTGTTCAAAACACAAGGATGCAAAGATTTTTGAAAGCCATCTAAATCCTGTCATGTTGGTATTCATTGGATAGCTCTCACTGAGTACTCTCAGATGAGTACGCATATGCCAGGGTTTCAGTGATTTTTCAGGGTTTTTGCATAATTTTTTATTGGCAAAATTAGCCCACAGCAGCGTAAGGGTCGTCTATTTTCTGCTATATTTAATTTAATTCTCGACTAGCCAGTTGTGAATGGTGGAGTCAGGGTTTGACTTACGTGGGTGTCCGGGCCGTATTCACGCCCTGAAATTTGTCCGGCCGACCCAAGACTGACTATCATTTATCATATGAGATCACCCGAAAACCGACCAGAAAAATTTTCTTAAGTCAATCCCTGCTGGAGGAAAACAGACTACCCCCCCAAATATTCTTTCTACGAAAAGATATCCGCAACAGAGTGAGACCTGTTTAGGCTGCAAGGGAGGTGAGAACATAAAGAGCACCTGTTCTGTGAAAGGTTTTGCTTGTAGAATTGATGGGAGGTTTAAGTAGCTAAGGCACTGGGGGAGTGATCTAACATGAAATGTAGTCGAGTTACTCATAACTTAAGATCTTGCCCAAGTGGAGGGCTAAAAATAAAGAAGTTTTTAATGGGTGGGAAAATTCTATGAATAGAAGTAGCTAACTTAACCCATACATGCCTGTAGAATGTAGACTGTAGCCCCCAAAACCCTGACTATCTATCATTAACTAAATGATATATTTTTGACCAAAGCAAATAAAAGAAAAAAGATCATGAAAGAGAATGTTGAACTAATAAAACCAAACTATTAAATGTTAATGGGTAAAATAAGGGTGAAAGTTGGAGGAGAAATATTTGAGCCTGCAGGAATACAGCTGCAGAAAAATACATGAATGTGTTAAGTCCTTGCCAATTTGATCAGTATTTCTTGATCAATAATCCCCATATGAATGATATGATACTGATGGAATCACGAGAAAGTTTTTTGGGTTGGTACAGTTTTGGGGTCAAGGACTCACTACTGATTAGCAAGTGAGTAAGCATGGTACGTCAAGATGTATGCATGGCTATGTATGTCATAATGATTTAAGCCATCTGGTTTTTGCACTCAGCACATGGGTGCAGCGTTCATTCCTAAGGTCACAGTACTCACAGCCAAGGGTGGGGTTTGTGTTTTCTCTTCACGGGAATATCTCTCAATATCTTGCAGTCTATTGCAGTTTTTACACATATTTTGAAAGTTGTCAATGAAATGGATGATTTCAGTGATATAGTTACTGAAATCATATCTTTTCTATTCTTCGCTAATTTAAGGTTAGCAGAGTGTACTAAGTTTCAACCAGGAGGGTTTAGAGCCAATTACAAAATGTAGCAGGAAATACACAGACATTTCTAGAATAATGGTAGATGAATGCTAGGGTATCCTAGTAGGGAAATTTCAAAATCCAGATCCTACAGGATTAACAGGAATGATTTTCATGCATTTTAAATGCAAGGCGTTCATAAAAGTATGCTGAAGAAAAGGACTCTAATGTGTGATATTCGTCTAGACATTTTCATGTCAGAGTCCAGGCCAGGTTTTAGTTGGCCAGCCTGTCATACCTCAAAGCCAATTTGGTCTCCCAGACTGATCTTCACTCGCCCTGGGCATCCTGAGAATCGAGAATGCGCCAATGTTTAACCCTTTCCAATGCTGGGGCTTCTTTTGTCCAAAGCACAGGAAAGGAAATATTTTTGAAAAACATCTAAACCCTGTCTTGTTGGAATTCATTGGATAGCTCTTGCTGGATACACTGCCAGGGTTTCAGTCATTTTAAAGTGTGTTTTTTTTGCATCATTTTGTATTGGCTTAATTAGCCCCCAGCAGCATGAGGGTTGACCCTTTCATAACCTGAGTGGCAAGATTTTTGGGTCTTATTCTCTACATGCAAATTTCAAGACAGCTGAAAACATTGCTATTACAAAAGGTGTTTTAGATACCTATATGGACCATTAATGCTGACTTTTCTTTAAAGGGCTTTTAAACATTATCAGGGCTCGACGCTAGGGCTAGCCCCGAAGCCCCGGGCTAGTTATTGAAAGCCAGGGCTAGTAAATTCAACCTGTGAGTAGCCCTGAGGGGCTAGATAGAATTAGAACATCAGCGCTTGAAAAAGTATGAAGCCCTCCTTTGGCTCTGACTAGCTGGATGATAATATAACTCAATTTACCAAAATACACTGTATTCTTTTCATGTAATCAACAGAGGCTATGATATCAACAGAGGTCACTATTTGAAAAGAGTTGTCATTAATATCAGGGCTAGCAAAAATATTTCAGGGCTAGTAAAAGTTTCGGTAACTAGCCCTGCTGGGCTTATGAAGTTTTTTCTTAATGTTGAGCTCTGATTATAGATGTATACTGCAATATTTGTATGATTTCAAGAAGAAGAAAATCTACCAAATTTGGTCATATTCATATAAGGAATAGTTATCCGCCAAGGGGAATATACACAATTTTATTTGTATCATGTATTTTTCTACTATTGTAGTTATGGGATGTAAAGTATAGTTTGAATAATTCATTTGAACTATATCAAAAGTTTATCATACTTAACTTTTGACTATATTAGATACATTTTCCTGGTTGATCAGATGTCTGTAAATTAGTGAATAAACATTTACATCTATCACCCAGGTTAAATAATTATATATGGCTTATTAGCATAATGTCATATTCCGGATTATATGAAAATCATGGCAAGGGATTGGAATATTTGAATATTGGAGTACATGGTGTCATTTCTGTCCATCCCTGGGGCAGTGTCACGGGTACAAGTTTCTCATAGCCTCCCCGAAGATCGCGTGACCTCCTATCCACAGATCGCAGGCACGCTAGCGGGTGATAAATATTTTGCTAATCTCAGATAGGTGTTTATGTTAGCTCTGGCCCGTTCCAGTAACAGGCTGCATTAAAATATGTCCCTCACACTCAAGAGTTGAGCAGTAAGGCCTTAAAAGAAAGTTGTTTGTTTCCAGTAATTTGACTTTAACAAGTTGTAACAAAAAAAAATACCAAACCAAATTTTTTTTCCGCCCTTTCAACTCCCAATCAACATAAAACATGCATGAAACACATTTTTTTGAAAAAAATAATAAAAATAATAATTTACCTAACTACCAACACTATATTTTTCATACCGTTGCGTAACAGGAAAAAAACATTTTTTTAGGCCTATCACCATAGCGATAGAAGTGCAACAAACACATGCTGCTTAGCACTGCAGAGCATACGAGAAAGTCATGTAGGTTACTGGGACCTCTATTGGCTGGATTAAGAACTAAAGATTTTGTGACTGGAGAATTGATGTTACGTAAGTCACATGGGCATCTCTTTGTTCAACTAATTTGTTTAGATATCCTAATTAAGTAATACTGATGGGTCACCTTTTTCTAGATATCCTAGTGAGAATGAAATTTACTCATGGTAACTTTGTTTGGCTCACTAACCATTAGGGATCATCCCCGACTTGTTTTTCCACTGGTCTATAACTTACATTTGCTGTGGTGAGGTTTTTACGCTACTGCCATTTGCAGTGATATTTTCCCTGCATTGATAGAGTGAAATGCTGAACACCATCACTGACACTCAGTGGCAGCCTATCTCTCCCAAGCAATATATCACATTACAAAACATACGTCATGTTGGTCTTGTGTATAAGTTCTAGCCACAAATTATGAAATCATCTCAGGAGGACATCTTAAGCCATAGCTAAGATTTTAATGATAAGTCAAAGGAGAAATCATTTTGTGTCATTTTTTAAGGCAGAAAATTAAGTGCTGTCTGGAGCGATAAAGTTTTGAAAATAATTTCAGGTTTAAGAGAATATTCCCAAAATATTTGAAGGAGAGTGGTAGGTTTCTGATCAGCACTCTTCATTCAAATAATTTGGGAAAATGTTCTGGTCACCTACCTACACTTTACTAACTAAATAGTCAATACTTTTCAGAGGTATGAATGAATAGGTTAATTTCAACTTGATTTCACATTTACAAACTATTTTGAAATAGTGCCAAATCACCTGGTTGCTCCGGACAAAAATGGACTGAGAAAGTCATGAGATATTTTTGTTTATTTCTGCACTCACCAGGGGGCACCACTATCGACCCATTCTCACCTAGAGTTTTCTTATAAAAAGTGTCACCTGGATGCAGTGAAACTTTGATAACCTGGGAATGAAGCACATTTTTGCAAACTTCTTTGAAGGACAGTAGTAGATTTAGTTCAGATAAATAATTTTCCTTTCAGTATTTTAAGAGAAGCTCTGGCCAGAAAGGCATCACAACGGGATGCAGGCTTTTTAAAGCAACGAAGGCACTAAAAGTGTTAACCCTTATAATGTTCCAATGCTGAGGACAAGTTTTCTGAAAACCATCTAAAAACTGTCATGTTGGTATTCATTGGATAGCTCTCGCTGAGTGCTCTCAGATGAGTACCAATGTACCTGGGTTTCAGACATTTTCCCAGGTTTTTGCAATGTTTTGTATTGGCCAAATTGGCCACCAGCAGCAAAAGTGTTAACTGGCTGTACTTCTCTGGTCGACATTCCTTGGCTATAAATGTGTGGTCTTTCTAGACCATTAGCTGTGCGAGGGGAGGAGCAGGGGTCCTGCAAGTCCTCACCGAGTATCTGTGTTACATCCGGAGATAAAGTGGACCAGTAATGAACAGGCCAAAGTGGCCCCGTATCTGGTAGGGCTGTTTAATTGGCCCTACGCACTCGGTGTAAACTGTCACCTAGACCATTCCTGTGTGAACTTCAAAGATTTCCCCGTGGATGTTCCAGGTCATTGAAATGGACGGGTGAGGGGAGAACAGATGGAATAAGCATATGGGGATATTGAAACTGCACCAAGGGGTGTGCAGATGGCACTCAGACGTATATGGGGATATTGAAACTGCAACAAGGGGTGTGTAGATGGCATTTATACATCTATAGGGATAGTGAAGCTGGTCAAAGGAGTAAGAGAATGCACATCGATATATGTCAAATATTTGATGCATATAGTAGGGTATTGAAATTTACACTTAGAGCGGCCAAAAGAGGCCTGACAAATTTGAAAATATTTTACTTACAAAAACATTTCCTTGAAAACATTTAAAAGGAGAAATTTGATCAGTGGTCTAACAACAGCTTTCCTTCAAACATTTTGTGAACTTTTGCCTTAAGTTATTTTCAAAAGTATGAAAGTAGCAGGCGATACCTTTTAAGAAACTAGTGTCAAAGGGTGAAAGGGGTGAAGGAATACAGGAAACATATGTTTGGAAATATCGAAACTTACCCAAGAGACTTAAACTAAATATGTGATGTCTAATGCTTGAGCTGTTCAGCCAATTTTCTGCCCTGCTAGTATGTGACATGTGCAAGATACATTAGGCCTGGTAATGCATACTGCTTATCATCAGTTACTCACCATATCTCACCCTCTCACAGGACCATATCTCACACACACAGTCTCACAGCTTAACCCCTATGCTGCTGGTGACTAATTTAGCCAATACAAAATGATGCAAAAAACCTAAAAAATGACCGAAACCCTGGCACATTGGTTCTCATCTGAGAGTACTCAGTGAGAGCTATTCAATGAATACCAATATGATAGGGCTTAGATGGTTTAAAAAATATTTGCGTCCTTGTGCTTTGGACAAAAGTAGCCTGAGCATTGGAAGGTTAACTCTGCAGGCCTGTCTTGGCCCTGAACTGCCAACTTTGGTTATTACTTTTACTAGAAATAGTTTTTCAGAAAATATTTTAAGGATGAATGTTGCAAAACTCAGCTTACATCTCTTTCTTGATATGATAAATAAGTTCATACTTCATTTTCAAATCACTGATGAAAAGGTGTTCAAAATTACTGGAATATGTCAATATGTCCTACATATGCATTTAACAAATATTGGATAATTTAAAGATTTCGCTTACTTTTTCCTCGCTTCCTTACCCAGTTATCTGACAAGCTAGCTGTTGTATGTTTAAATGTGTTAAAATATTCATACCTGGAGAATGGAGATCCTTTATATAGATTGTCTGGACCTGCAATACTTTTGAAAATAACTTCAGAATCAATCATAAAATCAGAAAATATTTCAAAGAGAGCTGGGGGTTGGGTTTAAATCAACATTTCTTTTCAAGAAAATGCTCTCATTGCAACAATATTACCAAAATTGTCAGGACATGTTTCGCGTTGCAGGCATGAATGGGTTAAGGTATGTTAGTGTACCTGGTGTATGTTACTGTTAGAAGCCAGCAATGTAGAAGCTGTCTGAGTAGATTATACTGGTAACAGTTACCAGCAACCCCTCAGCCTAAGTAATTAACCCATTCATGCTCAGAAGTTTTGGAAATTTTCGTCTGGATGTTTTGATATTTTTGAAAATAACTCAAGAATAAGCACAGTTTTTTAAAATGTTTTGAAGGAGAATTGTTGGATGTAATCTTATGAACATTTCTCCTTCAAATATTTTCCAAATTATCCTTTTTTTAAAGAGATATTCCAAAAAAATGGTCATACCAATCTGATCCTCTGCAGCAATAAATAGGTTAATTCCTCAGGTGTCTGCAGCTAGCAGGCCAGACACCATCCAGACAGCCAACTTGTCATGTTGGTGTCAATCAAAACTTAAACTTGGTGTTTGGCATATAACAACTTTTTTTTAAAGTTTGAAATATTGTTTAGTTGTTAGCCCTGGTTAGTTAGCCACTTTGTAATAATGAATGTAATAGTGAACTGTGCCTTTGAAAAATATGGTAACTCATGCACACTTAAGAGTTTCTCTTGAAAGTATCATCTGCTACTCTCATACTTTTGAAAATAACTTTGGAGTAAAGCTAAGATTCACAAAATATTTGAAGGAGAGTTGCTATTTGGCTTCTGATAAGCATTTCTCCTTCAAATATTTTCCAAAGAATGGTTTTGTTAGAAAAATATTTTCAAAATTGTCAGGCCTGTTTAGGCAGCTCTGATTGTGAATGGATTAAGGGGTTAAGATACCAGGAATTTGAATTTCCTTATCTTGTGGCTAGATATCAAGCTATAGTTTTAAACATGTATACTAGTATATGATATTAACCCTAATGCTGCCGGTGGCTGATTTGACCAATAAAAAATGATGCAAAAACCTGAAAAATGACTGTCACATTGGTACTCATCTGAGAATACTCAGCGACAGCTATCTAATGAATACCAACATGACAGGGTTAAGATGGTTTTTGAAAATCTTTGCGTCACGGTGCTTTGGAAGAAAATAACCTCTGCATTGGAAGGGTTGGTTAACATATGTGCACTGTGCAGGGTGTGACCACAACCTCAAGGTATGGTGGCCTGATAGAGGTCCAGCTAACCACTAGCCCCATAGCCCAAGGCTACAGATAATGATGTCGGGCTAAAGTGATATTTTCCTTAGTAGCCCTGCTGGCTATTGGAATAGTAACATTCATATTCATATTCATATTACAATATGAAAAATGTTCACATAAATACCCACATGAAATATATGGCACTTATGTTATGGACAATAATTTTGTAAAGTATTTTTGGTTTTGTTTTGGTCAGGATCATAAATATTTTTTCTCTATTTGTACTGGATAATTAGGGATACAAGAGGTAAATCCTGACATGCTCCTCTCTGGAACTATACTGGTGTAGGCTAATAGGACTACCACTAGTGTCAGAACCAGCTATGTCAGAAGTTGTAGGTTTCATCTTTTACCCAAAGAGAAACCTACACATTCCAGAGTACCAGGCTGATTGACCTTGACATGGACCCCTGACCTTGGAATGAGTTCATGTCAGAATGATGTGCAAATGTATTCATAGTGAGTGACCACTGACCACTCTGCAGATATATTCGTAGGGAGTGACCACTGGTCTTAACCCTTATGCTACTGGTGGCAAATTTGGCCCATACAAAATGATGCAAAAAACCTGAAAAATGACCGAAACCCTGGCAAATGGGTACTCATATGAAAGTACACAGCGAGAGCTATCCAATGAATAGCAACATGACAGGGTTTGGATGGTTTTCAAAAATCTTTGTGTCCTTGTGATCTGGATGAAAATAGCATTGGAAGGGTTAAGAGTGACCAGTTGATGGGCGGTGGCAAGCGGTGGAGATTTCAGGGTTCAGTAAAGGATGCTCCGCCACTCGTAATATGTGTCATTTATAGTCGGCGGCGGCAGATGGTTTGAGTTAGGGAAATGTTGAGGTTGTCCTCCGAAGCATGACAGGGAAAACACAGCTCGGGGAACTAGCGCGAACCCTGTTGGCATGTGGACACATACGGACAATCAGGGAATTACATAAAATGTTTCTTAACACTTTCATCCTCGCAGTTTCTCTTGAAAGATGTTGTCTGGGAATTTGATACTTTAAAAATAAGCACACAAGCAAGTGTGAATTCATAGAAACAGTTGAAGTAGAACTATATCTGTATTCTTTTTTTTCTTTTTTTTTGGGGGGGGGGGGGGATGGGGAAGTGGGGTCTGATCATCATTTTTCTTGCAATTGCTTCTTTTATGATTCCTCCATCAGATGTGGCAGCTATCTGAATTCATAGGTGGTCCAGTAAATGGAATCGTATTATCCTTTTGAAGTTCCTCATATCACCACCAGGGGGTGCGGGGGATGCAAATAAGTGTGCTTGTAGTTATACTTTCTAGGTTCCTCATATCACCAACAGGGGATGTGCAGGAGAGAGGAAGATGATCGGGAAATGGCTAATAAGTGTGCTTGTAGTTATACTGTCTTAGTTCCTCATATCAGCACCAGGGGGATGCGAAGGAGCAAATAAGAAGACTGAGAAGTGCGAGTGTATGGAATCTGACCTTCTGTTAACACTTGGCTGATGCCGTGACCGAGAAAAGCGTGAGAGATCTCGCTTTGGCGGAAAACTGCTTCCACATGTTGCTACTATCTGACAATACATCATCACACTCTCTAGACGCTAACAACCACCAGCTCTACGGCTCTAAGTGAATTTGTATAGGTACTAGCAGGAACTATATACAGATCTTAGCAAGGATCTAGAAACTGGGTGCTCAAAATTGGCAATTGTAAAATTTAGGGACTTTATGTGTCATTGAAGACCATAATATACTCAGTAATAACCATAAACATGCATTTACTTGGGAAATATATTGGGGTGAAAAAAATCGATTACATTGTATATGCCTGAAATTGACATTTTAAGAAATTACACACAAAAGATTTGGTGTCCAACAGGGTTAATTTTTGATGGTTTGGGTGTCCAAATGACACACATATGCTCTGCTGGCTAAGACTGTGTTCTGTAGTACAAGACAGGGCTCCACATTTGCACTGACCTGCCTGCGTTCGGCAGGTACTTAAATTGAAAATGTGCTGTCAAGCTATCAGGAATGAATGATCACTCTTAAGAGTTCTTTTGAAAGAAATTGATACACAAAATTATCTGAACATTTGTGCATTTCAGGTGAAAATGGGAAAAGGCACTGGGGTATATCGGCTTGTAGAATTGCCCCTGTACCCTTAAAAAGGGCAAATATTCCTCTCCATATGTAATATGTCTTTGATTGTCAGTCAGGCAGTGTAATATGGCTTAATACATCTAAGGGGATAAACATATATAGGCTATCTTCCTAGGCTACTGGGACTTGATCACATGTGTTAGCAGGAGATCCTCCGCATCAAAGTGGACAAGTGTCCCCCAAGGACCCGGCAACTTCCTCAGTTTATCTTTCAATCTTCGCGCTCCCCAGGAGTATGGAGATAAGATAAACTGATGGAGGGGTTGGGGGGGGGGGGGGGGGGGGGGGTGAAGTGAGGGTTCAAAATTACAGGCAGCTTCCTAGAGGGGTTGGGTGGGGGGGGGGGAGGGGGGTGGGAGTGTGGGTTCAACATTACAGGCAGCTTCCTTAGTAAATCCTTAAATCTTAGTAAGGAGATAAAAAGAGGGGGTTGTGTAGTGGGTTCAAAATTCAACATTATGGGCAACTTCCTCAGTTTATCCCTCAATCTTAGCGCTCCCCATATAAGATAAAGGGATTAAGGGGGGGGGGGGGGGATGAGGGTTGATAACAGCTGTCTGTGTGTGTGTGCACAAGCATGTCTCTTAGTCTCTGAGGGATGTCCCCTGATGTGTTCATTGAAGCTTTTAAGACTTCACAATCCAAAATTAGCATATTTTAACCCATAGAGACCCAGTGGATTAAACAAAATGATCAGTTTTGAATGCAAGTTTACAGGTATCCTCTTAAAGAGCGTTAAGAATTGCTGAAATACATCCGTACACACTCTCTCATTCCTCTTCACTAATATAGAATTCTATTTATACTACTAATAAAAACATTTGTTTCAGATCTCCAGTGTGCTTTGGTAATGAATGGGTTAAAAGCTTGAAATAGAGAATTGGCCTATTTGTGTAAGGGGATATACAGAACATTATGCAATAAGGAGATTTCAATCCTAGGGGGGGGGGGGGGGTTATTTTGTATGTGTATGTGATTATCAAATTCCACTTTTGTAAGTTTTTCTTTGTTAAGAACATTTGATGAATCAACAAAGTTGTATCTGATATGCAAATGATATGGAACATGCTATGGGTGGTCTTTGAGATGCATTTTTTGTTTGATCACTTGTTTAAAAGAAAATATAGATGCAGAGCTGTTTTGATAGCCTCTGCCTACATTACACTGGGCTACTTCTACTGTTACTTAATTCCAGGTCTAAGACTCAGGTTCAAGGAGGGGAGGACTGGTGTATTTCAAAGCATAAATACTTACCAAGTAAAATACAAACTTTGATATTATTTCTTAATTTTATTTTTCAATATGATATTACTCATATACTCTTTTATCCAATTATGTCATCTGTATAAACTCACTGTTCACAGATCAAAAGTATACATCACAACAACTAAGGCAAGATGCCATACAATGGTGAAAAGGATTAAACTAATAACAGACATACATAACCTAGGTTATGTATATCTCTGCTAATACTAGTGAAAACAGTTTGTTGATTCATCAATATATCAAATGTCCTTAACTGGCCCAGGATTAGTTCTATTTTTAACCAGTAGGGGAGATAAGATCACATCTTGCTTCCTCAAGTGTTGTGGTAGATGTCTAATTAGTCCTTGGTGATTAATTTACCCTGATGTTCTGATTTCCTTATCAGTGTCCGTCTGATGTGGGAAGTATCAAAGTTAGCTGACATGCTGATTCCAATATAAACCAGACTAAGCCCCTGACTCTGAGGGGGGTCTCAGCCAGCAGGGTGTCTGAGGGTGCTGTTTGGAGTAGTAGTAGTAGTAGTAGTAGTAGTAGTAGTAGTAGTAGTAGTAGTAGTAGTAGAATTGATTGTTGTATATTCATTTGTTGTAAAACTAGGTTTACAAAAATCATATACATCAAAATAATACAAGGAATAATTAGGAAGAAAGGTTTACATGAAGATACATATATGTTATATGAATTATGCAGAGAAATTAGAATAGATAAACTAAGCCTGACAAATGCAGGGATTTTGATTAAAGATTCCTTGCATTTCCTTTCTTATAGTGTTATTAAACTTAGGAACCCTGAAAAAAAGGGATCCTTAAATGATAGAATGGGAGAGTAGGCTATTAGGATGCCATCAGGGCAAATACTGAGTCCCACTAGTGAGAGATTTCAGTATTCACTTCAGCAGGTCTAGACTCCTCCTTAAAAATACTTAACCAATACCAGGGCTCCTTCCCGCTAAGTCTTACCCTATCAGAATCTGCCATATTTCCTGTAGTATCAAGCAGTAGGCGAGTGTTTTTTCAGGGCCCATTTCCCGGTGACCTTTAAGAAGTTGATCTGCAGCTGTGAGGCAAACTTATGTGTCTGCTTTATAAACATTTTTCTTTCGTGTTTTTTTTGCACTGTAGAGGTTGATCTCTTGAGGTGCTGCCATCTACTGAAATGCTGAATAACTATTTTACTCATTTTTGGTTGATGTTCTGTTTGATATAGAGTGATTTGGGAGTCTTGTTCTGTCTAATTACATTAATCTTGAGATTTGTCCCAAATAAAAAGAGTAAATAGTTTTTATTCTGACAACAAACATTCATGAACTGTCTAGAACAGAAAATTTTAGTTACAGCCCTGGTAGTATAGATAGATTTTCTCACTGATTTAGTATAACAATTGCTGAGTTGAATACCACCACATGTTGGTGTGATGACCTCCTTGCTTTAGAATATGGGAACCCCTATTATGGAACCTGCTGAGTGATAGTCTAATTGGGCATGGCTGGATTGTTCTGCGAGTTACGCCACCTGCCTGTAGTGACACACTGTGTAATTAACTCATTCATGCTCCAGTTTCTCTGCAATTTGTTGTCTGGATCAACAATACTTTTGACTATAACTTTAGGACTAAGAATGATTTTACAAAATATTTGAAGAAGAGTTGTTGATAGAGATCTGATTGCTTAATATTATATAGAAATCAACCCATTGTGGAAGGAAGGAAAAAGCTTTTCAAAGATAATCAAAATTTCTTTTTCCTTCCTAGTACTTGCCATGGATGGTCTCTATATGGCTTTAGTTAAAAAGACATGGCATTATCATCAAATGTGTTGCTTTATCTATAAGATACGCACACAGATTACAAATTACCACAAAAAGTGTTGGTTGATCAATAAGATATGCCCACATATTAGGGAAATATCAATGAACTTTAGTCTGATGTCACAATTTTCTTTTGCTCTTTCATGACCCTAACTAAAATGATTTTACTCCAACAGTTCAATACTTGATGGAAATGTACTTTCAGCGAATATTCTGAGAAAAAGATTGATAGGTTTTGTTTCTTGCCACAAGATATGGGTGCAGCTGGTGCGTCAGACTTCCTCAATAAATTCAAACTGAGAGTAGAGGTCACAATGTCATAGGCAACGCATGGAAGGGGAGAAACCAAGACCAAAATGAAAAGACGTATACATACAAGAAAAAAAAGTGGATAAGTCCTAGGGATGGCCCAAACGGTGCTTCATAAATTTACTGTCAAAGTTTAACAAGTAAAAACTGTATCTGCGTAGGAAGGAAATTCAGAAAAAATCTGTGATCTCTCTGCCCTTAAACTAAAAATGTCTGACTGCTAATGAAGCAAAGGTACAACATTTGATGGTATAGAGAGTACCAGGCCTGTTTTAATAGCTTTATTAAAAGGTCCTATTTATTTGCCCTATTAACTAGCATCATTAACAGTCTCCTTACCAGCCTTAATGATTTCTAGCCCTATTGACTATTTACTGGCCCTATTCCTCCGTCTTTTTACATGCCCCTTTACTGAGCAGTGTTTATCTATGTAGCAGTTTGATTAGATTTTCTTTGAGCCTAAGGCCACTCCAATTGTAAGGGTGATTCAATCAACTACAGGAATTTATCAATGCTGTACAGTAGAGCCTCAGATTTGAGGATGTATATCTCCCACCCTACAGGTTACAGGGATTAATTGATTGACTGATTATATTTAGTTGAGAATAGGCTGTTAGAAACATCTCACTACCAGTCCTAGTCGGCAGACTCTAAAAAAAATAAAATAAATTAAAAACACCCACATTTTTCAACTTTTTTTTATTCCAAAATGGCCCATTCCCTGCTTCCGGAGCTCGTAAGACAAGTAATTAAATTGGAGAGGCCTAATGCACTTAAATATGACTTTATCCTGCTGTTCCCAAAATATACATCAGAAGCATTTTTCCTTGGTACTTGTACTACATAGAATGTCAACCTACTATACAAGAACAGTCCTGGACCTCGAAGCTCAGAAAGAGAACTTCATCTACAGCATCTATTTGTTGTTGTGTTTGAGCTTTTGGTATTTTACACTGTGTATCGGAGCACTGCGAACTTGTTTTTCCTGTGACTCATTCAATGATGTTTTTGTGAACCCTTCAAACCTTTCGCCTGTACTAGTATGTTGCGTAGAGTGTCAGATGTTTGATGTAATGGCTGGCGGCCTGTTCTTTCTGACTGTTCTCAGCAGTAAAAGCTGGACCAGAAACAGGAGGACTGTCTCATATGGCCGGTAATGGTCATCAGGTTCCTCGGTAATGGTCATCGATACCATAACCCTTTCATCCCTGCAAGGGTCTTAGCCAGGGTGTTTAAAATACCTATCCAAAAAAGCAATTCCAAAATTCCAAAACGTAACCACTTGCCGCATTGCAAATTGCAAGTGTCTGCAAAAAATGGCAATGGGGCAAGCAGAACAAGACCCTAACTTGGCTTGCTCAGCAAGTAATGTTTTGGGCAGAGTCCTCGCAAAATAACTCACCTGCGTTTAACTGAGTGGCGGAGCAAGTGGAATCGCCATTGGGGCAAGTAAACTTTAGGGGCAGCTTGCCTTGTTCGGCAAGTAATGTTTTGGACAGAGTCATCGCTATGTAACTCACTTTTGTTAAACAGAGTGGAGGGGCAAGTGGTAGTACTGGTGGGGTAGCTTGCCCTGATTGGCAAGTAAAGGCTTGGAACCTATGTTGCACCCTGGTACCGTTTCATTAGTACCGATACCGGTACCGCACTGTTTCATTCTCAGAGGTATTCATCCCTTAAGTCTGTGGTAGTACTTTATAGTGTGGTTGTTGACTCTCTCAGTATTATGGGCTGGTGTGTGGTCTAGGTATCTGGCCCCGCTCCTTCTCTTCCCTGGGGCCAAGGAGAGCCGTATGATGGATGTCCGCCCGCTATCATTGTCTGCCTCGGGAGTCAATGACAGATGGGGGCGAAGCGTGAAATGATAGCGTCTCGCACCGTGCTGGATCCACCGAAAACATCCCGATTGCCATCAGCGAAAGCTGCGCCTTCTGATAAAGTCATCTCCTCAGTCGGAGGCGCAAGTTCCCGATCAAATTCTGCATGTGAAACTTACACTGTGAGTCCAACATCACGGCCTCATTTGTTTCTGTGTGCCAGTAAGATTTGTGCATACATTTTAAAACATAGAAACCTCGATGTTATTGATAAAGAAATTGCAATTGCTGTGATGTATATTATATAGCCTTCCTCCTTACCTAGTTTGTAAAATAGCTAAATCCTGAAATTTCTACCCTGTCTGTATCTTTTACCTTATGCCCAGATACTAGTTTCTTCAGGTGAAAATAGATGGCACCAATGATGTTCATCTGCATAAACTGAAACCTACCGAGCTCAACATTTACCCAAATATTTGTCAGCCTGTATAGGGCAATAAAGTGGTCTCTAATTACTACTTGTATCCTGAAATTCTTCCCGCCCTACACGAAACGTTGTACTGGTAGGTCTTGAGATATTTTATTTGATTATAACCAAGAATGTCAATCACTGGATACACAACCAGCAGATCTCACTCAACAGCCTTGGCATGACTCCTAGCCCAGGTGTTGACGAGAACCACTCAAGAGGTGCGTTCTGAGTGTGTGCATGGGCAACCTCCTCTATAATGTAAACAAATACGAGAGCCCTCATTCCATTCGTCTGTTTCTTTTACGTCACACTGAGGCAAGATTAGTGTGTCTAGGGCTTTACAGTGGACCCTATGGTAATTGGTCTGTGGCGACCAATCCATGTTTTCTTCATCTAAGTTATAACTAATCCCTCCCTACCTTTTTCCCATGAATGGTGTGTAGCCTACTGTTATAAAACATTTTTCAACTTAATTATTCCTTAGAAGACCAAACACATGGAATGGAAACCAGCCGGTCAACCTGAACATGCTAGCCTCAACCAGTGTCAACTAATAGTCGCTAATAGGTGCTCTGGGCACCCCCAGCAGGTGGTGGAGATAAGGTTTCTCTGTAATGTAATCGATGCAAGAGCCCTGATTGGTCCTTGTTCCCACGTGACCTCGCCCTGCTGCCTTATCTGGTAGACCTGGCATGAGGCCAGCATGTAACTATAGGGCATATAGCAATTGGTCTCTCGTTACATATCCATTCTTTTCTTAATCCAAGATTATTCCCTGCTTTTCCGACAATGGTTTATAGGTTATTGTTATAAGACTGTTATTATACAATGCCACTCGCAGCATGTCCTAAATTATTTCCTGAACCCGAGGGCAAGAAACACCCTGTTTTTACCCCTTTTCCCCTGAATTACATTGATTTCACCAGTCACCACCAGGGGGCAGACAAGCGGGCAATAGTGCCGAGCACAACATTGCAATAGGAGAAGGGGAGGCAGCTGAGCTTAATTATGTCAGATAGAGTGTGGTGCATGTAAAAGCAAACAGGACAATATTTTACTTTCTATCGGATATCCTAGTATAAACTCGGTAGTTGTTGGTGGTGTTGGTATGAGGTCTTACTGATACCTCCATGGATGTTTAGGTTCAGACATCTTTATTTCAGACCTGTGAAGGGGGGGGGGGGGGGGGATTCAGTGTTTCTGAAAGAAGGGTTGATATTCAGGAGGAGCATCATTTTATGGCAAAATAATTTAGTCTGCTTTCAGGCAATCAAGTTATTGCTATTTACTATTTATATAGTAATTGTTGGTACAAGAGAACTGCCCACTATTCTATCTTATTGCAAGTGATATGATTTATTTTGACCTGTAAGGTAGGCTAAGATCCAGGGTCTTTGCCAGGATTTAAAAGATACCTGTCCAAAAACAGTATCACAAAACTTCTACCCATCCAGATTTAGCTTCTGAGCTTCTTAAAATCCTTATACTAACAACATTTGATAGCTCAATACATCAAAAAGGGCAATTTACACTTCAGCAATGTCTTAGAGGATGGATTATAAGGAAAAGATGGTTATTAGTCAAAAAAAGCAAATTTTTTAAAATCATAAATTTCTGCCTATCTCAAAGGAGTTTTTCAGGAAATTGCATATTTCTTGGAAAGAAGGCTAGGATCTCAGGGTTGTCAGTTTCATATCGTGCTCACAGCAGGGGGGAGGGAGAGATGGCTATGCTGTGTATTACCAGTAACGTCCACAGTAGCCTAGTCCTAGGTCAAGAAATTTATTTCACGTCTTTAATAACTTACCTTATGTTTTTATAACATTCTAAGATGTCTACCCATATTTAGTTCTATATTGGCTCACCAGGCGGCCAGCATGGGTTCATTTGGATTTCTTGTATGATTCTGACTGACCAGTGAGCCCACCCATGGTGCCATCTATCACAAGCCACAGGAACTAACACCTAGACATTAAGCAAATGATAGAGATCAGAACAGAGAAAAGAATGATCTAATGAAATCATAGACTAGGAGCTAGTCTACGTCCACAGCTGCCCAGCGTGAACTGGGCTCTGTGGTCAGTGCCTACCCGCAGTATGGGTGCCTGCAGTGTAAACTGGGCTCTGTGGTCAGTGCCTGCGTGAACTGGGCTCTGTGGTCAGTGCCTACCCGCAGTATGGGTGCCTGCAGTGTAAACTGGGCTCTGTGGTCAGTGCCTGCCCCCAGTATGGGTGCCTGCATGAACTGGGCTCTGTGGTCAGTGCCTGCCCACAGTATGGGTGCTTGCATGAACTGGGCTCTGTGGTCAGTGCCTGCCCGCAGTATGGGTGCCTGCATGAACTGGGCTCTGTGGTCAGTGCCTACCCGCAGTATGGGTGCCTGCAGTGTAAACTGGGCTCTGTGGTCAGTGCCTGCCCCCAGTATGGGTGCCTGCATGAACTGGGCTCTGTGGTCAGTGCCTGCCCACAGTATGGGTGCCTGCATGAACTGGGCTCTGTGGTCAGTGCCTGCCCGCAGTATGGGTGCCTGCATGAACTGGGCTCTGTGGTCAGTGCCTGCCCGCAGTATGGGTGCCTGCATGAACTGGGCTCTGTGGTCAGTGCCTACCCGCAGTATGGGTGCCTGCAGTGTAAACTGGGCTCTGTGGTCAGTGCCTGCCCGCAGTATGGGTGCCTGCATGAACTGGGCTCTGTGGTCAGTGCCTACCCGCAGTATGGGTGCCTGCGTGAACTGGGCTCTGTGGTGACAGTGACTGCCCGCAGTATGGGTGCCTGCGTGAACTGGGCTCTGTGGTCAGTGCCTGCCCGCAGTATGGGTGCCTGCGTGAACTGGGCTCTGTGGTCAGTGCCTGCCCGCAGTATGGGTGCCTGCATATCACACTGATTGCTGTTTATCTTTACTAATGATCTTTATTGTCCTCTGGGCAGACTCCAGGGAACGCCATGTGTACATACAGCTAATAAGGCGCACTACTGAACCCACAGCCAATAAGGCACACTACTGACCGCAATAACAAACAGTGGGCAGGGTCTTCGCCAGGATTTTGAAACTGGGTGGCGTGGGTGCCCAACATTGGCAATCGGAATTTTTTGGGCATCCTATTTTTCAAAAGTGACCAGAATATTCTCAGGTTTAACCATTACAACTATAACATGTATTTACTCATTGAAATAAGGCTCAATATCCTTATATAATGTCATTGGAATTATATTAAGGTGAAAAAACTTCAATTGGGTGTCCTTAAAGGTTATTTTTGACGGTAAATTCTTAAAATGCATGGGCTTACTGATCAACATTACCATTACATAAATCTGTTAATAGTCTTTAGGTTTTTGGATGTGTTGGGCATGAATAAGTGAATAACAGAAAACATTTGTGAAATCTATCTGATATTGGCAAAGGTATATGACTACTAATTTATTATAACATGAAAGTGTATTTTTAATGGAAAGTAATTGTTTTATGACTTTCAGCATTTTTTAGATTTCGTGGGAGAAACTTACTTAATTTTATATGAAGCAGCTGTATTCTGTTTAGGATTCTGGGTATCTGGGTATCCAGTTTCACTCAATTAAGATAGTACATCAGAATAGAGCTGTGAGGCTTCCCTATCAGCATCCTCTTTTTTATCAAAAAAACATCACATTATCAAAACAGTTTCCATGGTAACCAAAGGTGTGCCATGGCAATAGTTACCATGGCGATGCAGGGTGTGGCCCTGTCCCGAATGTGGGCTGTGGGCGGGTACGTTGTTGTCCCAGATGCGCTTGTTTGTGTTTTCGGAAACTATTTTCATCAAACAGCCCGGCTCGCTCGCTCGCTGCCTGGCTGCAAGAAGCGTGGGTAAAAGTGGCTTACGAGTTACGCACAAACATAGGGGATTTTTGAGGTCTCACCCCGTCATCCTCAGGACTAGAAACAAGGCCAGTACATACTCGCTAACGGCGATGGAGTCCTACCCAAGTTGCTAAGGTTACGGGTGGGTCCCGGAAGCATCAAGTTTCAAGAGTAATTTTCAGGTCAGTTTCAGTTAGGGATTTTGTAGAAATGTGCTGTTGAAATTTGTGTAGGAAATATTTGCTTGAGCGAAGGCACCACCGAGCTTTAATTGGCCAATCGAGCCCGCATGTACCCAGCCTGACTCCCCTGTGGAAAATGGCGGAGCTTGTAAAGCGGTGGGACGCCTAGAAGTTGCCAGTTCCAGCTGGCTGTGAGAAGAGAGATTCGGTAACTTGCCAGCCTGGTTACTTGGCCACACTCCGGCACTGATACGCCCTCTAAAATTAGCCCTACTCTCCTCCCCGCAAATAGCCAATCCTGCAGGATCAAGGGCTCGTAAGCGGCGGGTGACTTTGAATTTTCCTCGTTTCCTCCGGAAAACAGGACGTAAAACAGGACGGCCACTTTGGACATAGTTCCAGATAGGATTCTCCGAGGGTTGGAAAAACAAAAGCTTGCGTTTTAGGGCCTGGTTCTCTAGCCAGTGCATGTTTGGGTAAGTACTGCAGCGGCTTCCATAGATATCATTGGTGTGTGTTCATATTACGTCTGTCCAATCTGAGCAGGATTTGGAAGGAGTGCTTCAGACAGGGCGTTGGATCTTTAGCTTCTAAAGGATGCACAGTGAAGCCAATGGAAGTTGGGAACACAAACCTGCCAGGAAAAAGTGATCAACTTGAACAGGTGATTAACTTAAGGACATTTTCATTCATACTTGGACAGTACAAAATGAGTTGATGTGGACCCCAAAAATGTTCAACCAAGCATGAATGTTGATTTGTGTTTATACATCTAGGAACCAAGGGAGTTGCTTAATGTACAGAGGACTCCAAGTTGACTCTGCACCTTGTTTTTTCATAGATAACCTTAACGACTCAACTGATCTCATTCCTGTAACAGAATTACCAAATGCAATTGTTTTACACTGCCAATAACAGATAAAAAGGGGCGTGTCCCTTAAAGGTCCAGAGTTTCTAATTTGAGATTTGGTCTCGAGAACAGACTTGGGATTCAAAATTATGTACAGCCATGTTGTTTAATTTGTGTAAATTTATAATTGATCTCACTATCTTCAGCCCATTGCCATAGAAAATGAAAGTACACGCACATCAAAATCTTTCCAGTGTCTTTTACTGGAAGTGTACACGTGGTCTCAAATGCAAATGTTTTAGAAAGCAAGGGTGGCATTTAAGTAATATTCTAAAGTTTCTTTGAATCTTGGAGACAACCTTCTTTCAAATACTTGCTACATAGAGAACTATCAGATCTGCTACGCAGAGAACTAACATGAATGTAACGAACTTTAAACAATACCTTTCGTGACCATCACAGAAACCTGCAAAGTGGGTTTCATGTTAAAGTTCAGACTGGAAATATTACAACTGCATGTACATTTTACTAGGATCTTATATATATATATATATATATATATATATATATATATATATATATATATATATATATATATATATATATATATATATATATATATACAGGTGAACTTGGATATGACTGACCACTGTACGACAGATTTTTGTATATGACGGACAATATGCTTGGTCCCAGTCCGATGCATATCAAGTATTCGTCATATTTATATGACGGATTTTGCATATGACTGACCAATTTTCTTGGTCCCATTGGGTCCGTCATATCCAAGTTCACCTGTATATATATATATATATATATATATATATATATATATATATATATATATATATATATATATATATATATATATATATATATATATATATATATATATGTAGATTCTTATTTTCATTCTGTGATCTCAACTTCATTAACTAAACCGCATGTTCTACCCTGCATGGCTTGTAAACATGATGCCTTGCTCAGCCCCTAGATCACAATGCTTGATAATACTGATACAATTGTTGCAAGTATAAGCAAACTCAACGTTGGGGTCAGAACCTGATCAGTCATTCAGATTTTTATGTACTGTGCTGTCTTGTAAATAAATTTCTTCAATAAAGAAAATCATATTATTTTATGATTTTGATATTGCAAATATATAGTCTCAGCTCGATTGACCAAACAGTGGCTTGTCTGTCTTCATGTTTGACACCCCCCCTACCCCCCCCCCCCCTCCCTTCGTTAAAAAGAAATCAAAAACTCATAAAACTGATATTGCAAGAATACAAGCACATACTATGACCCAACTTTTTTGATTGTCTAAGCAGTGCATGTGAGTACTGTCTTGTTTTTTGAAAACCCTTTTTTAGAAACTCAGTTGTTTGCTCAAGGGGCGTAGGGTATGTGGCTTCCCATACAGAATGTGCCAGAGGTCTGGCCCAAATGAGCAACAGCCTAATTTACTGCTGCTTCTGCAGCTCCTTGTTTTCTTATATTGATGATCTATGCTCATCCTCCATATCCATGTTCAAGGGCCATAGCAATTGTTCTGTAAAAGTATACATGTATAAACGTTGTAACATCGAAACTTGGATTGTAATGGTTCTGTTTTTTGTGATTTGGCTTGATCAACACATAAATACATATCCATTTTTGAGGGCCATGACAAATTCAGTTCAGCAAGGTGCATGTATGAATTATTTCTAGCTAAGGAACTGGGGTATATGTCTAGGGTTAATGTTGATCCCCTTTGAGACTTACATTATAATGATTCTATTTTTTTGTGGTTCAGTCTGATCAACACATAATGCATATCCATGTTCAAAGGCCATGACAATTTCTGTACAAAAAGGTGCATGGATGAATTATTTCTAGCTAAGGAACTGGGTTTGTCTAGGGTTGATGTTGATCCCTTATGAGACATCCGCCTCCCCACCCCCCATGGGGTGTCATATTTATCAGGGGGAATTATGAGTTGTCTGGGTAGAAATATCCCCTGCTATCTCCTGTCACCTGCTCAGACTGGTCATATGTCTCTGTTATGGATGGGGTATTCTGACAGGGGTACCTCCTCTCTGTCACATCCCCCACGGTGAGGCGGCAGACCAGCCTGGTCAAATGGTCATCCATTGACCGCTCTGTGTCTAGGTTCAAGAGTGATGTCTTTATTTCATCTGAGATGAATGTAACAGGGACTTGCGCCAGCATATCTGGAGTGATCTGCAGTATAGCTCACAACAAGGGATTAACTGATATACCCTGCTTACAGCCAATAGGCACGTTATATTTTTGAAAACCTGGCCATTTATGAACTGAGTACAACACATGCAGATAACACTGCACATACATTCGACATCACACATATTCGTCTACTGTGCGCTGGGCCTAATGTTGTAGCATCTCCCTGGTATCTACCTCTGATTTCCTCGTATGTTGTTCGGAAGTAATAGTGCTCTGGAAAATACCTTGGGGATAAAATATAAGTTTACAAATTATCAAGGAGAGATGTAATAATTTTACGATGAAAATATTCCAAACTTTTGTTAAAGAAGTCTCTAATTAGGAATATATTTTTAAACTGCCAGTCTTCTTCCGACCACCCATGGAAGTAATCAGGCAAACGCGATATTTCTAGATAGCACTGAGGGCATTTATGTACTTTATGTAGGTACTTGTCCCTTCTTGAAGAGGAAAAAGTGGACGCAAAATTTTAGCTTCATATACAAGCGTCATGGCAACCATGAGCTATGGGTGGTTGTCGTGGAGATTATCTGGTAGTGATGGTGAATTCTTGAGGTTGCTAGGATTTCATTATCTCTGTCATATGTCAGATTATCTGGAAATAGACACGTGTGCTCAGGATTTTTATCTCTGAAGCTTTCAGTGCCTATCATATATCGTGCATTAGAGGTATTATATTGAATGTTAGAACAGTTAGAAGAGGAAATACCGTTAATGTGGCATCCTTTCAGCCCCTCCTCTTATGTTCAGAGTTTCGCGTAGAAATTGTGGATGCTGTAATACTTACAAGAATTATTTGGGAGTAAAGCAAGAATATTCAATGTATTTGATTTGAAAGAAATCTGTACTCAGTCAATCATTTCCTTCAATATTTTCCAACTGCAAATACATCCTCAAATTGTCAGACTTTAATTTGGTGCTCTTTGTTACTTATAAACTTATAAACTATAGAATTAGATTTGCTGTCATATAGGAAAGTGACTTAATTAACTTATTAAAAATAATTCAATAAAGTTTTTTGATCTAGTGTTAACAAGTAGAACACAGACGTGCCCCAGTGTTGTAGTGTAATGACTTTTCAATACACGAGACAGGAATTTTAGCTTCTATTCAACAATTTGCTTGTTGCCTGTTTCAAGAAAAAATCTGACCCAGTAGGTTGAGGTTTTGAGATAAGTGCTCCATTAGAATATATGCCAATTTTAAGAAAAACAAAACACATTAACCAGCATGGTTTGTGAATGTGATATGTTAAACTAGCCAGTGCACGAGACAGGAATTTTGGTTTCTGTGAACAGAATCAGATTCTACACAAGAACATGTAGCAAGTGCATTGGCTTGTTGCTTTTTTCAAAACTCTGATCATATTTCTGATAAGGAGCTAGTAAGAGTGGCACACTACCACTGTTTTTTTTCTGTCAAGGGTTTTGTTTGTAAGCTGACGCAGGCCTGACAGACATAGTTCAGCTGCAAGACGGGCAATCAGGCAGTCTAGCATGCCACACAGTTAGAACTTATATCCAACTTTATAGAAATTCACGATGTTTTGTCATCACATCATGATTTGCCAATTATGAAAGATGGAGAAAACTGTTGTACCCATAGAAAACTTTCTGACATACCTCAGAATGTCTCATCTCATGCAGTGTTGAGACATTGTGAGACATTGTGAGGCATTGTGAGACATTGTGAGGCATTGTGAGACATTGTGGACAAAGTAGCTCAGTTGGTTAGGTCTCGGACTAGTAATCAGAGGGTCGCTGGTTCGATTTCCCGGCCACTCAGGGCACTTTGGTCGTTCTTGGGCAAAACAGTTTATTCCATATTGCTTCAGTCTACCCAGCTGCAAAATGGGTACCTAGCATAAATAAGGCAGTGCTTAGAGTGTGTGCGCTATATGCTGCCAGTTGCTCTGGAATATCCCCCGGGGGATTGAAAGACTATAAACCGAATACCTTTATTGTGAGACATTGTGAGACATTGCGAGACATTGTGAGACATTGTGAGGCATTGTGAGACATTGTGAGGCATTGTGAGACATTGTGAGACATTGTGAGACATTGTGAGGCATTGTGAGACATTGCGAGACATTGTGAGGCATGGTGATACTCATTTCTACACTGTTTATTCTGATAATGGTCATCCAGAAACTTTAATTTTCCTTTGTTTTTTTATTTTTTTCATCTTTCATTCACTCTTTTTTTTATTTTTATCTTGAAGCAACTAGTTTTACAAGTGTATTTTTCCCATGTGAGTAAATAATATATTACTATCAGTCATGATTCATGCAGGCTGGTCTCTTTCCAGTCTCTGTAGCTACTATCTTATCAGAAGTAAAGTGAATGGCGTGCTGTGATCTTGGGGATCGGGATAACGATTTCCTGTGACACAGAAATAGCTGCCGTGGGGGAAATCTGTTGACTTATCGAGCATCTATAGACCTTCAGAGAGCTCCTATGCATTTGGAGACATCTTATCTATAACTATAACCCAGTGGACACTGGACATGCAATGAACGTACAAAGAACTGTTTTATGTACAAATCAAACATTTTTATGTACGTATGTGGATTGTTCAGTGCCCACTGGGAAGTAAAGGTCTTAGTCATAAGTTTTTATCTCCTTTTATTCACACCGTGCAAATGAACTTTTTTTTATTGAAATATTATTGAAATTTTAAGATCGAGATTTAGCTTTTACTGAAGTCAGATCACAAGGAATCTGTGATAGAAAAAGTTAGGTACATGTTATTGGAATTCAACCATTGAGATGATGATGATTTAGAGATTTTTGAATGTTAACTTATTCACACTCAGAGGGCCAAGATAGCATGATACAAATGCAGGTATATTGAAAAGTGAAAAGATATATTTGAATAAAGAGTTTATTTTCAACAAGGAAAGAATCCTCTTTTAGATATGTTTGAAGTAGTTTTTTCATGTTAAATATGTTTGAAAATGCTGTGAGTAGAAATGATATCAGGGGAAAATAACATGTTTTGGTAAAATTGACAAAATCACATCTATGTTTCTGGAGGTTTTAAAGCAACGTTGTCCTTGTCAACAAGTGTAAATCTTAGTGAGTCATCTCCATCATGGCCGCCAGTACCGTAGTCTCCATGGCAACCTGTGGACCAAACATGGCTGCCATCACACTCATGTCTGTGGTTGCATTTCGCACATCCACAAGAAATCAGAAAAGAAGATGCCACGAAAGGAGCAAGGATCAAGATGGCGGCCATCTTGTTTTCACAAGATCCTCTTTCTTGCAACCAATAAGTCAGGACCCCGGGCTATAAGCCATGCAGTCTCAGTCTGGTGTTTTTTTGTTGAGTAGTGTTTTTGGAACCATCCTGAATAGATAGCATCTGGTTTAGATTACAGAGGGGGGCGTGTATGGTAGTAGCATGCACCTCAAGGGCTTGAAGGGCTCCTATCACTCTGGTTGCTCATACTCAAGGAAAGTATGGATGTTAGAAACATACAACCCAAAACATATAGGCAATATTCAGTGGTACCTCTCTACTACAGCACAATATAGAAGATATTTTGGATTTTTTCCTAAGAACTAAATTGTATTGGGATTTTGTCTTCTTTAGACTGAAATAATGTGGTCCCAACCAGTCTGTATGAAGCAAAATTGTTTGTATTTAAAGAAACTCGCTATACTTCTCGGTGGTACTTCTCTAACTACAGTGCATTGTGGAAATAGTTGTGGAAAATTTGTTCATTGGAATTAAATTGTTTTGGAAGTTTGTATTCTTTAGACTGAAATACTTTGGTCCCAACCAGTCAGTGGAAGAGCAAGATTGCCTGTGGTTTACCCTTATGCTGCTGGTGACTAATTTTGCAAATACTAAATGATGCAAAAAAGCTGAAAATGACCGAAACCCTGGTACATGGGTACTCGGGTAAGAGTACTCAGCGAGAGCTTTGCAATGAATACCAACATGACAGGGTTTAGATAGTTTTCAAAAATATTTGCGTCGTTGTGCTTTAGACGATAGTAGCCTCAGTATTGGAAGGGTTAAAGGAACTTTTTGTCATAAATATATACAAAATATGTATTTCCATTAATGCTCTGGGCACTATTAAGTTCTTTTTGATATTTTAGTTTTGATTAATTGTTATCTTACCATTTAGTTTCGTGGAACTCTAGAATAAGATAATTACACTTTTAATACTTATATTTGTCTGTGTGTCATACTTAACCAGGTCGTCATGAACTTGAAGATAACACACTTTTTGGTTTTGTAGTTTAAACTCCTTCCTTATCTTTAGGTTTTGTGCCATAAGTCACCAGATTTAGAATCCACCCCCTTATGTTATTATTGGAGTGATGAACTGGAGAGATAGAAGAAAATTACCTTCTGCCATAATTTTTCCTTCCTGGATGTTCTAGGACAGATTTAGCTGTGGAACATATGGCTCGTTAAAGTCACATGGTCTAGACGCAAAGTGGTATAAATTGTAATAAACGCCACTGATGAGAAAACCACACCCAGACCCTACATAACAGTACCCCACAAGCTCTAGCACCCTTTCTGCAGGGTTCAGTCATAGCATACATGTTATAATTCCAGGATTGGAAAGTGGACCAATAATAGTTTGCATATTGCCTTGCCTTTTGTACAACAAAATCCCCCCCTATCCCCACCCCTTGGATATCCCCTTAATTGGGAAAAAGAAAGAAAAAAAACTTTATTTCCCCCTGGACAAAACTCCCTCAGGGAAGAACAGTAGATTATTGAGAAATGGACTAACAGTAGGTTTTATTGTTATGCCATGCCTTTCTCAACCCATTCACACTCAGAGCTACTCCTTAAAGTATCGTCTGCTACTCTCATACTTTTAAAACTAACTTGGGAATAAAGCGAAAGTTCATAAAATATTTGAAGGAGAGTTGTTGTTTAACCTCTGATCAACATTTCTCCTTCAAATGTTTTCCAAAAAATGCTTCTGTAAGTAAAATATTTCCCAAATCGTCAGGCCTGTTTTGGCCATTCTGAGTGTGAATGGGTTAAGGGGCATCCCCAAAAGCTGAGTGGGTTGCCTATTGTTGACTCTACATTCAACTATTGTTGACTCTGCTCCAGACAAGACAGCCTAGTAACATACTGCAGGAGAAATGTACGACAGCTGTAGCCCTCTCCACATCCTGCGACAGATGAACAAAAGCGTAAAAAGAGAAATAAAAACAGAGGGTTTCATTTCACACTTGGGAAGAGCATGTTACAGTGAGAACTTCAGCTAAACAAATGAACATATTTGTCAGGATTAGTCATCGAAAGGAAAAAAGTCATTGCTCATTTGCATACCCTGACCCCCCTCGTCTAAAACATGCAATATTTCAATGATAAGTTAACGTAAAAGCTCCTGGTGTCTAATTTCACAGCAAGAGCTATCCAATATTTTACGTACCGAGATGAATTCTTCAAGTTCAGCAAGATCAATGCAATATTCCTATGCAATCCATAGGAATCAATGAGTTAACACAGTCATTCCTATGTGAACCAAAGAGGTCTGTTCTATTTCTTTACTAAGGTATAGAAATCCTGATTCAGAACAATCATTAGCAATATGTCCTATTATAGAATTAGTGTGGATGCACAGATTGAGATCGATCACATCCTTGGGAACCAATATTTTCCATTTAAGACAATGGTGATGCCACTTCGGACACAAATTAAAGGGTTAAGTTTGTCATAGTCCTCCTGTCTATGCTTAATTCCTATCGTACATTCATGAGATATTTCACAAGAATCTCTCTGAGGATAAGTGAGTTAAGTGATAGAGGGTCATTGAACCACTTCCTTGTTTGTTTTACTTGTGAGATTCTAAATTGGAGATGGCTTTTGGAAATGACATTCTGCTTTGCCTGTAAAAATACCGTACAAGGTTAATAAGGTTGGGGGTTGGAATGTAACATCCATTATTTTTTCTGCTGAATGCCCCCTGGTGGTAAGATTGCATACTAAGGGGAAAGAGGCATTCTTTGTGCTGATTCTGGTATGCGCTATCTATTGGAGCTGAGGGTTTTGATTGGAATACACACCAGACTGCATGTTTATGCAGTGGATTAGTTTTATTTTGGTAATGCATTATTTGACTCCAGGGATATTACCCCTAAAACCCAGTTTGTGACTCAATTACTGGCCTGTCCAGTATTAAGATTCCAAAAACTGTAAATTGTTAACCCTAGTATTCTTCAATATTAACTTAAGGAAAATGTGCTCTATAAATCACTCCTAAAATAAAGCTTAACTGGAAATCCCCACTGAAACATGGGGGGGGGGGGGGGGGGGGGGGAGGAATGAAGATAAACAAATACAAATAAAATAAACAGATTAGACAAAAATTAATATATTACCTGGTACAAGACTCACTTGGTTGATAAGGCGAAAAAAAGTTGTTTGTTTCCTGTAACCCTACCCTAACATGTCTTTATTTAAATGAATCCCTACCCTAAAGCTTCTTCAGCCCTCCCAACTCCCAATCAACGTAAAACATGCATAAAACACACAAATTTTTGAACAAAAAAATAATAAAAAAAAAGATATTTCAGACCTACTTCCCTATTTTTTTTCGGGCGGTTACAGGAAACAAACAATCTTTTTTTCTAGGCCTAATCTAATAACCAAACCATGACAGTTTGTTATATGTAGTTTAGGGCTACTTGAGGTTCAGGTTGGGCTGATAGAAATCAGTGGATGACAGCCCTACTAGGCTAATAGACCAGTGCGTACTTTGTGTGGCCCCTGACTCTTGATATTTAGGCTTCGATTCTATAATGTTGTGTACTTGTTTATCCTGCTTTTAACAGTGTTAACCCTTATGCTGCTGGTGGCTAATTTGGCCATTACAAAATGATGCAAAAAAAGCTGAAAAATGGCAGAAACCCTGGCAAATGGGTACTCATCTGAGAGAACTCAGCGAGAGCTATCCAATGAATACCAACATGGCAGGGTTTAGATGGTTTTCAAAAATCTTTGCGTCCTTGTGTTTTGGATGAAAGTAGCCTCAGCATTGGAAGGGTTAAAGATGTCAATCAAAATATTTGTAATGAGAAATTTTGATCAGAACAATACCAACAACTCTCCTTCAAATATTTTGTAAAATCATTCTTGATTCAAAAGTTATCGTCAAAAGTATCATCGATCCAGACAACAAGTTCTGCATGAACTCTTAAGTAATAATGGGTTAACATATAAATCAAGCTTATTCCGATCTTCTGGTTAAGTCATTCAGTGATTAACTTTACTCCAAATGCCTTCCACGGCCTGACATTTTGTCTGTGCGTCTTTCCAGCGAAATGAGTCTCGTAAAACACACAACAGCTATTTTTAAGTCCGTAAAAACTATTGCTAACCTACCAGGCGTAATGACTGATTCGCATTAAAAGGTTATTTCCGGTCGGTCCTAGTTGCTCCTAAATCGCTCTAGGCTGCCGGCGATGTTACACCTTGGGATGGTATGGATTTATGTATGTAACGAACATCAAACGGATCCTCTTTCTATCATATCTTCCCATGAGCTTTCGTCGTCCGTCTTCGCAGCGGGAGTGTCAGGTAATTCGGGAAGTCAGGGACCCTCTCCATATGGTACAGGAAGTGCCCATGCACCGATCAGCACGTTGCCTACATGCTGTCAGTCATGAGGTAGTCTAGACTCTGCACGTACCTCTGTTATCAGTGCATACGTGTCAACAAAATTCACAAATATGTGTATATCAGCTTGAATTTCGCTTTAGACTGGAAAATCATTGTGGTTTGATTTTTATAAGAAATTGAGAAATCAGGTTGATGCTTTGATTTAAACATTTTAAGTTCAAAGGAGGTTTTGGCCCTATTTGGGGGGACCCTAGAACTTCTTTAAGTCCACTTGAGACCCCGCTATGATTTAATTCACTGGTGATGAATTTGCGGTTGAACAGAGATGTCACAACTGATCATGATCAGATTGTGTATTGGCCAAAACATGAGATTATAAAATTTAAATGAAGTACATGGATTTTGGACAGATATGTAAATTGTTTGTAGCTGAAACAAATATATTGATGACATTGGCCCTTCAAAGTGCTCTTGGCCAGATACTCAGATAGGAATCAGAATCTGTGTTTGTCTAAAATGTGATATTGATACTGATCCTAAAAGAATGAGCTGACTGAATCCCTCAAAATTTCCTGAGTGATGTCCTGATTGCTGTTGAAATCAGAATCTGAATCAGCCGATTTCAAATATGAATATAGTGTGCAGACCTTTGAAACACCTTTAGCCAGATGTGTCTCTTGGTGTCAAAATCTTAATTAACGGAAATGCGATATGGAGATTTTTATTCTGAATTGACGTCAAACCCTCAGAGCTGCCTGTTGGCTGGGTTCAGCTCGTGTCAAGTTGTGATATGTCTGTTAGAGTGTGATACATGTAATATTACTCTTCAGTGATAGATTATGTTACTAATGCTTGGATATATTTAGATGAGACAGGAAGGGAGATAACACTAGTATGGGTGGGACCAGTTTCATAAGTATTATAATAAGTATAGTAATATAATATCTTAACCCATTCCTCCTTTTGCGTCCACCCCAAAAGGCCTGATGACTTTGGGATATCTGTCGGGATTGGCAAAATTTTTCATGAAATGATGCAATATTGATATTCCTTAACGATACAAAACCCAAACAATATTTTTAATGATATTGCCCGCCTCCCAGGAACCTAATTTTGTTAAATTTAGCATTGTCACCTTCGAAAATTTTGCTAATAATTAGCGAACATCCATCGCATGGAGATGTCCAGATAAAGTTTCACTAGGTTTAGTTTGAGAACTTATAACAAAGAGGATTTATTGTGGGAGTAAAAGCTTTTAGTATTAACCCTTATGCTGCTGGTTGCTAATTTGGCCAATGCAAAATGATGTAAAAATCCTGAGAAATGATTGAAACCCTGGCAAATGGGTACTCATCTGAGAGTACTCAGCGAGAGCTATCCAATGAATACCAACATGACAGGGTTTAGATGGTTTTCAACGATTTTTGCATCCTTGTGCTTTGGGCGAAACCCTCCTGTTTCCAATATCACACTGATCCGAAGTTTCAGGGAGCATTTTAAATTAAGATATTAATGCAAAAGGGTTAAGAATTAATGATAATTTGAATAAATATATTTGCTTCTTTATCTGCATTTAATTCCTGTATTTCGCCCTGCAGTCTCCTAGCTCGCAGCTATTTGGCACAGACAGGGGTGACTCAGTGTGTCTCTGGTATGGATAAGATACGTCAGAGTCAGAATCTTGAGCAGTTAAGACATAAACATGCCACAATGACCTTGACCTTAATCACACTAATTTTAGTCACTAGGAGATCTGCGTGATTTAGAGGTTTCGTTAGATAATAGGCGGTTGATTTCCTGATAGCTGGCTTAGATGAATAAAAAGAAGTGGATATGAAACCAGCAGGTCAACCTGAACAGGCTTGCTGCGACGAACAGCCCAAAAGTTGCGTTCTGCGCTTGTTGGTGCACAAGTTTCTCTATATGTAGACGATGCGAGAGTCCTCATTAGTCTGTCTCCTAGTGATATCACATAGCCAGGCCTTCACTATGGGGCATTCAGTAATTGTTCTCTTGCTACATAACCATTCTTTTACTCATCTAAGTTGCTGGTAAAAAAACAAAATTCTGTTTTTTCTATATTGACTGCAGGCTGCAGGAAGGACATTATTCATTTTAACCTTTAGTGGCCCAAAGGGCTGATTTTTTATGGGACACCTTTCTGACAAAAAAAGAAATTGAAATATTTAAGAGGATATATATTGGTCAGAGTCAAAGTCTTCGGACTCATTCTGTCTTAAAGGCAGGGGATGATTACATAACCAGGATGTACTGTAGACCTCCATTTCTATGCAGTCTCAGAGTTTGGGGCGATCGAGTGCCTTCCTGGTCAGGGCTAGACTTCCCTGTTATCATATAATATTAACATCACCCCATATCACCCTACCAGATTACTTCCTCTTTCAATTCATACCCGTCAAGTCTCCTGTTTTTAACAGGAGTCTTCTGTTTTTTGGACTTCATTTTACCTGCCTCCTGTTTTTCTCCTGTTTTTTAATTGTCTCCTGTTTTTCTCCTGTTTTTCTAGAAAATCAGTCTAAAGCGACTATAATCTCCTGTTTTTCCTCAAGTTCAGCCCTTTTAAATCTCTTTCCTTGCCCAGAGTTCTAGGATGTCAGGCCTGACATACAGTATTCTAACATATTTCAAAATGACTTGATATCAAACATATTTGAGTTCCAGTGAATGTTGTAATAATATTCACTGGATATAGATCTCTGACATTGTTCTTCTATTTGTACATATTTGTATGGAGGTATCATTATTCAATTAACTTATGAGAACAAATGTTTGATTCCATTTTTGGCCAGAGATTTTGAAATGTGACATTTGTATCATACAATTACCTAATCTTTGAAAAAAAATATCTGTATCTATTTGTCAGTTGGATTTGATCGATATTTCTCCAACTATTTTACCAGCACTGTGATTTTGCAAACGGATAAATCTGAAATACTGTTAAGTTATGGTGTCATTGGACTTAATAGACATGAACAGGTTGAATAGAGAAGGTTATATGATTGATTATTTGATTTCAGTTTCTGTTTGTATCTGGTTCCTCACAAAGCAACCATATCATTACAGTTATTTTTGGTAAAAGGGGGAAGTTGGGGAAATTAGCCTGGAGCATTTAAGGCCAAGCAAAAAGGCTTGCATGATGATTTAAAAAAATACACTGGGTCAGTTTTATTTTCTGAAAAGACGTGTTAAATGATTACCAATCAATCACAAACTAGAAATTGAATTCAATCAATATTTTTCCTGTGGTCGGAGATGTTGTACTGTCTGTGAAATACGAAAGCTGTGTACAGGTATCATCAGATTTGACTTTAGGTAACAGAGATGTGTGGCAGAAAATGGTTTATTTAGGAAAAACGTGTTTATACGAGGTTAGGGGGGATAAAAGAACAATGGGGATATGAAACAATGGGGTGTGAAACATTGTCATTTGTTGTTCCCATGCAATATAGAAATCAGGGGATTTCCTGCAAAACCTCCTCTTGATAGGGGGTTTCCAGAGTTTATATATATCTACATGATATATATCTGCACACAGTCTACTATGTACAGACTAGCTGAAAACTGGATAACAAACGGCATTGTTTGTATATTCTACTTATGCCTTGGCATCATGGCTGATTTGGCAGTAATCATGCAGAGTCTTAAAGACCACTTCTGGGGCTTCCATGCTATACCTGAGTGTCAAGAGGAATTAGAATTGAGGGATTTTACAGGTAGGAGTTAATTGAACTTTTATCTTTGTGCACAAAGTCAGCTAGAAATGTTTAGATTTTACATGGTTGTTACCACAATTTCATATAAAGCCTGTAGGTACAAGTTTCTAGATTTCTTTTAAAGCGTGGACAGTCACTCCCTTTGAGATAAGAAATGCCTTAAGGATATCTAAAAGAAGTTTTTCCAGGTTGAAGGTCTTTGTAGCAGGTGATATTCAATGCATATTATTCACCTGGGAGAAAATCGAACCTGCTAATTTAGGTGGGTTGTATACTGTATATCCATCATAATATATGGCAATATGATAGTGATTTTTGCAGGTATGAATGAGTGAAATAGAGTTGTATACCGTGTTAATAATTTAATTAATTAATAAAAATAAATAGTGCTGATTTGTCAGTAATCATGCAGAGTCTTAAAGACCACTTCTGGGGCTTCCATGCTTTACCTGAGTATCAAGAGGAATTAGAATTAATGGACTTCACAGGTAGGAGTGAACTTCACCTTATCCAATGTAGGAATTGGCACCTTTTAACCCATTAATGCTTAAAAGATCCTCCTGAAGTTGTCGTCTGGATTTAGAGTACTTTTGACAATAACTTTTGAATTTCAAGAGATCTTGCAAAATATTTGAAGGAGAGTTGTAGGTAATGTTCTGATTAATATTTCTCCATCAAATATTTTCTCAACTATGCTTTCGTTTGAAAGGTTTCATCAAAATTATCAGGCGGTTTTGGCTGCTGTGAGCATTAATGGATTAATATGATATCAATATTTCCTTAAATACTCAATACCTAAAATACCCTTATGATGGTGGTGGCTAATTTTGTCAATACAAAATGATTCAAAAAAACTAAGTGACTAAAACCCTGACACATGGGTACTCATCTGAGAGTACTCAGCGAGAGCTTTCAATGAACACAAACATGACAGGGTTAAGATGTTTTTCAAAAACAGCATTGGAAGGGTTAACTATATTTTCAACAATACTGCCTGCCTCCTAGAGATCTAATTTTGTCAAATTTAGCACTGTCAGCTTTTCTATACTGTATATCCATCCTGATAGGTAGCAATATAATGATTGAGGTTTTTGGGAGGAATGAGTGAAATAGATTCTGTATACCTTGTTAATATTGCGGCAATTGTGTACTTTGCAGACTACTGGAGTCAGCATTTATTTAACTGTGCACAATTATTTGGACATCCAATCCCTATCCTTGAAATAGTGCTCTCATTAGGAAGTGTTCACACATCTGGGGTGTTCACAATGAGATGTTTCACTGTAGGTAGAGAATGCAATTCACAGTTAGTCAGAAAGAGTGCAATTAACATTTTCTTTCAAATATATTCCAAAGATTTCATCAGAAAGATCTCACATAGATAGCCAGGAAAGAATAGGTCACCGGACTGACTGGAGACCCCAGAATTACTTGACTAATTTTGTTGCCATGTGTGTTGGAGTGGGAACATGCATGCCTTTACCCTTATGCTGCTGGTGGCTAATTTGGCCAATACAATTAAGGATGCAAAAACCTGAAAAATGACCAAAACCCTGGCAAATGGGTACTCATATGAGAGCACTCAGTAAGAGCTTTCCAATGAATACCAACATGACAGGGTTTAGATGGTTTTCAAAAATCTTTGCATCCTTGTGCTTTGGGTGAAAGTAGCCTCAGCATTGAAAGGGTTAATCCACCTCAAGCTTTACCTGTTTTCTGCTTCATACAGGTGGGGAAACCTCTTCAGACTCACAAGTAAGCCATGAGGAGGAAAGGGTAGCACCAGAAAGTGCACCTGAAGAAGAAGCAGCAAAAAGTGCACCAGAAATAGTCACACCAGAAGGTGCACCCGTCAAACTTTCAGCAGAGAGTGCACCAGAAGTTGCGCCAGAAAGTGCACCAGAAAAAGTTGCACCAGAAAATGCACCAGTTGAGCCTTCAGCAGAAAGTGTACCAGAAGAAAGCGTAACAGAAAGTGCACCTGTTGAGGTAGTACCAAAAAGTTCACAAGTCGAGATTGCATCTGAAAATGAACCAGAAGAAGTTGTACCAGAAAGTGTACCAGAAGAAGTCGCACCAGGAAGTGCTCCGGTTGAGCTTTCAGCACAAAGTGCACCAGAAGAAAGCACACTGGAAAGTGCACCCGTAGAAGTCACACCAGAGAGTGCATCTGTTGAGGTCAAATCCGAAAGTGCGCCAGTGGAAGTCACACCAGAAAGTGCACCAGAAAGTGCACCAGAAAGTGCACCGGAAGTCACACCAGAAAGTACATCAGTGGAAGTCACACCAGAAAGTGCACCAGAAGTCACTCCAGAAAGTGCATCAGTGGAAGTCACACCAGAAAGTGTACCAGAAGTCACACCAGAAAGTGCACCAGTGGAAGTCACACCAGAAAGTGTACCAGAAGTCACTCCAGAAAGTGAACCAGTGGAAGTCACTCCAGAAAGTGTACCAGAAGTCACTCCAGAAAGTGCATCAGTGGAAGTCACACCAGAAAGTGTACCAGAAGTCACACCAGAAAGTGCACCAGTGGAAGTCACACCAGAAAGTGTACCAGAAGTCACACCAGAAAGTGCATCAATGGAAGTCACTCCAGAAAGTGTACCAGAAGTCACACCAGAAAGTCCACCAGTGGAAGTCACACCAGAAAGTCCACCAGTGGAAGTCACACCAGAAAGTCCACCAGTGGAAGTCACACCAGAAAGTGCATCAGTGGAAGTCACACCAGAAAGTGTACCTGAAGTCACACCAGAAAGTGCATCAGTGGAAGTCACTCCAGAAAGTGTACCAGAAGTCACACCAGAAAGTGCATCAGTGGAAGTCACTCCAGAAAGTGTACCAGAAGTCACACCAGAAAGTCCACCAGTGGAAGTCACACCAGAAAGTCCACCAGTGGAAGTCACACCAGAAAGTCCACCAGTGGAAGTCACACCAGAAAGCGCACCAGTGGAAGTCACACCAGAAAGTGCACCAGTGGAAGTCACACCAGAAAGTGTACCAGAAGTCACACCAGAAAGTCCACCAGTGGAAGTCACACCAGAAAGTCCACCAGTGGAAGTCACACCAGAAAGTCCACCAGTGGAAGTCACACCAGAAAGCGCACCAGTGGAAGTCACACCAGAAAGTGCACCAGTGGAAGTCACACCAGAAAGTGTACCAGAAGGTATCACACCAGAGAGTATACCAGTGGAAGTCACACCAGAAAGCGCACCAGTGGAAGAGGTCCAAGAAGTTGAAGCTGCACCACCCACTACCGAAAGTGCACCGCCAATCTCAGAAAGTGCACCACCGACCGATGAAAGTACACCATCCATTGCTGAAACTGCACCAGTGGAAGAGAAAATTGAAGTTGTAGCTGCACCGACTGCTGTTGAAAGTGCACCAGTGGAAGACGTTTCAACTGCACCACCTTCTGTTGAGAGTGCACCGGCCTCAGAACTGAGTTCTGCACCATCTGAGTCTGTCCCAGAGCCACAGACAAGCAGCGTTGAGCCGGCACAGGTTGAGGTCTCTAGCACCAAGGTTGTAAGCTCAAATAGCGTCACCCAGCAGAGCACTGTCCAGGGAAGTCTCGACTCCTCTAGCTCCGAAATCTCCATCTCTACAACAAAGAGCACTTTCTCCGCCACTGAAACCACAACCAGTTCTGTATCTGAATTTTCTGGGGAAAGATCAGTCGTTACACAAGAAAGTTCAACGCAAGACACCACGCCACTGCTTCACTCTGCTGGTATTTGCCTACCCTTAAAATGAAAATAGCCTTAAACATGTTTATCTAAACAGGACTCAATAGCAAGATCTTCCAGTAGCTCCTCATATATATATATATATATATATATATATATATATATATATATATATATATATATATATATATATATATATATATATATATATATATATATATATATATATATACATATATATATATATATATACATATATATATATATATGTATATATATATATATACATATATATATATATATATATATAATATATATATATATATATATATATATATATATATATATATATATATATATATATATATACATATATATATATATATATATATATATGTATATATATATATATATATATATATATATATATATATATATATATATATATATATATATATATATATATATATATATATATATATATATATGGTGAATTTGCTGCTGCTTTTACTTCATCTGACCCCCATGTTGGATTATCTTGGAGATATTTGTTGGTCTCATTTTTTTCAAAAAAGGATAGATATCCCAGCTTTTGTTACTGAGTTCCCTGTTGTGTTAAAAATGGAAAAGGCTGTTTTTAGATGACTGCATGGACGCTTCCCTGATTTCAGTTTCATTTTGGTGTGTTTCCTTGCATGGTGATGTGCATCAGACTGGGTGTTTTTTTCCCCTAGGATTAATAGGGTAAGTTAAAACTGGGGAGCAAGTAGACTATCAAACCATGGAACTGCATCTGTGTGATAAATCTAAATAAAATATGCATGCATCCTTCAAGTGTGAATTGTTTCCATTGTAGCATGTTTTGTATTTTGTCATCTCTTCTGTGGGTTCTTTATGACCTTGAGAGGTCAATATACGACCTTGAAAGGTCAATATATGACCTTGAAAAGTCAATATAGGGCTGAGTATGAATTTCTTGACTACCTCTCCAGAAGGGCAAAGAATCTGCTACTTTTTCTTGTCCTACAAAGTCTACTTGGCCTTAATAAATAAAATGCATGTAGCCCTTTTGTCTTGTTGTTTTCTAACATTTTACCATCCTTCATAGCTGTGCTATATGTGCTTTATTTGTTACGCAATATCACTTTGTTACCCATTTATTGAATGATACTTACTTGAAAAAAATGGTTGAACTTGACATAATCATATTATATATAATTTATTTCTCAAGTTAAATTGTCACATGATAGTACTGTTTCAGAATTGTAACATGTTTCATAAATATTCTAAGTAATCATTTGAAAGTACCATATTTTCCCAGCGCGGTATGTTGAATGTTTGTGTGCTTTTTTACTGACATGCAGTCAGACCTCTTGGCTGTGCTAGTTGTAGGGCAAGTTGCCCTCTCTTCTACTTGCCCTATCAACATTTTACCTTCCCTATAAAGTGTGTTTTTGGAAATGGTGTGCTTTATATTTGATCCTGGCATGTTAACCACTCATTCGCCCCTTGCTGTATACCATAATTGAAAGCTCTATTTTCAAGGGTATATTGTATTTGATATTTTGCTGTTAAATATAGTTGGCAATTTTTATTTTATTTACATTGATATGATTTTGAGTTTTCTTGCTTCTAAATGCCTTTGGAATAATTCATAACCAGCCATTTATGTATTTTGTTTGATTATTATCATGTGATACGTACTCTATCATATTTTCTGTCATGAGTCGCAAGAAGAATTCATTTTGGTAACCTTTTTATATCTAATTATTTGATTAGCTGTTGGTAAACATCATTATATATCATTTCACCCATTAATACTCACTGCGTCCGAAAGCAGCCCATCAATTTTGGTGAAATCTTTCAGACAAAAGCAAATTAAGGAAAATATTTGAAGGAGGAATATTACTAACTAAGAACTGTACAAACAACTTTCCTTCAAATATTTTGAAAAAGAACAATTTTCAAGTTTTTGTCAAAAATATCATAGGTCCAGACGTAAATTGCTTGAGGAACTCTTAAGCATTAATGAGTTAATGTTACTTTTTGCTATTTCCAAGTGGGGATTTCTCTTCTGGATTACTCAGAAGAGTACAAACAACTTTCCTTCAAATATCTTTAAGAAGAACTCTTAACTTTCAAGTTATTGTCAAAAGTATCTTAGGTCCAGACGTAAATTACAATATTATTTTCTGCTATTTGCAGGTGGGGATTCCTCTTCTGGATCGCAGATCACCGTTGAGGAAGAGTGTGTGGCACCGGAAGAAGTCACCCGCGAAACCGGCATCGATTTGAGCTCTCTCGAAATCCTCGAAGGAGAACCCTTTGTGACCGAGGCTGCACCGGAAATCGGAGAATCAACACCAGAGGGAGTTGTTGTGGTCGAGGAAATCACGACAACTGAAGCATCAGCACCTGTTGAAAGTGCACCACCGACCGTAGTGGAAGAGGTGGTCGAAGCTGTATCTGCACCGCCTGCACCGGAAAGCGCACCACCTACCGCACCGGTAGAAGAAGTTATTGAGGCTGTCTCTGCGCCATCTGCAGCTGAGAGTGCGCCGTCCGTCGAGGAGCTGCTAGAAGCCATAGCTGCACCGCCTTCCGAAGAGAGCGCACTGGCACCATCTGATTCCGTCCCGGAGCCACAGACCAGCACTCCGGCACCAAAACTGGTAGAAGTTTCCACGGTCAGCAGCGTCACCAGTTCAGAAAGCTTCACTCAGGAAAGTAGCGTCCAGCGCAGTCTCAATTTCTCCGAGGTTTCCATAACGACCACCCGCACTTCCGTTGAGGATTCCGGAATCAGCAGCCCCGAAAAAAGCCAAAACGAGGCTCCGTTATCGGCAGCCCCAGATGTGAGTTCGGAATCGGAAATCTCCGTGGAAGAGCAAATCATCACACCGGAAAAGGCAAAGAGAGACGACGCGGCGCTGCCGAGTATTTTGGAGCCAGAGGTCCAGGTCACCAACGGTCCAGTCAGTCCCGACACTACTGTTAGCGATCTCGACACAACCAGCGGTTCTCAGAACACCAGCATCAGTCTAGATTTCTCCCCACCGGCCACCCCAGCTTCGACGACTGCAACAAAACAAAGCAAAGGACGTCCCGTAAGTTCAATTAGTGAAAAAATTACCACAATGGGTGACGCACCGACTCCAGGAACCTCGGGTCTGGGAAATTACGAAAACTTTGACAATGCTGTCACGATTAGCCATCACAGTTCGGTCGATTCTGGAACCGGCTCCGATCCCGTCCGTAATCCCGGACATTTCGTAGTGGTGGCCATTGATTTTGGTACCACGTTTAGCGGTTACGCGTTCAGCTTCGCGCGCGATCCCCACAGTATTCACATGATGAGGAAATGGGAAGGAGGTGACCCCGGGGTCGTCAACCAAAAAATCCCCACCACAATTCTCCTGGACCCCGACGGAAAATTTCACTCCTTCGGATTCACGGCCCGCGACTACTTTCATGACCTTGACCCTAAGGAAGCCAAGAAATGGATGTACTTTGAGAAATTCAAGATGGCTCTCCACTACAATGCTGTGAGTACATTTGATTCAAATTCTTATAAAACACCAAAACACCATTTACCTGTAATACACCTTCAACTTGGTCACAGTTTTTTTTATGCTTTTAGGAATGTGGTTATTCTTCTAGTTGCCACTGACTGCTAGCCGTCTCTTACCACTGTTCAGGTTAGAATTCTTGAGTTTAAGCGGTGTTTTTTGCTGGTTACTCCGATATCCTCCACCACTAAATGTAATATGGCAGAAAAAGTGACGAAAACCAAAAATTCCAAAACTCGTAGTAAAGATAGTTCAAGATAAAGCCAAAGTTGTATAATTTAATTTCAAATCTAAATAATAAATAATATTGAAACTTTTGAATGAGGTGATTATATGGTGCATTGGTGTGAGGCACTCTTTATATTTTTGTTATTTGAAGCATTAGTAAAGAGTCTGAGAGCAGATGTCAAGTGTTTGGGCAAATATTGATTGTGATTCGTTGTTTTCTTAGAAATCACTGAGCCAGTGCACGAAACATGTTTTGTTCCAGGAGGTTTATTTTTCCAGCTTCTTCGGAATGCAAGAGGGTGTTGCATGAAGAACAGATTGTCAATATTTTTGGATCCACACAGTTGTAGGTTCCTCAACCTTATTGTTCCTGGGGTTCAAGTAGAGGTTGTTTAGTTTATCATGTGAATGTCTTATTACTGCTAAAAGAAAAAAAACACAAAAAAACACAAAACATGAAATTATAAAAAAAAATTGTTTCATGCAATTCTTCTTTTTTCATCCATTTCTTTTTGATTCATCCGTATGATTTATAAACGGAGTATTTTTTTTTAACTTTAATTTATTCTACTATTCGCCACTGTGAGAAATTATTTTTCTGAAAAAATATTTCAAGAAAAATTCAAACACCAATAATTTCTTGGTAAAATTGTGTTTGGTACTCTGGTTATAATTATTATTATAAGTAAAATTCAGTGTTTTGTAGAAAAGTGATAATACCATTTTTCATTGGAAACCCAAATAGTATTTAGGACCCAATCTATTCTGTTATTTTTCTGTCATGAAAGTGATTATTTACATAGGGTTACAGCACAACTGAAAATAAATATATCTTGTGCTTTATGGAACCCAAGTGCTGGAAGAAAATGGGTGGGACAGGCTGAGAACTGATAGACTGCAGATAATAAAACAGTACAGGGCTCGACGCTAAGGGTGAACCTATGGCCCCAGGCCTGTAAAAATTCCCCAAAACAGCTTTGGGCCAGTAAAAAAAGACCTCAACTGGTCCTACAGGGCCAGTAAACATTTGGAGACATTCTTGTTAAAAAGTTTCCCCCTGAGAAAGTTCCAAATTGTTTTTGAAATAAATGAAGATAAAATTTATAAAGATAGGTGTTGTGGTGAATCAGATGCAATGTTCTTTCTTCTTATGTTAAAGAAAAAATGTAGGGCCAGTAAATATTCTGCAGGACCAGTAGATGCTAGGTGTTACTGGTCCTACAGGGCCAGTATCATTTTGAGTTAGCGTTGAGGCCTGCAGTATGTCTGCCCTTCTCTTAGGTCTATCGCAGAGTAAGGCAACCATACCTCTGAGTTCTATCCCTGGGCAGGGTCTTTGCCAGGATTTAGAAACTGTGTGCTCAAAATTGGCAATTGTAAAATGTTTGGGCATCCAAATCTTTAAGGGGGACCACAATATACTTGGATTTCAATCTTAAACATTTATAAACTTATTGAGGCGTATAAGGCATACTATCCTTATACGGTGTCATAGGATTTATATTGTGATCAAAAATACAATTATAAATGCCTGAGATTGACATTTTGAGAAGTTCTTCACAAAAGAATTTGGTTGTCCTGAGAGATGATTTTTTAGGGTTTGGGTGTCCAAGAGACGCCCAGACGCCCTGCTGGCTAAGACTATGTCCCTGGGGTAAGGGTACCATACCTCCTAGGTCTGTCACTAAGAATACCTCCTAAGTCTATTCTTAAGAAAGGTTACCATACCTTATAGGACTATCCCTATGTTAAGGGTACCCTTCCTCCTAGGTCCATCCTTAAGTACGGTTAGGCGACAAGTAATTGAATTGTAGTTTCCCGGATCCTCCGACCTAAAAGAAAACCACCCGACTGAAAAAAAAAAATCAGTATTATTATTTTTTTTATTATAGACGACCGACCCAACTTAAAAGTATCCAATGAGAAATAAAAAGCAGTTAGAAACCTCGCCGCAATTGATTTGTTGTTGTCAATATATATATATATATATAAATATATATATATATATATATATATATATATATATATATATATATATATATATATATATATATATATATATATATATATATATATATTTATATATACATATATATATATATATACATATATATATATATATTTATACAAATGTATACTTTGATAGTAGAATGCCTTCTAAATAATAAAAAAAAAATGACATGAAAACCTCACACTGAAAAGTTTGAAACTGAAAAGTATGTTTTAGTTATCTAACTTGACCGAATAGCCTTATTTTATTTCCCGACTCATTAATGCTCGGGTTCAGAAAAAAAAAAAAAATTGGATTTTTATTTTATTTTTATTTACCTCCCTACCGACTCTGCAAAAATGGTCCGGGAAAGATCTGGGAAACTACAAATCAATTAAGGGTCGCCTTACCATACCACACAATTTTCTGTATATAGCCTCATGCCATGGGGTGAGTGGTTAGCTGGACCCCTGTTTATGAAACTCCAAATGGATCTTCAGTCCATTTCGTAGTGTAAGGGTCAAGTTCTGGATTGCAGTCGCAGCATGTTTGGGTTTAGGCGTGATCTATCGGGCCCCCTTGGAATCTGTGTTGATGGTAGGCAGGCAGATAAGATGCTACCATTACTGCAAGATAAATCCCCTTGGGATGGTGGCAGTCTACTCTGGGCGATCAGTCAGTGCCTATTCAGCTCCAAACATGCCCTCCTAACTGACTAACTGCTAAGCAGGGTAGGGCTGGGGTAGAAGGCATGATAGTCAATAGGCATCTGGTACGGGTGCACCCAACCTTTTACTAGCAGAGTAGGGTACCAGTCTTGAATACCTGGATAGAGAGCTCCCAATCTGCTATTGGCAGGGTAGGGCGAGGGTACCAGGCATGATAGGCATTTGGAAGGGTGCACTCAACCAAAATAATGATAACCGGACAAAAGTAGTACTAGTTACCAGGAATGAAGATCTAGAAATAAAGGGTGCACCCAACCTCCTACAGGCAGGGTACAGCAAGGGTTACAGGCATGTCAGGCATCTGGTGTACCCAGCCTCCTACTAGCAGGGTGAAGCTAGGGTATCAGGAATGAAGATCTGGAAATAAAGTGCTCCCAACCTCTTACAGGCAGGATAGAACAAGGAATATCTGCAATGAGAGCTCCCAATTTGGCCTATTGGCAGGGTATATACAGCTTAACCCTTATGCTGCTGGTGGCTAATTTGGCCAATACAAAATTATGCAAAAAAACCTGTAAAATCACTGAAGCCCTGGCAAATGGGTACTCATCCGAGATTACTCAGCGAGAGCTATCCAATGATTACCAACATGACAGGGTTTAAATCTTTGCATCCTTGTGCTTTGGACGAAAGGAGCCTCAGCATTAGAAGGGTTAAGTGTACCAGGCATGATAGGCATCTGGTAAGGTTGCACCCAACCTCATTATAACAGGGTAGAAGTACGGTACCAAGATCTACTAAGGGAGTAAGGGTTCACCCAACCTCTTACTAGCAGGGTGCAGCTAGTGTACAAGTGATGGTGAGGGTGCCAACCTTCTAGCAAAGAAGAGCTGGGGTACCAGGCATGAGGGGTATCCGGTAGGGGTGCCAAGCCCTTATAAAAGCAGGGTAGGAATCAGATATGAATTCATAAAAAAAAAATTCAGGGAAAGCATGGGATAGACAGTGATTAACATTTCTCGTTCAAATATTTCTTTAAAAATAACTTCTGTAAGTGAGATATCACCAAAATTGTCAGGCCTTTTTCAGGCGCTGGAGGGGTTGATGTGTGTAGTTGAGTTTGACCAGCTGGGCATTCCTGTTGCTGACCGGTCTATCTGGAGAACTGACACTTCCCAACTGTAGGCTATCATCCCTATCTACGCACAGCGACCCTCCCAAGTCACGTCTAGACAGATCATTTGGTCTGACAAAAATGCAAATTCCTTGATAACTATCACAAATTTAAGGAGGAAATTGAATGAAAGATGTTTTTCCTTTCCTTAGAAAGAATTCTCCATCAAAAACTTTTCCAATTGTGCTGTCATTGTTGAGATATTCCCAAAATTGTCAGATTTGATCAAATTTCCTTATAACCATTGTGAATTTGTAAAAAGATTGTATAAAAGTTGTTTTTCATCTCCCAAGAAACAATTCTCCTTCAAATATTTTATTGACAGTGTTATTGTTATTGAGATATTCCCAAAATATTCAGATTATCCAGGTTCTTTGGTCATGAGAGGGTTAAAATGGCAGGCCTCCTTCCCTGACATTTGCAGTGCGAGTTTTATGTGATATTTGCTGTAACTGGATGCAGGAGCTGGCCGACACCCAACCATTAATTCTTCAGCAGTAAGAAGTCCTCTGGGAATGAGTGGGAAGGGAGTCACCAGACATTTAACCCATTTCTGCCTGTAGCAGCCAAAACGGCCTGACTATTTGGATGATATCTCTTTATTAAAAGCAATGGTTTGAAAATATTTGAAGGAGAGTTGTTCATAAAAACTTCTTCTACAACTCTCCTTCAAATAATTTGCAAATTAATGCTTCATTCCGAAGTTATGTTCAAAAGTAGGAGGAAAGGTCCATACAACACTCTTGACAAGCTCAAGCATGTCAGGATCTATCATACTTTTGGAGATAACTTTTGAATAAAGCATGCTTTTGCAAAATAAATGGAGGAGAGTTTTAAATAGGGTGTTTATTTATATTGCCCATCTAATATTTTCCAAAAGATTTGTATATGAAAAACATTGTCACCAAATTTGTCTTGCCATTTTGTGGCATGTTAAAGGCATGCATGCTCATAAATATTTTGACCATGTCATCATCAGAAGGCATCTATAAAGCAATTGTTGAATAGAATCAAACTAAAAACCCTGAATTAATGATCTATTCTTGATTTATCTTTCAAAAGTATCAAAAATCAAGGCGGTAACTTTCTAGGATTTCTTAAGAGCTTTAGATGAATATGTATCAGCCCTTAACCTCCATTGTCACTGCCATTACTCCAGGATGTTCTAGGGTGTTCTGGGACACCCCTAAGAAGCAGGGAATCAGGGCAGACGCCCTAAAGGTTGCCGCTGTTGGGCAGATGTTTTATATCATAGAGATTCTCGGCCACAAAAGCTCCAAATGGTGTTTGTCTTGATCTAACAACAACACATTATCCCGTGGTCAGCAGCAGGGCCCGATACAGAGGCCTGCTGTGGGGTACAGTTTGTTATATGATACCCAGGCTGCACAGGGGATGTACACAGCATATATACACTATATGCAGTATAATTCAAAAGGCAAATAGAGTGCACTCAGTTGATTGATTTAAAGGAGAGGTTGCATCAACATACTTTTTATCAAAAATAATTATCATCATTTTTTTCTTTGTCATATTATAAGAAGTTATGTTTTTTTTATCTACAAGTTAAGAAAGTTCGGATTCCATGAAAAGTTTTGTTTTTGAAGATGACCTTGAGACTGTCCCCTCATCTTGATCTCTTCGTGACCCCCTCTTGGCAGTGCTGGCAGAGTTGCCCTGTTCTGCCGCTGAGGGTCACCCCCTACTCCCGCTTACTCTGCCTCTCACACCACTAGGTGCCAGTAACTTCTCCTGTCATCCTTTTAGCACTAGAAATAACCCTTATATTTGCTGGGGCTACCCCTCATGTTGTTCCGCTGGTTTCTAGCACAAATGGATATCTTACCCGAGATTTCGTGACCTTTTTACTTCCGGGTACAATTCTTGGAATTTGTAAGTTTAAGATAACACCTGCATTATATTGCATAAAGCATGGATGAGGCATATATATTCACACACACACACACACACACACACACACACACACACACACACACACACACACACACACACACATATAAGAGTTTTCTGGGACCATTGGAATAAATGGATTGTAAACATCTGTCAGACCACAAAAACACTGAGGATAAATTGGTGGGAACACAATCTTGCAATTTCATTAACCCATTGACTACTTCAGTAATATTCTGTAAATGTTTGAAAATATTAACCCATTGACAACTTCTTAATTCAGTATTTAAGCTTATTTTGGTTAATAATTAAAGGAGAAATGTACATCGGTGGTGTTTGCTGGGTCCTCCGCTTTCCTCCACCAGTTACAACTGGCTAGTCAAGACTTAGCCGCAATATGGAATAAAAAGTGATGAAAAATCTAAATTCCTAATCGAAATTCCCTAGATTGGGGAATGAAATGTAATATTGCGGTGAAAGTTCCGAGTTCAGGGAAGTTATTTTTTTGATGCAATACATTTTCACTTTCAAAGGTTTTTGGTATTGTATCTAGTAACAGAAATATCCCTGTACAGGGGAATGTAATGTAACATTGTGGTGAAATTCCGAGTTCAGGGACGATGGCATTTCTGTTAGAACAACCAGACGTGATTACCATTCTGGAGTCCCGTAACTCATAGCCACATGCATGGGAGCCTCGGGCTTAGGGCAGGAACAAACTGAACAGAAAGTTGGTTCAGGCTGGCAGCTGATGTACTTGGAATCAAGGACTTAGCCAGGACCTGTACAGCCTGACTTTTGGACAGGCAGTTTCATGAAAAACTTCTATCTAGACAAGCAAAAATGTCTATGATGAATTTTCAATTTTACCTTTTATGAACAAGAAACATTTTGACCTAACAAACCACCTTCCAAGACATGTATGAAGTGTAACTTTGATTTAACCAATGCTAGGGCTATTTTTGTCCAATGCACAAGGGCGCAAAGATTTCTTTGAAAACCCATCTTAACCCTGTCATGTTGGTATTCATTGGATAGCTCTCGCTGACTACTCTCAGATGAGTACCCATGTGCCAGGTTTTAAGTCATTTTTCAGCTTTTTTGCAAAAATAAAAAATATATATATAGATATGTAAAAAATAAATTTGGAATTGAGCACAGATTTATGAAATATTGGAAGGCGAGTTGTTTATCGGTTCTGATTTCTACTTTCTCCATTACCTGAAAAAAAAATTCTTTGGCCAAATTGATACCACCAAAAAAGTCTGGTCATTTTGGCTGCTACAGGCATAAATCATTTAAGTGTAGGTTTGAAATTGACCAGAGCAAGTATTTGCTCCCCCCCCCCCCCTCCCCTGCTCCCTGTCCTGGCTGCCACCCACAGCTGAAGAGAGCATTTAGCATCAGTACCACTTAACCCATTTATGCCTGTAGCAGCCAAAACCGCCTGACAATGTTGGTGATATCTCTCTAACAAAAGCAATATTTAGAAAATATATAAAGGAGAATTGTTCATCAGAACTCTCTTTACAACTCTCCTTCAAATATTTTAAGAATTTATGCTTTATTCCAAAGTTGTTTTCAAATGTTTGAAAGGTCCAGACGACACTGGTAAAGTAGATCTCCAGGCATGGTTAAACTCATGTTTAACCCATTCACTTCTGGAATATATACATGGTCCCCAGGTCTGACACTTATAGAAATATCTCCATGACAAAAAGCAACAATTCAAGAAATATTTCACTACAAATTGTTGATTCTGATAGGTTTAACAAGTTATTTTACAATATTTTTCAAATGTTGCTCTAAGTAAGTTAAGTTTAACATTTTTGGATCACACCAGTGTAAATAGGTTAAGATACTTGCTTGCCAAGAGACTGGGAGCAAATAGGTTCTCACCATGGCTACCATATGTATGTATTTTGTTTCCATGGCGATTTTGCAATGTTAGCACAAGTGTTCATTTCACCTACAGCAAGGTCATTGGTACAGTGACCATCTCCCTGTAACATAAGTTTGACTATTCTTATAGAAAGGGATCTTTCTTTTTTATTTGGTCATAGATACCTAAGCCTTTACACAAAGTTTCCTAAGGGCCATACATAAAGGTATTCTCTTAAGTCACAAAAAGTTCTTGAACAACCTTTTTAGTTAAGTTAGTAAGTATTATCCCATTTATTCTTTGGAGTTCCTGTTGGACAGTGTCTCCTGGTTGATGGATGGCCTCCAAAAATACTCATGGAAATAGAACACATTTGCAAAATATTTGTTTTAAGAGCTGGAGATGCAGTACTTAATAACTCTTTTCTTTTCAAAATTTATTCAAAAGGGCGCCTTGTTTTAAGAAATATAGTACCAAAATATTTTTACTGTTTTCGACATCTACAAGGACCATATGGTTACCCTGTGTGTGTGTGAGTTTGGGGCTGCTGATGTGGTGTAGGACTCACAAGTAGCCTGTGAAATGAGAGACTACATCTGAAGTAGGCTTGAGCTGTACAAAAATGTCAAGTGGTTACACGGAAAAAGGAACTTGGTCATGTAGGAGCTTATTGCCGTAGGGCTGGTAGGGGATGGGCCGGATAGATTCCGAGCCTCTGTGTAACAGGGTGTTGCTGTAGAATCGCTGAAGGGTAGTAAAAAGCCCGAAATTAGCTAGCTTTGATACTTGCCCATATCGGGTACCATGGTCATGTCAGTCTTTTTGTATGAAGGCAGAAGGTTCTTGCATGAAATGGACCACCCACAATTTATTTATTGACACAATAGCCTTGAAACAACACACACACACATGCATACACATTCCTAGACACTCTGACACTCACAAACATACACACACACACACACACACACACACACACACACACACACACACACACACATATATATATATATATATATATATATATATATATATATATATATATATATATATATATATATATATATATATATATATATATATATATATTCATTCACACACATAATGATTTTCTTTATTCTCTTAAATCATTAGGGTGTGGATTGACCTGGTTTCCCATTTGTTAGATTTAAGGAAGTTATTCAACTTTCCCCTGCTGCTGGTAATTTTGTTGAATTATGTTTCCTACAGCCACTTGCTATTTAATGCCCCAGACACAGTTATCTACGTCAGTCTACCAACAGGGAGGCAGGGATCGTATATTTCCACTGACATCTATGGACCATAACTAACACATTAAGAGCTCCATGTCTCTATGTTTTTGCACCTCTCTCCCCATCAGGAAGGTAACCCGCCAGCCCCTATATAATAGCATATGGCATTACTTTCCCCACTTGAGACAACTCCCACTGAAGACAGCTAGGGGCCATCTTGCTAGAGTCTCTTGGCCTCCGATGTTTTCCGTACTGTGCAGGGGGGTTGCTGATCGTAGAAACGGGCCTCTGCCACGAAGACAGCTAGGGGCCATCTTGCTAGAGTCTCTAGGCTTCGGATGTCTCCCATACTGTGCAGGGGGGTTACTGACCGTAGGAACGAAGACTACTGGGGGCCTGATCTTGCTAGAGTCTCTGGGCCTCCAATGTCTTCCGTACTGTGCAGGGGGGTTACTGACTGTAGAAATGGGCTCTACCACGAAGACAGCTAGGGGCCATCTTGCTAGAGTCTCTGGGCCTCCAATGTCTTCCGTACTGTGCAGGGGGGTTGCTGATCGTAGAAACGGGCCTCTGCCACAAAGACAGCTAGGGGCCATCTTGTTAGAGTCTCTGGGACTCCGATGTCTTCCGTACTGTGCAGGGGGGTTGCTGATCGTAGAAACAGGCCTCTGCCACAAAGACAGCTAGGGGCCATCTTGCTAGAGTCTCTAGGCCTCCAATGTCTTCCGTACTGTGCAAGGGGGTTGCTGATCGTAGAAACGGGGCTCTGCCACAAAGACAGTTAGGGGCCATCTTGCTAGAGTCTCTAGGCCTCCAATGTCTTCCGTACTGTGCAAGGGGGTTGCTGATCGTAGAAACGGGCCTCTGCCACGAAGACAGCTAGGGGCCATCTTGCTAGAGTCTCTAGGCCTCCAATGTCTTCCGTACTGTGCAAGGGGGTTGCTGATCGTAGAAACGGGGCTCTGCCACAAAGACAGTTAGGGGCCATCCTGCTAGAGTCTCTAGGCCTCGGATGTCTTCCGTACTGTGCAGGGGGGTTGCATATCGTAAAAACGGGCCTCTGCCATGAAGACAGCTAGGGCCCATCTTGTTAGAGTCTCTAGGCCTTCGATGTCTCCCATACTGTGCAGGGGGGTTACTGATCGTAGGAACGAAGACTACTGGGGGCCATTTTGTTAGAGTCTCTAGGCCTCCGATGTCTTCCGTACTGTGCAGGGGGGTTGCTGATCTGAGGAACGGACCTCTGCCACGAAGACAGCTAGGGGCCATCTTGCTAGAGTGTCTAGGCCTCCGATGTCTTTCGTACTGTGCAGGGGGGTTGCATATCGTAAGAACAGCCCTCTGCCATGGAGCGTTAAGATGGTGTACTATCAGCACATGTTTACACTCGTGGCATCTTGACTTGTTTACATTTCCCTCCTGACTCTGAAGCTGTTAGAAGCGCATCGCTTGCCTGCCCCTAGACAAAGCTGGGGCGTCACCGACACCCGCTATCTCAATACACGGCCAGGGGGGTGAGCAGCCCATCCACATCTGGGAAGCCTGCCTCCCAGGCTATAGTCAGATGTCGTCCCTTGTAGAGAGAATTTTCTGCCACAATACATTTTGACTAGCCATTGTAAGTGGTGGAGGGAACCAGAGTACCCATTATAGCGCATTGCAATGAAAATACCTGGGCTTGGAAAATACACTATGTTCAGTGAGTAGCTGTTTCTGTGACTTTAAAGTGGTCCCGGTTCACAGCAGTGAGCCGGGACCAAATCTAGGCTCACTGCCCTTAGCCAGGACCAAATCCAGGCTCAGCAACTATCAGAAAACATGATTTTTGTGTCATTTTCACAGAGTCATAACCAAGGCTGTTGGCAGCCTCAGCTTTCGCAACAAACACCTACGTGTCGTCTCGGCTATAAATCTGCACCAATGCTCAGTGGCGGATCTTAATCCCTATAGCAAAAAATGCTGTAACCCAAAGTCACTAGCAAGTTTCTCTAGTGAGGGTAGTTGGAAATATGTTAGTTATTTGGAGTCACTGCCAGTACAACCCCCTCATGTGGCAATTGTATGAACTAAATGTATAACAGTAGGCCACATACTCTTATGTAGGTTCAGGCATAGATTTATAGATAAAATGGTAAAGCACTGTAAGGTCTACTAGCTTGGTGATAACTATGAACATAATTCTTTAAAGGAATAATTCTTTAAAATATTCAAAGTATTTGAATATGATCAGGATCATCTTTCACTCAAATAGTGCACAAAATGTTACTCTGTTCTCACAATATTTCCATGCTTTTCAGAATACTCCAGATTGTAATGGGTTAACAGGTTCATACTTAGTCGTCTGGGACTGCTATTCTTTTGAGTTCTTGAACATTTATCATTCAAAATTTTGGGGTAATCGGACACTGGCAAGTGGGCATATTAAAATTGATTATAATTGATTATCATCGATTAAGTGATCAAAAATTTTGATGTTTAATGGAGCAGAAATTTTCCAACGATTTGCAGCACTACTATTTTGCCATTATTTTGTTCATATATCTTGGTAACTGATACTATGATACATATATATCATAGCATTCAGATGACAATTTTCTAGCACAGATAGAATAACCATAACTTTCCCAGCCTTGCACAAAAATTTACAAATACAAACTGTACCTGCTCCCCTGAACATCGCATGGCATTTACATGCCATGTAAAGCAAGTAGACTTCTAATTCAATATTTTCATCTTTTCATATATTTTGGTAATGTTTACTTTAACCCTTCCAATGGAAAGGCTACTTTCGTCCAGAGCACAAAGACACACAGATTCTTGAAAACCTTCCAAACCTGGTCATATTGGTATTCATTGGATAGCTCTCACTGAGTGCTCTCAGATGAGTACCCATATGCCAGGGTTTAAGTCTTTTTCCAGGTTTTTGCATCATTTTGTATTGGCCAAATCAGCCACCACCCACATAAAAGTTAACTGTTAATTTTCCCAGCCGTGCACAACAATTTACAAACTCTACCTGCTCCAGTGAACATCGCATCGCTGCCTGTCTGGGCTAGTGCAAGACAAACTCAAACAGTGGAAAACATGTTTAAAAAAAAGAGTACTAGATTGCGTCAGTAGCTTTCTCTCAGTAACCCATTTACACTCAGAGCAGCCAAAAGAGGCCTGACGATTTTGGAAATATTTTACTTACAAAAGCATTTTCTTAAAAACATTTGAAGGAGAAATGTTGATCAGAAACCAAACAACAACTCTCCTTCAAATATTTTGCGAACTTTAGCTTTGTTCACAAGTTATTTTCAAAAGTATGAGAGTAGCAGACGATACCTTCTAGAGAAGCTGAGGGTTTATGGGTAAACCAATAACATCAGACACATTCCAATTAGTGAGGTGGTGAAGTCAAAAATAACATGACTAAGCAAAAATCTTAGAATAAACTATGTTCTGATGCATGAAGAGAAAATAGAAGAAATGGAATTTGAAACATTATCTTTTTCATTACCAATGATTTTCATGGTTCAAAATATGACATGAAATTCATCTGCATATATTTGGAAATAATTTGGAAATGTTTAGCTGGAAGGAAGTGAAATTTCTCTTAATTCTAATCCATTTAATTTTTTAAAGAAGTCATATTTGCATCCAAAAAATTGAATATTGATACGAGAAAAAGTAATTGTTGGCCTAGAATATGCAAAAATCCCAAAATACCCGTAATATGTTAGATATTCACAATTCCTTCCAATAAAGCAATATTTCCTTAAAACATTTTTTTCCTAGGCTACATTCAATGCTGCTACTGAGAACCAACTGTCATTCACCACTGCCATGGTTTGAATCCAGCTCTATGCTTGTTAGAAAGTTGCCAGTGACTTGAGTTTAAGTCGTGGTGCTAGCAGGGTGATCTGGTTATCTCCAACATTTACAAATAGTTTATCAGGACATAGTCTGGATATGGTAAAAAAAGTGAAGATAAATATATTTCTAGATACACTATTTTATCAGTTGTATAAGCATGCTGTGTTTTCTGGGACCATTAATCACAGTTTGTTTGTCATTGCCTACTGCTTAAATCCCTCATCACCTCTGCTACCAATTACTGCCATTCCCAGCAGAGCACCACCTTATAAGCCATCCCTGTGTCACAATCCATCCACCAAGCCATCAGGGTGACAACACCTTAACCCTTATGCAGCTGGTGGCTAATTTGGCAAATACAAAATATTGCATAAAAACCTAAAAAATGACTGAAAACCTGGAACAAAGGTACTCATCTGAGAGTGCTCAGGGAGAGCTATCCAATGAATACCAACACGATAGGGTATAGATGGTTTTCAAAAATCTTTGCATAATTGTGCTTTGGACACAAGTAGCCTCAGCGTTGTAAGGGTTAAAATAAACAATTTGCCATCAAAACCTTTCTAAAGTATACTTATTAACCCTTATCCTGCTAACCACAACAAGTATCGTGGTGTGCAGCAGTGCTTACAGGTTTCACAGCAGGATAAGGGTTAATGTAAGATAGTTATCTCCAAAATAGGGTGGATGTTTTTGGATGCAACAGGTATGAAGGAATTAACCCAGTCATGCTTAAGCCCTCAGTTGCTCTAGCATATTTTTAGATATTTAAAACAACATATTAATATCCAAAGAAATAATGCTGATGTTGAATCCAAGAACTTATCTACAACTAGTATGAAAATGTGTTGACTACTTCTGATTTGGGTAAGTTTGGTTCTAGGATATCTGGCCAGGCTACCTGTTGCGTTTTTCATTGGTTGGTGCCCAAGTGGCAGTGGTTTTCTGGATGTGGTTAACTCTGACCATTAAATCACACTCACGCAATAATCACCAGCACATGTGCCAGAGATCTCTGTGGTCATTGTGGCCTAGGCTAAGAGTTTAACCCATAAGCATCTGAAGTGCACACGCTCTCAGATATGTATATAATATATATATATATATATATATATATATATATATATATATATATATATATATATATATATATATATATATATATATATATATATATATATATATATTTGAAGAGAGATTGTCAACCATCTGGAACATCAACTGTCATCGAGGTAGTTCTCTTCATGGAATTTCAATCAACATTTCCTCTGTACGACATTTTCCAAAGTATGCCCTGTTTCGATATGAAAAACTAAAATGGCATTACATCTTTGCAGTAAATATACCACCAGAATTGTCTAGAGTCTGCATGTGGTTAATATGTTACAAGTAGGTAGCTTAGCTGTTATGTTTATTGGGTTGTACATCTGGGTGTTTATTTGCACTGTGATTCCTCAACTGCTTATTTGGGGTGTTGCTTGTTTGTACATACCACAGGGTAGGATACTACCTGGAGTTGCAAGTACTGAAAAGAACATCCACATTGGTTACTCTAATATGTGCATGTATATGTATATATATATATATATATATATATATATATATATATATATATATATATATATATATATATATATATATATATATATATATATATATATATACATATATATATATATATATATATATATATATATATATACATATATATATGTATATGTATACATATATATATACACTATATATATATATATATATATATATATATATATATATATATATATATATATATATATATATATATATATATATATATATGTATATATATATATATATGTATATATATATATATATATATATATATATATATGTATATATATATATATATATATATATATATATATATATATATATATATATATATATATATATATATATATATATATATATATATATATATACATATATATATATATATATATATATATATATATATATATATATACATCAACACATTTGTGGTTGTTATGGCATAAACTATTTTGGGTGATGAAGGACTCCTCTATTTGTAAAGTGAGCACTTTGTACCAAAGGTTACTGGTGAAATATCCCTTGTTAGTATGTAACCCATTATACTGGAAGGGGATGATGTTTATTCTGTCGCCTCTATGGCTACTTTGCCCTATACTTTAGGGAGGGGAGGGGGGGCTGTTGGTGCTTATGTGAAGAAGTCCTGCTATCCAAAATTAGCATTGCATATCATATTTGTTTCAGGGCTAGCAACACATTTCAGGGGCTTGCAAAATTTTTAGGTTATTAGCCCTATTGGGCGTGTAAATATTTTGGCATAGCTGAGCTCTGTGACCTAAAAATGGTTTTGTGACTGGCAGTTGAACTCTTGGGTATTATACTTGTTTGTTGTTTGTCAAACAGACAATATGTCGCCTGCCTTTTTGGCCCTGGATACTAGCGAGTGGAAATACTGTATATAAACTGTTATATCATATTTCATAAATATGGCGGAATAGCATGTGGGGTAATCTTTTTATCTGTGGAAGTTTAAACAGGTCATATCTCGTTCTGTTTTTGCCCTGCCTCGCGGCTAGGTTTCGGGGGATTTTGGAAGGCATGCGTTTCAGCAAAAAATAGGTGGTTGAACCTTGAACGAGAGGCAAAAGATCATGCTGTTGGCTTGGTTTGCCAAGTATTATAAGTCCAGACGACACTCCAAGCATGTATTGTTTAACATATATAAAGCCTCCCGGTCTCACAGGGCAGATTCTTTAAATGCCTTTTTCGTGATAAAAGTTCTTTATAGATATTTTGTCTGGATGCCATGGAATGTATACTTTTAATATATATATTTCTAACTACTTTTAATATATATAATATGTATTTAACTACTTTTTTGTTGAGAGCACCCTTTAAAATGTTTGGCCTGGATACTGTGACCTATTTCAAAATACATTCATTTGGTAATATCTAAGAATTTAAAAAAAATATTTAAAGAACTGGATGTTATCTAATGAACATTTAAACCTCAAATATTTCCCCAAGTAAGTTTTGGTAATATATTACCTAAAATTTATTTTGCTCCACTGCAGGAATTAAAGGGTTAAACGTACCAAAATATATGTGAAATTGAGAGTGAAGCCTAGAAATGTAGTTGAAAGATGTGCGATGAAATGTCAAACAAGCCATGCAGAGAGAGGAGGGAGCTGGAATTTGGTATTTCTGAGTGGTGAAGGTGGGGTATACATATGCTGCACTGATAGCAGCGTGTCACACCGTTCCCGCACAACAGTTAACACTTTCAAGTGATGGTTTCACAAATATGGTAATTTATTCATAAAAAGGCAATATTTCAAGAAAAAAAGTCTCTGAAATTTGTTGTTACTGATGGGAGTAACTAATTCTCTGATGAATTTCTCATATTACTGAGATTAATGAGGCCTAAAAAAGTTGTTTGTTTCCTGTAACCTGACCCTAACAAGTTTTTACGCAAAACATTCTCTACCCTAAATTTTTTTCTGCTCTTCCAACTCCCAATCAACGTGCAACATAAAACATGCATCAAACACACATTTTTGAAATTAAAAAAACTAAGCGGTAGCCCCAAAATACATTTTACTTACCTAACTACCTTATTTTTTCAGACCGTTACAGGAAACAAACATTTTTTTTAGACCCAAGATGATGTTCCTATTTGTCAGTCAAGGTACTAGCTTAGATAAAAATAGAGGTAAAATATTTGTAAAACATTGCAGTTTACACAACATTGTAAAAATCTATTTGAATGAAAGATATAAATTCCACAAGCTTGAATTTTCCCAGAATCTTTCTAGTATATAGAGTAGGTCTTGGCATATTTGATGAATGGTTTGAATTATCAAGTAATCTGGTTAACCTTGTTAGGAAAAGGATAAGATAACGGTCCCATAAGTCCCTCTATATCTACATACAGCTATGTCAATAGAGCACGATGTATAAGATAAACATGAATACCAGAAACTACACTTTTACAATATTAAACCCTGTTTTTGGTTCCTCCGAGATTTATTTTTTCTGCTGTCTAGCAGATTAGAGTGGAAATGTAAGATACCTAATGGTTAGTGCGTTTCCATGGCAACCCGAATTCTTAGCATATATAAGTGTCAGCTGTCATGGGTCACCATTGCCAGGGCTAGCCACATCATAAATAGACTAAATATCCACCGAGTCTAGAGTGCTCTGGTTAAGACTGGGCTGGCCGTCTATCACTGGGTCAGCTGTGAAACTGATACCTCATTTCATTGACCCAATTCCAACTAATCAGCCTCTACACATAAGATATTCCTCTGGGATTTCTAGAATTTAAGGGCTCCAGAAAGAGAATTTCCAAAACTACAGGAAAGATTTATTTAAGTCAATGACCTTTATTAAAGATGTCCTTCATTGACCCAATTCCAACTAATCATCCTCTACACATGCAGATATTCCTCTGAGGTTTCTAGAATTTAAGAGCCCTTCAAACAGCATTTCCAAAACGAGGAGAGACTTTCTTAATTCAATGACCCCATAAATAGGTCCTTCAAGAGAGGATTGCCAAAAATTAAAGGTCCTTCAAAGTGGATTAAAACAATTGACTTGTAGGAGGCCTTTATTAAAAATTTTGTAATTATAGAGAATATCGTTAATTTAGGTCCCTGAAAGAGTATTTCCTTAATTTGAGGGTCCTTGATATAGGATTTCTAGAATCCAACTGTCCTTGTAAGATGATTTCTAACTTTAAGAGTGTCTAAATAATAATCAGTCCAGGTCCAAGGGCTGATATACACTACCACAGTTTGATTCAGGAAAAGGGGGTAAAATTCACCTTTAGAAAGCTAAGATTATTGATAGGGGTCCATACCGTTAAAAGTATATGGTATTATGGTATGGGTACGGTATATTTTATACGGTTCCAGTATTCTAACGGTATTGATACTGGTTACTTTCTTTACTTTGTCGATGTTTTCGAAATTCTGTCGCGCGCGTTAGTGCTTGGAAAAGTGTGGTGGGGCTGGACTAGCACCATGTAAAATACATAGCGTGGCCCTCTTCACACTTTTCCAAGTACTACTGCGCGCGTTAGTGTCTATCGTGGTGCAGTTAAAATGACGCGATCGCGATGTATTTTCCCGCTGATCCCGTGTCTCTGCACTCTTTTCCGCCTTGCCTGCTACATCAGCAGAGAGGCATTTTTAATCATAGTACCGGTAAAAAAGTACCGGCTACCTTTAATACGGTTTGACACCGGTATTTTTCGCCGTTGTATCGGTACCCTCACGGTACTGTCGTACCGGTGTGGACCCCTAATTATTGATATTCGTTGTAACAAACAAACACATCAACTTGATACCAACCTGGAAAATAACCCCTTATCTTACATGCAGGCATGTATATTGAAGTTACCCAGCACTCTCCATCCCTTTTTTTCTCTGAGAATTAATGTAACAGCCTCCTTAACATTAACTTGTCAACAAGGGAAAGCAGACTATAGTGCCCCCTTTGTCTAAGATAGTCATAATGGACAATTTTCTGGGATTGATAATATTTTTAGCAAGTGTTCAACCCCACAATGTAGTAATAGCAAATGCTTATGTCTTATAAGTCTTTGGTAAAAGGTATAATAGAATTTTTGAATCAGAGTTCAACGAGAGGTTTATTTACTGCCAAAATCTAAGAAAATTGAAAAGTGTTTGTAGAATCCTTAAAAACGCCTTGAGTAATTTCCACTCGACAGTAATTCTACACTGCTTTGTGGTACGATTAGCCCTAGAGCTGTAAGTGTAGGTGGCGACAGATTATGTGCAATAGCATAACCCGTTCACATCTCAACTCAGGGCTGGACACATGATATGACATGAAAAGAAATATCTTGGTAATACAGCTACTTTTAGGAATTTTTGACTGAAAGTCCTTTTGGTATAACAATAAGATTTGAAGGAGAAAAAGAAACAGAACATTACCCTCAACTCCTCCTTAAATATTTTCGGAAAGCATTTCTTAATTTTCAAGTTATTGTCAAAATTGTCAGAGATCCAGACGATGATATTGAACATTTAGGGGAAGATTTGAAGGAGAAATGTTAATCATAGCATTACCACCAACTCTCGTTCAAATATTTTCGGAAAGCATTCTTAATTCACAAGTTATTGTCAAAATTGTCAGAGATCCAGACAATGATATTGAACATTTGGGAGAAGATTTGAAAGAGAAATGTTAATCATAGCTTTACCACCAACTCTCCAACTATTTTCGGAAAGCATTCTTAATTTACAAGTTATTGTCAAAAGTATCCGAGATCCAGACAATGATATTGAACATTTGGGGGAAGATTTGAAAGAGAAATGTTAATCATAGCTTTACCACCAACTCTCCTTCAAATATTTTTAGAAAGCATTCTTAATTTACAAGTTATCGTCAAAAGTATCCGAGATCCAGACAACGATATTGAGCATGAACGGGTTGGGTTGGCCCGAGGTCTATTGTAATGGAATGGGGTCAGCTGTTACATTCTAGGTGTTCACTGAACTGAGAACCTGAGGTCTTCTCTCAGGGGTAGGGTTTCCAGTCTTCGTGTTACCGCATAAACACCCTCCTCTTCATACCCACTGTTGTTCTATCTGACCTTGTGTGTGGATCTGCACCGTTATGGTCACATGGTCGCATAGTCACGTGGTTACATAGTTACTGTTGTTCTATCTGACCTCATGTGTGGACCTGCATCTTCACGGTCACATAGTTACATGGTCACATAGTTCGCTATCACATGGTCACATGGTTTACATGGTCACATGGTAACATGGTCATAAAATCAAATGGTCACAGGAGACATGGTCACACAACCACATGGTCATATTTTCACATGGTCACACAATCACATGGTCACATGGTCAAAGGAGACATGGTAACATGGTCACACAATCACATGGTCACATGGTTGCAGGAGACATGGTCTCACAGTTACATGGTCACAGGAGACAGACTTATTGACTTATCAGATTTCTGGGTGTCATAATAATCCCTTGTATAAAATGTGTAACTTGAAGATCGAAAAAAAATATATGGGAAGTTACCCATGTGAGATTTCAACACTGGGACTTGAGTATAGAATCCATTCGTCTGCATTGCCTGGATTATTACAGACAAATGTTTTGTGCCAATATATACCAGCCCTTCCTACATTGTCTGAGGGCAGGCCTACCCTGATGGCCGGGTGGTATAAGGCGTTGCCACTGACCGCTCATTGTCCCCTACCACTGCCCATTTTCAAATCCTGACCAGGGCATGTGAGAAAGTTGCCATTGACTTGGGGTATTTTTTTCTGTTTCCTTCATCATTTACAAATGACTAGTCAAAGCATGGCAAAGAAGTGATGATAAACATGGTTCCCAATTCCAACTGTCTGTGAGCATTGTATGTCAACTCTGTCCACCAGCATAGTTTGTTAGCATTGTTTAGCAGCATCTTATACCACTATTGTATGTCAGCATTGTCATTTAGCATCATCTGTCAGTATTGCCATTTAACATTGCCTGAGCCACCACAACCAAACATATCTCTCCATTGTGCCACTATCAGAATGCTGGACACACAATGTGTTATATTTCACTGACTGGTGTATGTTAACCCTTATGCTGCTGGTGACTAATTGTGCCAATCAAATACAAAATGATGCAAAAAACCTGAGAAATGACTGAAACCCTGGCATATGGGTACTCATCAGAAAGTGCTCAGTGAGAGCTATCCATTGAATAACAACATGACAGGGTTTAGGTGGTTTTCAAATATATGCATCCTTGTGATTTGGACAAAAGTAGCCTTAGCATTAGAAGGGTTTACATTGACTGAACCACCACAACCAAACATATCTCTCCATTGTGCCACTATCTGAATGCTGGACACACAATATGGTATATTTCATTGTCTGGTATGTGTAAAAACAGTATAGGCCGCTATCAGAGCGCTGGACACACAGTGTGGTATATTTCACTGTCTGGTGTGTGTAAAAACGTGATAGGCATGTTGCTTCTGTCGTCCGGTGTCACATGTGTCTCCTGCTCCCTGGTCACCAGTGACCCTTACCCATGACCTTGGGTCATGATATATGTTATTGTGTATCCAGCCTGTTGTTTTTATACATGGTTTTGATTTGAAAGTCAAATACCATAAAATTGCAGACTGTTTGGTTTGCCAGATTCTGATGATTGATAGAATTATAAACAAAATATTGAGATTTGCCTTTTAAGTAGTCAGCTCTGAGAAAGGGTGTCAGAGGGGTGGTAAATCCATTAATGCTTACAGCGGACAAAAGCAGCCTGACAAATTTGGAGAAATCTTTCCAAAGAAAGTGGAAACGGGAAAATATTTGGAGTAGAAATATTAATCAGGACACAACTAACAGCTCTCCTTCAAATATTTTGTAATTTTTTTCCTTATTTCCAAGTGTTGTATATCGAGATGAATATAACTCAAGGAACTCTTAAGCATTAATGGGTAAATGCATTCATGCTTCTAGTTATTCTTAAAACGTGTTATCTGGATTTTGTTACACTGATATATTTATCATTGATGAAAACCTTTATTAGCTTATGAATAACTAAAATAAGAGGAGCAGGCAAGGGATAAGGTATTTCCTTCTTTCTAATCTGTCTGGAAAAGAACTATGTTCAGTAAGCCAAGTCAGTCAAAAATATTAGTGAAAGACCATGTGTGCTGCCATCTATATTTGAGAATGGAAACTGACCTGATAAACATTTTGCATGCTCAGTAAAGAATGAAAAATGCTTATGAAAATAACTATACGGCTATCAAAGCCTGATCTGGAATTTTCTAACACAATATTGTAACCTTTATGTTGACACTTTCATACTAATTATCATCAAGATTCATCTTACTTGGTGTATAAATGTATCTTATTTACATTTCTACGAATGGACTGTAACCTTGCATCGACAGCTTCTGGGAAAATAATTATTTTTTTCTTGAAAAATAGTGAATAATTTTAGTCAATTTTGGGTGGGTCAAGAGATCCTGTTCAATTCCTTTGATTACAAAGTTTTTTATTTGGTTAAATATGCTATTCTTGTTTAAAATGAAATTCCCTCTGTTACCTTAGAAATAGTTCTTAGAAGCAACCCAACCAAGTTTTCGTAACATTTTCAGAACAAGTTGACAACAGTATACATTATATGATAGATTGCTATGTAACTTGAAGAAGTTCTTCAAATACGCGCTGACGAAATCTTTTGGAACTCATCCATACGTTGACATATACATACCGTATTACCCCGCATACAACACGCACCCCATAGATAATACGCACCCCCTCCCCAAGTCCCTTTCCCATATGTAAAATACAATGCCCTGTTTATAACACGCAGGCGGAGTTGGGGAGTGGGAATCTTGACCCCAGTACCGTAACCCGCGTTGATTCAGAGAATAAGAGGCTTAAATCGAACAGTGTTTATAGTGCTCAGAGTCACTGTGCAAGTGATACCAATTAACAGTACGGGAAAAGTCTATTTTTAAACATCATCTGGGACATCCAGGGTATCAGAATGGCAATCATCATAACTTCGTCATGGTGACAGGCCAATAGACAATAGGAACCCACCAAAGTATTTTCTACCATGCCCCACACGTCCATAGCATCGATGTAAAAATATTCTGGTTTATGTACCCGTTGATAACACGCACCCCCTCCTTGACATAGGTGCTGCAGTGTATAAAAGTGTGTGTTGTATGCGGGGTAATACGGTATATATATTACTTATTTGCCCTATACTGACACTTCTTCGATGAAATCTTTTGGAACTCATCCATACGTTGACATATATATATATATATATATATATATATATATATATATATATATATATATATATATATATATATATATATATATATATATATATATATAACTTATTTGCCCTATACTGGCCACTTCTAGGATGAATTCAGGTTGAGTTGGTTGCCAAATGACAAGAGGGATATGTCTGAAGGGTATGTGAGAGGAGGTGATTGTGGAGTGATGATAGCTGTGGACAAAAACAACATGAGGAATACGACTTCTACAGCATCTTCCCCGAGTGCAGGCTGGGGTCAGTTAAAGAAACCACAAGGTCACAACTCTCAACACTAGATCTTAGTTTCCACAGTGGCCAATCAAAGTGTCAAGAGAAATAGCTCGGGTCAACTAGGGAAACCACAGGGTCACTAGATCTCAGCACCAGTTTTGTGAACCCAGGGTCTGGCACTTATATGAAAGGCCAGTGCTACGAAAAGATGTTTTGATAAAAATAAGTGGTCAAAAAGAGGATTTCTGATTATTATACATACTAATTTGGACCCCTGGTCTGAAAAATCTAGGGCCCCACAGCAAAATATAGGGGCCTATTCTCCCTGGGCCTTCGGAAGAGTAGAACCCAGGAGTAGAAGTCCACAACTGTCAACAGTAGATCTTTGTAACATAATGGTATTAATCAAAGAGTCTGAGATGTAACTTGGAATATTTAGAGTAAACCTAAGTCCATAACTTCCAACACTGGTTCATTGTACCATAGTGGCATATCAAAGAGTCTAAGG
>OZ012694.1:8367428-8449428 GCA_963942565.1 Maea johnstoni
GCCAGCCGCTTGCTTGATGCTCGTCTCATTGTCTGAGAGAGAGAGAGAGAGAGAGAGAGAGAGAGAGAGAGAGAGAGAGAGAGAGAGAGAGAGAGAGAGAGAGAGACAATTATTATTATCAATATTATTATTATTATTATTATGTTATTATTAGTATATTTATTATTATTATTATTGTAATTATTATTATTATTACTATTATTATTATTATTATTATTATTATTATTATTATTATTATTGTTATTATTAGTATATTTATTATTATTATTATTATTATTTTTATTGTTATTATTATTACTATTATAATTATTATTATTATTATTATTATTATTATTATTATTATTATTATTATTACTATTAAAATTATTATTATTATCATTATTATTATTATAATAATAATAATTTTTATTATTATCATTGTCTGGTCAGTGCTATATCATTAAGAGTAAGGCGAAACCAAACAAATGGGCAACTATTGTGCAAAAGTAGTGGACCTAGAGTTTGTTTAACTCCTTCTTACCTTCCCCGCAACACAAATATGTGTGTGTGTGTGTATGTATGTATGTATGTATGTATGTATGTATGTATGTATGTATGTATGTATGTATGTATGTATGTATGTATGTATGTATGTATGTATGTATGTATGTATGTATGTATGTATGTATGTATGTATGTATGTATGTATGTATGTATGTATGTATGTATGTATGTATGTATGTATATTAGCTTTACAACAGCATCAACAGACACTTGAAAACAAGTATGGGCTGACTTCCCTTGTACTGACTGCAGTCTAAGTTTAGTGATAGTGTGAAGGAATGTGTCATAGACAAGTCTGGTTATGATAAAAATGTCATAGTTTTAACATTATGATAGTTTGGCCTAGGTCCTGAGTATGCTCCCCTGTGGGTGGGACTTCACCCTTTCATCCCTGAAGCCTACCCACAAGGCTTGACTCTTAGGGGGGCGTATCTGAACAAAAGCATATTTAACCCTTATGCTGCTGTTGGATAATTTTGCCAATACAAAATGACTCAAAAAAGCTGAAAAATGACTGAAATTCTGGGAAATTGGTACTCATCTGAGAGTACTCAGCGAGAGCTTTCCAATGAATACCAACATGATAGGGACAGATGGTTTTCAAAAATCGTGCTTTGGACGAAAGCAGCCTTCGCATCGGAAGGGTTAAAGAATATTTACAGGTGAAATTAGAGCCCAACCAACAAGTCTCCTGCATATAATTTCTCCTTTCTGATTTGTTTTACCTTATAATTAAAAGTTTCAGTGCTACCAAGCAACACTTTATTAGTAGAACTCCGAGCATGAATGGGTTAATCTAAATATACTACTCAGTGGGTGGGACTTTATCTGAATGCCATGTACTTCACTTGTAAATTTCTGGTAGATTTTATGACAGCAGACTAGCAGGGTTCAAAATGTGAAACAATTTACTCTCCTCATGTTTTAAGCTAGCAATTTAATGCTTTAAGTTCAGATAATGAATAGAGTTTCCTTAACTTTAAATTGTTATATTTTGATTTTAAAAAAATCAATAACATCTCTTTATGGGTGGTTTGTTGTGTTAGCAAAGGGTACACAGGGCCCAAAATTAGGAGCCCAGGGCACCCTAGAATTCTCCTGCGGCTCCCTCAAATTTCTGCAGGCAGCCCAAAGATGTCCTGGTGTCTCTACACAACACCTTTGGTTAGCCTTTGGAGATGCAACTTGGCTCCCTGGACTTGCCCTGCATACCTGAAAAGTTATATTGAACCCTGATCCAGCAGGTATTTGTTTTAGGAAGGCAACATTACCTCAAGGGTATAGGGTGTCTTTATTTCTGGCTATGCATTATACATAGTGTGTAAAAGTGTCCACACATGCTAAAATGAATCACCTACACCTGGATTTGGTTACTGAATACCTGACACCAGTAAGGCCTAAAAAAAAAGTTGTTTGTTTCCTGTAACCCTACCCTAACAAGTTTTTATTTTTAAAAATCCCTACCTTTAAGTTTTTTCTGTCCTCCCAACTCCCAATCAACGTAAAACATGCATAAAACACACATTTTTGACCAAAAAAATAATCCAAAATTATTTTTTTTACCGACCTACCTACCCTATTTTTTCCAGACCGTTACAGGAAACAAACAATTTCTTTTTTTAGGCCTTACTGAATACCTGACACCAGTAACACAGGGATGTATACTCTAGGGTTAGAACACCCAAAATATTTTTTTGAGGAATTTCTTAAAATGTCATTTTCAAGCATATCATTGAATTTTTTTCACCTCAATATAATTCCCATGGCATTGTATATAGACATTGTGTTTTATTTTATTGAGTCAATACGTGTTTATAGTTGTAATCTGAGTATATTGTGGCCTCCCTTGAAAATTATGATGCCCAATAAGTTTACAATTGCCAATTCTGGACACCCAGTTTCTAAATCCTGGCAAAGACCCTGTTCACCAGTCAGCACCAGTAAACATTTCTTACATACAATGATGGTGACACTCCCTTGTTGCCATGGCGATTGTTTCCCCAGCTGTAAACAAAATTGCTTGTGGTTAGCGTTGAGTTGATCCATTTGGTCTCAACCCATTCATCCCTGTAGCACCCCCCAAATAAGGCCTGGCCGTTTGACCCATTTATGTCTGCAGATAAAATTGGCAAGTGTCTGAACCTATGATACTTTTTAAAATAACTTTGGAATTAAGCATAAATTTTCAAAATATTTCAAGGAGAGTTGTGGGTTAGGTTCTGATCAACATTTCTCCTTTAAATATTTTGTGGAAATTTCTCTGGACACCTAGATATTACCAAAATAGTCAGTGCATGTTTGGCTCTCCACAATATGATAGGAAACCTCTAGAACTATATATACAGGGGGTGCTGTGTCAGTTTTATTTAGAACAAATCTAGAATTCTGGTGTAACTACATGCTGTGAACCTTATTTCTGTAAATACCAGTAGGCTCCATTATTTTGCAACTTTTTTATGTCTCGAAAATGTGTTTAAGATTATATGTGTATATATTAGAGCTGCACTCACGGAGGGAGATCAACTCATGAGCTCACCACCCGTTTGACTCGTGAGCTCATGAGCTCGCGGACGTTAATATTTTCAAAAAAATATTTATTTTCCAGCCCAGGTATTAAGAAATGAATATTTATTGGCAGAGATTTATTATCATTGCCATGTTCATTTAATTTTAATACGTGCTGACGAGGTACAAAGTTCAGTATAACACTCAACACCGCTTGAAGATTTACATTGGAGATTGTAAAGAAGACATGACAGCGATAAGCAGTTATGTATGTAAATAATGTGTGTTAGGTGCTCTGTGTTGCGTTTATGTTCCGAACATAGACAAGCTCACGATTTGAACATTTCAGCTCGAGCTCGGCGAGTCTGCCCCAGGGCTCGAGCCACTCGAGTTTGTGAGTGGTGAGTGCAGCTCTAGTATATATATATATATATATATATATATATATATATATATATATATATATATATATATATATATATATATATATATATATATATATATATATATATATATATTTATATACATATATATATATAAATATATATATATATATATATATATATATATATATATATATATATATATATATATATATATATATATATATATATATATATATATATATATATATATATCACCCAATCAACATCATTTAACTTTAGTTATATGTTCCTGGTCATAGTTGAAGTATCTACATGATGACATGTATTTGAAAAATAAATCCACTGAATTATACTGTCAAAAAGATACCACAAAACAGTGTGTTGTTTTGTATACTGCAGGGTAGAATGGGTTTAGCTGGAGATGTTTCTATAAACGCGCCTGACCTTTACCACTGATGTGACACCTCCAGACCAGTGCGTGCCACTCTGTTGGTAGATACACAAGATGGTTACTCTGGCAGGGTGTCCATAGTGAAGAATGGTGGATCTAATGCTGGCATTAACTGTTATGCTGCTGGTGGCTAATTTGGCCGTTATAAAATGACGCAAAAACCTCAAAAATGATTGAAACCCTGGCAAATGGGTACTCATATGAGAGTACTCAGCGAGAGCTTTCTAATGAATACCAACATGACAGGGTTTAGATGGTTTTCAAAAATATTTGCGTCCTTGTGCTTGAGATGAAAGTAGCCTCAGCATTTGCCAATCAATGTCATTGACCTTTGATTTAGAGTATGTTCCTATACCCCCAGTTGTATCTGCATGTATTTGTAAAAACATCCACTGCATAATACTGTCAAAAAGATACCAACAAAACAGTCTGGTGTTTTGTATGCTGTAGGGCAGAATGTGTTAACCCATTCACACTCAGAGTTACTCTAGAAAGTATCGTCTGCTACTCTCGTACTTTTAAAAATAACTTGGGAATAAAGCAAAAGTTCATAAAATATTTGAAGGACAGTTGTTATTTAGCTTCTGATCAACATTTCTCCTTCAAATGTTTTCCAAAAAATGCATCTGTAAGTAAAATATGTCACAAATCGTCAGGCCTTTTTTGGCCGTTCTGAGTGTTAATGTGTTTAGCTGGAGATGTTCCTGACCTTTAACTCTGATGTGACATCTCCAGACCAGTGCGTGCCACTGTCTTGATGAGAACTCTGGCAGGGTGTCTGTACCACGGTGAAGACTGATAGATCTGATGCTGGCATTAGCTGGGGAACATTAGGGTGGTGCTGGTGAAAGGCGCTGTTAGGGTTTCAACAGCTTGGATTCTTCTGGGTCATCAGTAGCTGTAGTCTGGAGTGTGGTATCGTATCAGTGGGTGTGGCACATTAACCCTTCCAATGCCGAGGGTACTCTCTTCCTAAGCACAAGGATGCAAAGATTTTTGAAATCCATCTAAACCCTGTCATGTTGATATTCATTGGATAACTCTCACTGAGTACTCTCGGATGAGTACCCATGTGCCAGGGTTTCAGTCATTTTTCAGGTTTTTTGCATCATTTCGTATTGGCCAAATTAGCCACCAGCAACATAAGGGTTAAGGGGAGTGGCTTGATGTAAGGGACATAGCATAATATGAGGGGGAGGAATCATATATAAGAGGCATGGCTCGAAATAAGGAACATTGCACCACATAAGGACCTTTGTACAATATGAAGGCCATGGCTCAAAATAAGGGGCGGGAAGCAAAATAAAGGACATTGCTCAATATGTAGGGCATCACACAATATGAGGGGCATGACTCAAAATAAGGGACATTGCACAGTATTTGGGGAATCCACAATATGGGGGGCATGACTCAGCATAAGGGACATTGCTCAATAGCTCAATTTCTAAGTATTTTCTATTGTCTTTGCCAAATGGATTGAATTGACAAAGAGAAAGAGTATGTATTTTCACAGCAGTTTTCACAGTTATTTTCCTGCTTGAGTGGTTTTCTGAGTGCTGTTTGCTCTCACTGATCTGGTGTAGTTCATGCTGATGCTCCAGAGCTCCGACCTTTGAACTCTGACCTTTGACCTTCTGACACTGCTGGAGCACAACAGCAAATGAAGCATGCAGAAATATGGCAATTTCGACTCGCTGAAAGTAAAGTGCTTGGGGGTAAAAGTATGTATCAACCACTTGTTTCAGAACATGAGTGAGCAGGATCTTAGAGCCAGGATTTAGAAACTGGGTGCCTAAAATTGCCAAATTAAATTTTTTTCGGCGTCCAAATTTTGAAGGGGGACCACAATATACTCAGATTTGAACCATAAACATGTATAAATTCATCAAAATAAGGCATGATATCCTTTTACAATGTCATAGGAATAATATGGAGATGAAAAAAATCTAATTATATGCTTGAGATTGACATTTTAAGAAATTCCTCACAAATTTTTGGGGTCTCCTGAGGGGTGCTTTTTAAGGGTTTGGGTGTCCAAAAAGACACCCAGACCCCCTGCTGGCTAAGACCATGTCAGAATGAGAGCATGTACATGCATGCTGCAAAACACCCATACCAGAGACCTTGACTGCACTACTAACACTTTTCAAAGAGAAATATTAATTATTTTGTCATGAATAAAATACTATCATCACTGTAATCGACTTTCGAACCGGCATATCGATGGCCATTTCTATGGGCAATACCTGTTTTCATAACAGTTAAGAACCTGGCCATGGATGATTGAAGAAATATTATTTGATCAAAATGTTCATGTAACTTCACATTATTTCCAGCAATATGCCTTAGAATTTGATTTGTCTAATGTACAAAATGTATATTTCCTATTTCTTCACAAACCATAGAGTAAAAGTTACAAGGTATCATCTGGATGCATGATACTAGTGAGAAAACTGGAAAAGAGGAATAGAATTTAGAAATATACATTTGAGGGATTGTTCAGGATTAGTTTACAATGTCATACACTTGTAAAAACATCTTTTACTAGGAAGGTTTCTCAAAAATAGTTGGTCCCTTTTTGGATGCTGCAGGGATAGATCAGATATCAAGTAGTGCTGCCAATAGTGGGTGTTTAACATGTCAGACGATGGACTTGTCTTAACCCTTATGCCGCTGGTGGCTAATTTGGCAAATAAAAAAATGATGCTATAAAACTGAAAAATGACCGAAACCCTGGCAAATGGGTACTCATCTGAGAGTACTCAACGAGAGCTGTCCAATGAATACCAACATGACAGGATTTAGATGATTTCCTAAAATCTTCGCATCCTTGTACTTAGGAAAAAAGTATCCTCAGAATTGGAAGGCTTCTACCAATTGGGTGTTCCATATGTCAGACGATGAACTTGTCCTGATACAGCACATCTGAATCAACCATCTCTCTTAGCTGATGTTGCTCAATCCTTCGAGCATGTCCCACATTCCTGTGGTTAGAGGCAGCCGACCAGATTCTTCCCACCAACCAGGGTGCTTACGTACCACTTGTGAGCTTATGTCACCCTCGAAACAGCCAGCCACAGAGTTATCAGACTGGGACCAACCCTGCATGGTTCTTAGATTGAGTTCACTAGGTCTACAATGCTGCCACTATACTAAAGATGGCATCATAGCTATCAGCCACTGTAACTTATGTCACCTCAAAACAGCCAGCCACAGAGTTATCAGACTGAGGACCAACCCTGCATGGTTCTTAGATTGAGTTCACTAGGTCTACAATGCTGTCCCTATACTAAAGATGGCATCATATCTATCAGCCACTGTAGCTTATGTCACCCCCAAAAACAGCCGGCCACAGAGTTATCAGACTAGGACCAACCCTGGTTCTTTGATTGAGTTCACTAGGTCTACAATGCTGTCACTATACTAAAGATGGCATCATAGCTATCAGCCTCTTTAGCTTATGTCACCCTCAAAACAGCCAGCCACAGAGTTATCAGACTAGGACCAACCCTGGTTCTTTGATTGAGTTCACTAGGTCTACAATGCTGTCACTATACTAAAGATGGCATCATAGCTATCAGCCACTGTAGCTTATGTCACCCCAAAAACAGCCGGCCACAGAGTTATCAGACTAGGACCAACCCTGGTTCTTTGATTGAGTTCACTAGGTCTACAATGCTGCCACTATACTAAAGATGGCATCATAGCTATCAGCCACTGTAGCTTAATAATTGTCACCCTCGAAACAGCCGGCCACAGAGTTATCAGACTGGGACCGACCCTGCATGGTTCTCAGATTGAGTTCACCAGGTCTACAATGCTGCCACTATACTAAAGATGGCATCATAGCTATCAGCCTCTGTAGCTTATGTCACCTCAAAACAGCCAGCCACAGAGTTATCAGACTGGGACCAACCCTGCATGGTTCTTAGATTGAGTTCACTAGGTCTACAATGCTGCCACTATACTAAAGATGGCATCCTAGCTATGAGCCCCTGTAGCTTATGTCACCCCAAAACACCCAGCCACAGAGTTATCAGACTAGGAACAACCCTGATTCTCCTAGCCTGGTTCTCAGTTTGAGTTCACCAGGTGTTACCACAAAAATTAATGCTGTCCCTATACTAAAGATGGCATCATAGCTATCAGCCCCTGTAACTTGTGTCACCCCCAAAACAAGCAGACACCGAGTTATCGGACTAGGACCACGCCTGATTCTCCTAACCTGATTGTCAGACTGAGTTTACTAGGTCTAACCACAACAAGCATCCCAGCTGGCACTATCTCATGGATGGGATAGAATGTAGTGTGGCGACACCTTTTGGTTAAATATGTTACTACTCCTACTGTGAACAAGTAGTAGTAAAAGTAGTAGTAGTAAAAGCAGATGAAGATGTAGTTGTAGTAGCATTAGTTCTACTTCTACTACTACTACTACTACTACTACTACTACTACTACTACTACTTCTTACTAATACTACTACTGCTACTACTACTACTACTACTACTACTACTACTACTACTACTACTACTACTACTACTACTACTACTACTACTACTACTACTATTACTTCTTCTAACACTTCTACTTCTACTACTTCTACTACTATTATTTCCACCATAACTTTATATCTGCTCATGAATAACGAGCTGAATAACATGAACATACCATTTTTTGCCTGGTCCTTCTTGCTGTTAGCGAAGGCAAAAAATGTACAACCAGCAACCACTGCCAAACTGTTGCATGGTGTCATATTAAGGTATCAGCCATAAGGTACAACAACAGAGGAGGAAAGGGCACTGCCTTGGGTATACAGATACAGGGTATCATTTCGGGTGCAGGCCTGAAGGGGTATAGGGGGACAAAGCTGGCGTACACGTGAGGAATGTTATGGCAGGCCTGCCGGGCAGGAGGCACAGAACCCTCAAAACCCCTCAGAACCCTCAGAACTAGACCAGCGCCCCACAAGGGTGCAGATCAACTTACACTCTTTGTTTGCTATAGGCCGCCTCTGTTTTCATTGCTGGGTTATGAGGGGTGCCCCGGTTGTGCTGGGTTATGAGGGGTGCCCCGGTTGTGCTGGGTTATGAGGGGTGCCCCGGTTGTGCTGGGTTATGAGGGGTGCCCCGGTTGTGCTGGGTTATGCATTGTGAGGCTGTGTCTTTGAAATGGATATGACACTGATGTTGAGGATCATTGGAAAAAGGCAAATATGTCTTGTGAATAAGTTCTTGAACTCTATGAGATTTAACCCATTCTAATTTGCATTAGGCCACTCCAATTTATTTACTTGTCTTACGAGCTCAGGAGGTAGGAAATGAGCCATTTTGGAATAAAAAAAAAAGTTGAAAAATGTGCCTTTTTTTATTTTTAAATTTTTTTTTAGAGTCTGCCGACTAGGACTGGTAGCGATATATTTCTACCAGCCTATTCTCAACTTAATAAAATCAATCAATCTATTAATCCCTGTAACCTGAAGGGTGGGAGGTTTACCTCCTCAAGTCTGAGGCTCTACTACAGCAATGATAGCTTCCTGTAGTTGATTGAATCACACTTACAAATAATATTCTTAAAACTTGCACTTTTTTCTTCTTTTTTTGGGGGAGTCTGACAGAAAATTTCAAAACCACTTTCGTCCGTAAGACACCAAAGATGACTTTTTTTTTCTTTTTTTTTTGGAGTCTGACAGGATTTTTTTTCCAAAAAAAGCTTGTAAGACAAGTGATTAAATTGGAGTTACAGGCCTTAGTCAGAAATGCAAAGTTCACCATGAAACATGCATCAGTATGCTATGCTACTTTTGAAAATAACTTCAGAGAATAAGATATGCATTAGTAAGTTATTTGAAAGAAAGTAGTTTCAGCATTTCCCTGTAAAATAAACTGCAAACGATGCTTTCAGCAGAAAGACATCACCAAAATTGAGAGGCGTATACTGCCATTGGGATTTATGGGTTAAAAGGTCAAGGGATTAAAGTAGCCCAGGCCCATGTACCCAGGGTTTCAGTTGTTTTTCAGGTTTTTTGCCTCATTTTATATTGGGCAAATTAGCCACAAGCAGCATATGGGTTAACCCATTCACACTCAGAGCGGCCAAAACTGGCCTGACAATTTTGGTAATATTTCTCTAACAAAAGCATTTTTTGGAAAATATCTGAAGGAGAAATGTGAACCAGAAGTCAATCAACAACTCTCCTTCAAATCTTTTGTGAATTTTCGCTTTATTTCGAAGTTATTTTCAAAAGTATGAAAGTAGCAGACGATACTTTCTAGAGGAACTCTGAGTGTGAATGGGTTAAAAGGTCAAGGGATAAGAGTAGCCCAGGCCTGCTGATGTCTTTATCGCAAGGAGATAGGGGCTCGGAGCTGAGAGTCTCGGGTTCAGGGTTAGTGTATCTGGGCACCTCCTACGACACCTACCCCGGTATGGTCATGTTCCCAACTTGCGATACCGCCCTGAAGATATTCTCTTATTAACCCATACATGTCTGAACTGGCCAAAAATGTGCAGGCTGTTTTGCTGATATCTCTTTGGCCAAATGAAGGTATTTGAAGTGAGGAATAAATGTTAATCAAAATCCTATTCATAACTCAGTGACAGCTATCGTATGAATATACCAACAGGGTTTAGATGGTTTTTAAAAACGTTTGTGTCCTCAAATGCTTTGGATGAAAGTAGCCTCAGCATTGGAAGGGTTAAAATAAAATGCTGGAAGCCTTTTTCTTTGAAACTTTTGAAAGAGAACTGTTGATTAAACTTAACAACAGCTGTCCTTCAAATATTTTGCTAACTATTGCCTCATTCAAAGTGATTGTTTATAATAGTAAATAACCGAATATCACAGCTTCCAGGATAACTGTGATACGGTTAACCCTTTCATGTCTGGAGATATCCTTGACAAGAGTCATCTGGACCTTCGATAGTTTCAAACGTAACTTACGAATTGATCATAAATTCACAAAGTATTTCAAGAAGAATTGTGGGTTGGATTTAGAACAACCTTTCTCCTTCAAATATTTTCTAAAAAATTCATTCGTTATAGAAATATCATTAAAACAGTCGGGTGGTTTTAGGCGTTACAGTCACGAATGGGTAAAAGACAAATATTTCCGCTTGAGTTTGCCTCTTGTTGCCGCAGGCGATGGCTGAGTTTGCCTCCTGTTGCCGGCGGTGATGGCAGCAGCGTGAGCACCAACAAGTGGAGATTGAGCATGTCTGGTCGTAGTACTCTGTGGAAAGTGAGTGGCACTCGGAGCCCGATTCATCTGATCAGGTTACAGGCACTCTGGGCCCCTAAATATGTATACAACGCTCAGCAGTGCTGCCATCTGTACAACAAAAAGTAAACTAACTTTGGTGATCTATATATGGAACAAATAGTATATGATTCTCTCTCTCTCTCTCTCTCTCTCTCTCTCTCTCTCTCTCTCTCTCTCTCTCTCTCTCTCTCTCTCTCTCTCTCTCTCTCTCTCTCTCTCTCTCTCTCTCTCTCTCTATATATATATATATATATATATATATATATATATATATATATTTATATATATATATATATATATATATATATTGAGCTTATTTTGATGGGTGCTTTATCTGGTATTATTATACTATATTGTATGACAAACGTAGGTGGCTTTCTACTATTATTTGCTGCATTGCAAACTGGCTGAAGGTTTACATTTATGGTGTGCGGTATTGTTACAATCTCTGTGAAATTGATAAAATATTTTATTCCAGGTTAAACATTTTCTCGAAACTCCAGACATGAATGGGCTTTCAAGTCATATGGCATGGCTTCAAAAATCTTCAAGTAGAGAAAAACTACATCTTTAATATTATAGTTTCCATTGTTGTGTTAAATCACATAAATGATTATTCAGGGTGCAGGTCATTTATATTTTCTTTTTGTTTTTTCTGCAGGATTTGAACAAGGAGACCATGATCAAGGCCACCAATGGAAAACTCTTCCCCGCCATGAAGATCTTCTCTTTCGCGCTCAAGTTTTTCAAGAACCACGCCCTCCAGGAGCTGAGCGACCAATCAGCAACCAAGATCATCAACGAGGATGTCAAGTGGGTCATCACCGTCCCAGCCATCTGGAAAGCTCCCGCCAAACAGTTCATGAGAGTAGCCGCTTTCGAGGTGAGGTCCTTGACGTAACCTTGGATTAATATACACAATAGGTGGCTAGAGACCAATTACCATATGACCTAAAGTGAAGACCTGGCTATTCCAGGGGTCTCGAATCTCGCCTCAGTGTGATGTCCCTAGGAGACAAAGACCAATGATGGCTCTCGTATTGTTTACATTACAGAGAAAGCTGTGAACCAACATGCATGTGAAACTTTTGGGTTATTCGCCGCAGCCAGGTTGTTCAGGGAGACCTGCCGGTTGCGTGGTTGCGTATCCACTTGTTTCATTCATAATCTTAGATAACAGGGTGTCTGGGCTTGATTTCGGGCACCCAAACCCTAAAAAATAACCCTTCTGGAGACTCATTTTTGTGGAGATCTTCTTGAAAGGCTTCTTTCAAGCATATAATTGAAATTTCTACTATTGACACGCTCATAGCCAGTGGACAGATGTTTATGGTCCATGTAGTCAAATAGACTCCTTTCGAAATAGCAAAGTTTTAATCTGTGTCTTGAAGTTTCGCACACTATCATCAGCCCCGATGTTGTCGGGGAGCTCATTGTTATGAATTCATTTTCATCTGTGTTGTTGTTGTTGTTTTTCAGGCTGGCATCGCCTCCCCCGAGTTCCCCGACCAGCTTCTCATCGCGCTGGAGCCCGAGGCCGCCTCCATCTACTGCCGCCGTCTACGCATGCACCAGCTGGTGCCCGACATCATAGCCAAGCGCCCTCTATCCCCAAAACGAGACACCCCGGAACCAATGAACATGGACGTCGTTGGAGATGACATGTTTATGGGTAAGAGAAATGACAAGTGTCTTGCAGCCTTCTGTTGTTCTTTCTATTGTTCTTTCTATTGTTCTTTCTATTGTTCTTTCTATTGTTCTTTCTATTGTTCTTTCACCTGTTCTTTCTATTTTTCTTTCTATTGTTCTCCCTGTTTTTGCCTTTTTTATTACCTTTTCTTTTTTGTTCTTTTTACACTTGCCTTTGTTCTTTGTCTTGATCTTCCTATTGTTCTTTCTTTCATTCCTCCTATTGTTTAAATGGGTTTGTGGCTCTATATTATTTTAGATGGGCAACTGTCTTATCAAACGAGGGGTGAACTGTCAGAATAAGTATGTCACCAGAATAAATCTAAATGTTATATGACAATTTGAATGATTATAATCATGATTACTTCCAAATTTTCTTCCAAATTTCAAATCTGCTTGAAATTAGTTGTTACAGTCAGATGCACTCAGTAATGTGCAATTTAAAAGATTAACTTTATAAAAAAATCATGCCTTAATATTGAAGTCTATGACTAAACATTAAACCATGAATCGTAAAAAATTATTTTTAGATTATTACGTAAAATCTTTGTTAACTAAACTGGCAGAATCCAAAAATGGTCATTTTATACATGTGGCTCAGGAAAGCACTTCCTTTGGCAGTGGTCTCTTAATAAAGGTGGTGTTTACTACAGGTTGAGGTTGTTTTCTATAGAGCTACAAGCCCTTGTGTGAGTGCATGGTGTGTTTGTAGGTACAGGTACATCGTCATCATCATCATCACTCAGCACTGTTAATTCAAATAAAGATATATATATATATATATTACCAATCGCTGCTTGGGAGGTCCAGCAGGGCTTGGTGGGTCTAAACCTGACTTAAACAGCATAAGGATCACCAGAAATGGAATTCAGATATCATTTTTAACCCATTCACACTCAGAGTTTCTCAAGAAAGTATCGTCTGCTACTTCCATACTTTTGAAAATAACTTGGGAACAAAGAAAAAGTTCTCAAAATATTTGAAGGGGAGTTGTTGTTTGACTACTGGTTAACATTTCTCCTTCAAATATTTTCTAAATATTTTGTTAGAAAAATATCTCCAAAATTGTCAGGCCTGTTTTGGCCGCTGTGAGCATTAATGGGTTAAATTGTCAGAAATATAAAAAAAAAACAATGGGAATGCCCAGGATTGAAAGGGTTAATCACACTAACTTCCTCACTCATACACTCCATGTGATTTCTGCATACTCACAGTACAGCGATTTTGCTGGTGCGCTGTTAAATAACTCATTGGTCTGGGATGAGGGATAAGGCTTACTTACTATTCTGACAAATGTAATTTCCCTGACTTCATTTTAAAGGTAGCATAATGTCACCCCCTCCCCCTCCCACTTTACCCCAAACGCCCCATCTTCTCTGCAACCCCCCCCCCATAAAAAAGAAATTGAAAATTAAAAATCATCTTCTCTGCAATGTTGATCCCCGTTACCATGGGTATCGTGTTAGTTTGTAATAGGTAACGTAAGTGCTAGTTATGCGGGTGCATTAAGTACAATGCCTGTGTTTGAGTGCATGCGGATATTTTCACTGAGTATGCCGGAATAGACCCTGCATGAGGGTAGGGTTGCTGTATGTGGTATATATAGCATACATGTTTGTAGTGTATTACACTTTATTGTAAAGGAATTCCCTTTATATTTTGATGGGAGCTTTTTGCTGGGACTGCTGCGATTTATTTCTAGTAATGATATCATATTGCCAGAAAGAAAAAGTACAAATATATTGATAGATTCAAGTAAATTAACTGCTTTTTCTTTAACTTGCAATAAAATATTTTTGTTATCTGTATAAAAAAGTATATTCATAGTTTTGTTAATTTCATTTCCTAAAGGCACTTTTGCTCTAAAAACTTGATTAATTCAATGACATAATCAGGATTTAATATTGCATTGAACAGACCTTGCATTCCTACCATTTTGAAAGAAGCGCAGCTCACCGAATAGATAATATACCATACCTTATCCCTAACATACCATATTATCTGCCATTAAATGTATTACTTTGTTTATTTTTGTTATCATATTATTTGCTTCAATCACCATAAAAATACTTCTAAGTTATATGCATTAAAAATCAATTTTCCTCATAATCTAACATTGATTACATTACAGAAAGTGTTTCAACAATACTTTTCCATTTACCAATCACAAGCGTTATCGTTAACCACTTGCCATGAATCTAATTCTGCAAAATTAATTTCATTTTAATTTCAAATCGCTACGAGACTAAAATTAAGGACAAGGGAATATACCATTTTGTGAATTTCAAAAAGTGATATTTCTGAGTTAATTCCGATAAGTTTTGCTTGCGAAAACCTTGACAATGTCTCGTGTGATGTCCGTGGTTCCGCACCTGCCTCTTACTCATTATGTCTTGTGTATATTTTTTGCTTTTGTTAGTTGACGCATGCTAGTTTTACCGGGTGTTTCGTTTGATGTTACTTTCAGGGGTATCCTATCGTGCACATTCTCTCCCCATTAATTACGATGAGGAAGTCGGAAAAGCCCTAACGACAGGTTGGTTTTTGCGCATGCCCCCCCCATCTCCCCCTATCTTGCTGTCTCTCTCTCTGAGTTTGTGTTTGTGTGCCGTGCATGAATAATATGGTAAAGTCTCTAACTTATCATTATTGTCCTTGTCTTTACTGTCATCATCATCATCAGCATCATCATCAGCATCATCATCAGCATCATCATCATCATCATCATCGTTGTTGCCATCACAGTTTAAATACAGGTGGTCGTCAAGTGTCCCAATTGCTGTATACTGCTTTAATTTGGAGTGCTAAAAATATTGCTTTACAGCCTTGCTGGAGGGTATTTGTGCTACTTTAAAAAAATTTGTGCTACTGGAAAATCGATCATTTACTTTGTACACAAGAACACAATTTTCCCCCACAAAATTCTTATTGTCCACCTACCTGACTTGCCATTCCTCTGCTACATATACTAATAAAAGAATTTGCCTACCTTATATGTTGTTTACTTGTTTATTCTTGGTGCCGCACGCCAATTACGAATAGAATTATACTTGGTTTATAAGTCAAACTTTCAAAATGGCGGTCTTCACATACGGCGAACGATTGACATGCGCCGAACGATTGACATGCCCCGGCATATATCGGCCAAGCTACAAGCACATGGCAGGAATAATGCATATTGGTGAATCGGTTGCTAACAACATGGGGACGCCATGCTGCTGATGGCAGAGCGATGTACTTGTACATGTGATGATGTATAATAAGATTCAATAAGGGCCCCAGAAAAGCATATCATTTCGTGGGATGCATGAGTGGTGGTGAGTGGTTCAGTGTAATTGATTACCTCAGCTGTCAACTGTGGCAAACTTGACTGTTGCCAGACAGTCAATTATCGCCGAGATATTGCGGCTATCTTAATCTTTACAACAAAACAAACTTCTGAATGTGTATCGGCGAGATAAAGTCTTGGGATCTGGAAATCTATCACGATAGCTCGAAGAGGACAGTTAAATGTAACCCAATTTGATAACTTTTACTTTATCTTGGATCGTGAAACGTTCATCATCTTCGCGAAGTCATCAACTTTCACCACCTCACAACGCCTGGACTTCGATCGTGTTTTGGCAGATGGGGGCACTAGAGTAGAAACATTTGTTTATAATCTAAAATCGATTGCAAACTTTGGAAATCTAAATGTTATTTTTTGGGGATATCAATGAAATTTACTGGGTGGCCGACATTTGGTGAAATGTGTCCTCAGATGGATTGGGGGTGGCCGAGTTTCCCCAATAATTATTTTGTGATTTAATTATAGTGGCCGAGTTTCCTAGGGCGGCCGAGATTTGCGAGACTTTACGGTATATATTGAGCTTCTTACAACTGGAATAGGGAATCTGGCCCAAATTTCAACAGAGTTAACTTTATGGTGCTGGTGGTTAATTTTGCTAAAACAAAATGATGCAAAAAACCATGAAAACTGACTGAAACCCCGGCAAATGGGTACTCAGCTAGAGCTTTCCAATGAATACCAACATGACAGGGTTCAGATGGTTCTCAGAAATCTTGCATCCTTCTGCTTTGGATGAAAGTAGCCTTAGCATTGGAACATTGGTTAAACAGTGGAGAAACTTCAGCTTTTCAGTGTCTGAAATCTCATTAGGAAAGGTGCATATATAACTACTTTTTCAGAGCTAGATTTTCTAATCCTTTTTCTTATGTCTGGCTCATAAAAATGAAGTTTGCAAAAATGTCCAATTTAAGTCCACTTGGCTATTGGTTCTATAGACAGATATGAATATTTCATTAATCTTCAATGTCCATTTCTTACTTAAGCATTCTCACTCTTTGTCTGGCCCACCAAGAGTTTGGCAAGGGTTCCTCCAGAAATTGCCGTCTGGATCTCTGATAACTTTGACAATAACTTTGGAATTGAAAATAATTCTACAAAATATTTGAAGTAGAGTTGTTAGTTATGTCCTGATAAACATTTCTCCATCAAGCACTTTCCTGGATATGCTTTTGCCTGCAATAATTCATCAAAATTGTCAGGCTGTTTTCGACGTTGAGAACATTAATGGGTCAACTTCAAAATGTTAGCCTGCCAGGCCACTTATTTTTCAGACACAGCTTACATCTACATCTCTGCATCATTCTGTTGATTGTCTGTCATGTCTCTCTCTTCTGTGCCTGTGATTGTGGGTCTAATAGGTGCATTTGAATAAGCAACCAGCATGTCTAGATAGATAGCATCAAGAAACCAGCAAGAAACAGACAAAAATATAGTTAAATTCATGGTCAAAAGCCTGCTTGTCTTACAACAATAGTTTCTCTAAGAAATCATTGCTAAATCTTTATTAAAGTATTTTAAGGAAGTGTTTTTCCTCATAAGAGCAAAAAAACAACAACAAATATCTACCAAATCTTGGTCAAAAACAAGCTTGTGTCACAATATTTGTATTGATCAGAAATAAATACTAGATTTTAATGCAAATATTTGATGCAAAATCTTTATAACCAAATTGTAAATACTCATTTCAATTTTATCTAATATTTTTGAAAATTATCAGATCTTTATGAGACAAGTATGTAAAATGAGCATGAAAAGGTCATTCTCTATCTTCCTTCACTATTCATCGTTTACTCACAATGCCACATTCCTTGTATATTTCTCACAAATTGAACTAGATTTATCAATATCTGAAGCATGAAAGGTTTTTAAGTTGACCAAATACCTGAGCATGTCCATATAATATAATATAATATAATATGATATGATATGATATGATATGATATAATATAATATAATATAATATAATATAATATAATATAATAGAGCATGAATGGGTTGAAAGGCAAGGCTCGAAATAAGGGGGTGCCAGCTCCCTTGAATTCTGCAGCGACTCCCTCAAATTTCTGCAGGGAGCCCAAAAAGATACTGTTTTTTATACACAACAACTGTAAGTGGCTTTTGAAGATGCAATTGGACTCCCCGGAAAAAACACACTTAATTTCGAGGCCTGAAAGATCATTGTTTTTTATCTGAATAATCTAAAAGGAATGTGGTATAATAGTGAATATCTATCATCATATCATGATATGACTGATTTCTTCAATACCTCAATACATTGGAACCTGTTGAACTGACCACCTTCGTAAGCTGAACGACCCTCCACCATTTTCCCCTCTGTTTTAGTATAACGCAAGTAGAACACCTATATTAAAAGTGGGGCTGAGCAACATAAGAATCAGCCTGTTTTAATCCTACATTATATAGAAAAGAGTCTTGGGAATCCAACAAACCTTTTCTAATAGGACTCATAGCGGAAATGGGTTTATATAATGATCTGTTGCCATAATCCTCGTCTTTATATAAGAAAAGGGGTATTTTTACCATCATTCATCTCATAATTAAGGTGTACTTTCACTATCAGGCATCTCATAATTAAGGAAAGGAGTATTTTCACCATAATTCATCTCATAGTTAAGGAAAGGGGTATTTTCAACATCATTCATCTCATAATTAAAGAAAAGGGCATTTCAACCATCATTCATCTCATTAAGAAAAGGGTATTTTCACCATCATTCATCTCGTTATTAAGAAAGAGGTACTTTCACTATTATTCATCGCGTAATTAAGAAAAGGGGTATTTTCACGATCATTCATCTCTTAATTGAGAAAAGGGATATCTTTGCCATAATTCATCTCATGATTCAGTGTTTCACTCATCACCATCAAGGAAAATAGTGAGTTGAAATCACTTAAAAAACTGTGCTTGTCATGATTTTGCTACTATTCATGGTGTAATCATAGAGTATGATTGAACAATTGTGCATGAAAGCTTCCAACTACAAAACTGATTGATATTTAAATCGTGAATAGATTACATTTTTGACTGATTTTTGTCACATTTTTGTTTTGTTGATGCTTTCCAATTTGTATGAAAATTGAATTTTCATTAAAACAAATTTAATCAAAACCTTTTATTTACGTAGCAATGACTTTTAGGGAGTTATATTTAGACAAATGTTGTGCTGTTTGTTTTGTGACTTATAACAAATTAAACATTTGACTGTGAAGATTCCTTATAATTCATCATTTAGTGTCGTTATAGAAAAGAATCTCCATGTATTTGGCTAGAGTGTTATACATGGCCTTTATTACCTTTCATGTTCATTCACCGATCTGTCAATATAGTGGTCTTTTTCAATAGAAATCTTGAATAATTACATTTTTTGAAAACTTTGGCTTGTAATTAGCCTATTGACTTCTAAAAGAATACATACAAAAATTCCTAAAAAAAAAAGAATCCTTAGGATCTATTGTGCTTTTGACAATAACTTAGAAATAAAGTTTCACAAAATATCTAAAATATCTAAAATAGCCGGGCTGTTTTTGTGGGTTACTGTCACAAATCTGTTGATATCCTACTTGATAAAAAGCAACCAAAGGGGCGTTTAATCTTGATTGAAGCAAGGTGTGATTGAAATCTAAAATAAGATGCGAAACTTATTGTAACTCTTGAACTTTGAATGTAGAATATTTTAAGAAGACTGCTTGCCTACTAAGGAGAGATACATGTTTTATGACTACATAATTAAATCATGATTTATTGATTAATGCTAGATATATCGACATAAGGGAAAACAAACCTGTAACTCAAGTTGCTAGGGATTAGAGCAAAAAATTTCAAGAGGAGTTGCCATTGAATTCTGACAAACATTTTTCGTTCAAATATTTTTCAGTAAATGAACTGGATGGAATGATATTTCCAAAATAATCTAAGTTGCCAGTGACTTGGGTAAGGCAGTAGTTTTTGCTGGGTACTGCGGTTTCCTCCAACAACTACAACTGGCTAGTCACAGCTTAGTCATAATATGGCAGAAAAAATGACGAAAAAGCGAAATTCCAAATGCCAATTTCCAAAATAATCTAGCTATGGAATTTAGCGAAATATTTCTGTTCTGTACTGGTTACTGTAAGTGTTGAATAGTGAAAGGTATAATTGATGATGATTGTTGGTATTTTGTTTGTTTCAGGCACCAGGTACATGGTGGTTGACTGTGGCGGTGGCACGGTGGATATTACAGTCCATGAGATGGAACAGCGACACGGGAAACTCAAGGAACTCTATAAGGCCACAGGAGGACCGTACGGCTCAGTGGGTAGGTGGCTTGGTCACTATGTATACATGCTGTATTGTAAAAAATAGAAAACATATAGTTACATTGACTTTTCACTTCAGAAATCTGGTGTATCTTGAGAAATGTAATTGTAATATGGAGCCGTCAATTTTAAATACTGTAGAACACGAAATTTCCGCGTGTGTTTATATATAGCGTACTTAGCGTCTGGTGCCGCTTCGCTATATATAAAAACGCTGTAGTTTTGTCTTTTTTTTTAGCCACTGGTGGCGCTGACGTCAATGAGAACAAAGAAAGAATTGGAGGCTTCTTGTGCAGCCGCTATTTTCGTTTTAGTGATGGCCGCTAGATAGCGCCAGTAGTAAATCTAATAGAAGATACGTAGCCCTGCTGAAACCCTTTTTCAAAATCGGTTTCTGGGCTTGTGGACTAGCTCATGATTCCATTAATAAACATTCCATTTTGAAAACAAAAAACAACAACAAATGGCAGTACTAGTATTTAAAAGTCACAGTCCAGGTTGACAGAAGCCAGAATACTGAGTGAGTGTTGCACATAGCAACCAGAAGGATAGGTGCCCAGCTATTGTTCTGGCGGCCCTGTTTACTCACAAACAAATGCTAAATTTAGGTTGCTTCACTCTGGCAGCATTAGATCAAGAGCTCAGTAGTGTGGCTTCTGTCAACCTGGACTGTGACTTTTAAATACTGTAACTTCTAACATCACTTTTAACACAATGCTTGCCTGGCTGAAAGGAGCTAAGTCTACCAAGGAGAGATATGAATTGTCCCCAGTTTTTGCCAGTGCAGACCGCTCAGTTTCTGAAACTTTAAAACAGTCAGGGTCAGCGTCAAGAAAACGAAAGAGATCGGGCAACAATAGTTACTCAGCTGAGCAACGGGCTCAAATCGCCGACTATGCCCGCCAGAATGGAAACACAGCAGCTGCCCGACATTTCAGCGTCATATGGAATATGGATATTAGTGAATCTGCTTAAATTAGTTCGTCTTTTTTGCGACAGATGGCGCTGTCAGCGGCGGCTGTTACGGTACAGAGACGCTAATATAAAGATACGCTATGACGCAAAACTCCGAAATTCGCTATACATGGGACACGCGTGAATTTCGTGTTCTACAGTATGTTTAACAAGGTCACTGGTAGACTGTACATAGTTGTGGGTAGGTGGCTTGGTCACTGTGTGAACAGGGACCTTTGGCAAATATGAGAGGTAGCAAGCAATCAGTAAGCAAAGCCTCCAAATACCACTCAAATATCGGGTCAACCCAAAGCCAGTCAGGTAAAAAAAGATCTCTATGCTTGTGGTAAACATTCATTATAGTACAAATGATGTATTTCCTTTCTATGGTCATTTACCATAAATTCTCAGTAATCTGGGACACTTTTTAATAGTTACAATTTTGTGTGGCCCGTGTTTTTGAAAATACCTTGATGATGTATCAGCAAGATTTACAGCTAGGTCCATATTTTGTGAAATAGCAACCGGCAATAGATTGAGGGTTACCCTGATTTCTCATAAATTACTTTGCAAAATAATTATAGTGGCCCAAATGTTTAGGGTGGTCCAAATTTCCTAGTATTTGCGGTAATGACATTTGACCTTTGACCTTTTGCAGGTGTGGATGTTGAGTTTGAAAAGTTATTGGTGGGCATATTTGGCTCGGACTTCATCGAGATGTACAAGTACAAGCGACCAGCCGGCTTCGTCGACCTCATGATCGCCTTCGAGTCCCGCAAGAGAGCGGCCAGTCCATTCAAGAACAACCCTCTCAACGTCTCCCTGCCTTTCTCCTTCATCGACTGCTACAAGAAGTACAAGGTCAGGGACAAAAAAGTTAGCTTAATTACTAACTTATTCATACCTTAGATAAATAAAAACAAGTGGATATGAAACCAGCCGGTCAACCTGAACAGGCTAGCCTCCACGAATAGCTCATAAGTCGTGTTCTGCGCATGCTGGCAGTCAGGTTTCTCTGTGATGTAAATGATACGAGAGCCCTGATTGCATGGTCCTTGTTCCCTCATGACCTCACGCTGATGCCAGATCAGAGACCCCTGGCATGTCCAGCCCTTCACCATAGCGCATAAAGTAATTGGGCTGTGGCTACATATCCATTCTTTTTTTCCTCTAAGCTCATGCTAAACCAGTTGTGGTTTGAGAAGATTATTGAACTCCCCCCCCCCCCCCCCCCCTTTATAACTATCTCTCTTTTAACTCATTAATACTCACAGAAGCCAAAAACAGCTGGACATTTTTGATGAAATCTTTCATGCAAAAGCATAGTAGGAAAATATTTGATGGCACAAAATGTTAATCAGAACATTGCCAAAGTTGCCAAGGATATTTGCCAAAATATGCCTCTATTAATGAGTTACACCAGAAACTTTAAGGCCTTGCATATAGAAGTCATTACAATAATTTCATATATATATATAAGGTAGGTCTCAATTGTTTTGGAAATAATAAATGGAAATCATTCCTGCAAGAAATATTTTCTGAAAGTGCGAATCATTATATTCAGTAAAGACATTCAAAGGAATTTCCCATATCTAATGTGTCCAGATAATCCAAACCAGCTTATGGACATACATGGGTTTTTGACTACATATTAATGGTATGTTCTTTATTTGAAGAATATTCAAACATTGACCAGACTCAATGGTACAGTGGCAAGATTGCCAGCCTGAGTGCTGGGAGGCATGGGGTCCAGAGTTCAATCCCAGGCCGGGGCAAGTAGGGGTTCGATTCCTCTATAAACTGGGGCAACCACCGAAAAACCTTAATTTCTTACTCTTTATCGTCTGTCGCCCAATTATAGGGAGAGATTACTTTGAAGAGTTTCATATTCATTTCATATCTACGTTCATGCTATCTGTGTCGTCTACATAAACAAAAAAGGTCTCCTTCTTACATGTCTGAGCCACCCTTTAAAAAAGAAAGAGTGGCAAACCCTATTTTAAAAAAATGTTCTTTATTCCCCTTTGATTTGTAGTTTGGCGGGCAGGTGGAGTCAGCTATTCGTAAGTTTGGCGACAAGGACATTTTGTGGTCGACTCAAGGCATGCTGCGTCTGACGAGAGACGCCATGAGGCGACTCTTCCAACCTACCCTCGAGAGAATCAAGATGGCCATCGGCGACGTCCTCAACAACCCAAGCGTCAAAGGTCAGTAGACTACTTTCTTTTTTTTCTTTTTTTTTCCTTAACAACCCAAGTGTCAAAGGTCAATAGACTACTTTCTCTTTCCTGTTTTTTCCCCTATTATTATTATTATTATTATTATTTATTTTATTTTTTTGTTGTAAATATTTCAATATTATTAATGATGATCGGTGAAGTCTTCAATAACCCAAGTGTCAAAGGTCAATAGAGTACTTTCTTTTTCCTGTTTTTTTCCTTGACAACCCAAGCGTCAAAGGTCAATAGTCTACTTTCTTTTTCCTGTTTTTTCCCTTATTATTATTATTATTATTATTATTATTATTATTATTATTATTTATTTTTTTTTGTAAATATTTCAATATTTTTAATGATGATCGATGAAGTCTTCAACAACCCAAGTGTCAAAGGTCAATAGAGTACTTTCTTTTTCCTGTTTTTTTCCTAATTATTTTTTTTGCAAATATTTAAAAAAAATTAATGATGATCGGTGAAGTCCTAAACAACCCAAGTGTCAAAGGTCAATAGAGTACTTTCTTTTTCCTATTTTTTTCCTTATTATTTTTTTTGCAAATACTTTAATATTTTTAATGATGATCGGTGACATACTTCGCAACCCAAGTGTCAAAGGTTTCTTTTTCCTATTTTTTTCCTTATTTCTTCTTTTTTTTTGTAGATATATTTTAATGATGATTTAAATAATCATGTAAAAAACAAATACATGATTAATGTCAGTGAAATAAGCGAGTAGAATCAATCACAATTAGAGAAAAGATATTAACCCCCTAACTATTTTCATATAATTCATGCATGCAGAAAATAAAAGCCAGAAAAATGATATATTAATGTTATGAAAGACAGCACTTTAAAATCAAGTATATCTAATGTGACATAGGACCTGCTTCAAGCTTTTTATATTTCAATGGCATTTTGAAAGACATCGTCCCTATGAAAAGAGTTTATTTTGCCAAGGTTATGATATATCATTTATTTACCGCCTTGATTTCTATATTTCCATACCCCTATAGACATCAAGTACCAGTTCCTTGTGTCATATCTTACTTACCTGGCGGGAGGGGGGGGGGGGTAGTACCCTGACCCGCTAGGCCGTTCTCCCAGGGCGAGGCCTTTCCATTGCACTTTATGGTTAGGTTACCCCTTACGATCGCCCCAAATTTAGGCGAATCGACTGTATAATTTATATTTAGTGCTTTTGAACATCATATTATTATTAATATTATTATTATTATTATTATTACTATCATTATTATTATTATACCTGTTTATCATAACTCTTAACAGATATCAAGTACTTATTACTACCATTATTATTATTATTATTATTATTATTATTATTATTATTATCATCATTATTATTATTATTATATCTATTTATCAAAACTCTTTACAGATATCAAATACCTGTTCCTCGTGGGAGGTTTTGCCGAGTCCCCGATCCTGCAGAATGAGGTTCGCCGAGAATTTGGTCATCTCCTCAAGATGATTATCCCTCAAGATGTAGGACTGACCATTCTGAAAGGTAAGTGGGGTCTATTTTTAGTAATGTAAATCACTTACCTTTGAACATATTTGTATTAAAGTTGTTAACCTCTTATGAAGTCTGAGAAACAACTCTTATAAATGTATTTTTTGTAGAAACAACTTGTTGAAATGCATTTGAATTAATTTTTTTCTTATTTTTTGCACTAAAACTTAAAATTGATTTATAAGAGAATTGTTGACATTATATTGAATAACACCATGATAGTTACCTCCCTTAACTGATGTATTTTTAGCTTCCATTATCTCCTTAAATTGAAAAACTTTATAAATATTCTGGGTACTTGGAATATCTTCACATTTTTAATGCAATGTATTTGGCATGACCATTTACATCACACATTAATTAATTATTAATTAAACACCTCCAAAAGCAAAGCAAATGAATTTGGCAAAAAAATGGCAAGCAGAGCAAGACCCTAACTTGCCCCTCTCGGCAAGTAATGTTTAGGGCAGAGTCCTCACATTGTAACTCACCTTTGTTTATCAGAGTGGCAGGGCTAGTGGAAGTGCCGGCAGGGCAAGTAAACTTTAGGGGCAGCTTTCCCCACTTGGCAAGTAATGTTTTGGAACCTATGTGGCACCTTGGTTTAACGATTTTTAGGCCATATGTCAACAAACTGTGCATTTTTCGCTATACACCTTTATATATCTCATTTTTGAAAAGTAACCTTTATTCATTTATCTTTTATTAGGTGCTGTCTGCTTTGGCTTGGACCCAACGGTCGTGAACATCCGTCGGTCCAGGCACACGTACGGCGTAGGAGTTCTAAACCGATACAACAAAGACAAGCACCCCAAGGATAAGCTCATCACCAAAGATGGCGTCAAATGGTGCACCGATGTTTTCGACAAATTTGTGCGCACCGACCAATCAGTCGCACTCGGGGACAGTGTGCTACGAAGCTACACGCCCGCAAAACCAGGTCAAAAATCCAGCGTCATTAATATCTACTGCGCGGACCGAGAAGATGTCCAGTTCATCACCGACCCGGGTGTCAGAAAGTGCGGCACGCTATGTCTGGATCTGTCCGAAACGCAATATCAACAAATGCCGCGCCGGCGAGAAATCCAGACCCGTATGATCTTCGGAGATACGGAAATTAAGCTCAGTGCGCTAGATGTGGCGACGGGAAAAATCGTCAAGGCCGCAATAGATTTCCTTAACAAATAGTGGGTTAGCCACTTATTTTGCCTCTTAAAAGACCAAAGATATAAATCATGCAGGCCTTTATGATACAATAAGTCTCCTGGGAATGGCTGACAATTCTCATAGTTCTAGTCCTAGTTTATATGGTAATATATTATAAGTAAAATGTGACATAATGATGTAAAATGTATGCGAAATTGTAAAGAAATGGGAGTTTAAATTCTTGGTGTCATTTAGTTTGATAAGTAGCAACAAAGATGTGTTACCTTTCAACAGCTAAAAACATTACTTCACTCAAAGTAATAGAGGTGATACCAATTTATATTTAAATTACTGAAATATCTCCATCAAGTCAAAGTCTTCCATAATAATGCTAGATCTAGACCACCTGTTGTCGAAGACCTCATTCGATCCTAGTCTTCTTTAGTCCTTTCAATGCTGTCCAAACTTTTGTCCAAAGGACAAGGATGCAAAGATTTCTGAGAACCATCTAAACCCTGCCATGTTGGTATTCATTGGAAAGCTCTCACTCAGTACTTTCAAATGAGTACCCATGTGCAAAGGTTCCTATCATTTTTCCAGGTTTTTTGCACCATTTTGTATTGGCAAAATTAGCCACCAGCAGCACAAGGGTTAGCAGATTTGACTCAAGTCTGTTGTCACCAGAACCTTGCTAAGTAGTTTGTGAACATTGAAAATTTGTGTGGATTTAATATTTGGTATCACAAAGTGGCTTAGTAGTGTACAGGTAGGACTAGTAACCGATAAAGACTCAATAGCGAGGATCATAATGTTGGGTTTCATAGCAACGAAGGAATTTTAAGAAAGATAGACTAAGAAGTACTTTACAAGGTTGTAGTGATTTATGATATGGATTGTAGTCTTATAAAGGTATTGGTGATGAAGGCTGTGTAGTTTAAACCTTGAATGAATGCACTTATATTCTCTACCCATTTACTACATGTAGTTATGAATGAATTTTGTATTATATGATGATTAATAGAATGACATGATATTAACTAGACTGTGTGGCAGTCAATCTCAAACGCACTTATTTCATTTTATCATATGGTATTTGAATATATTTGATTATTTCATTTTATCATATGGTATTTGAATATATTTGAATGGAAAGGACTGCCATTCAGTCTGTTGGTGTTTTTGAAACAAAAAGGCTAACTATAGACTGATTTTCAGATTTCTTGCTGGATTCCTATCAGATATGACATGAATTTATGCTGAACAGCGTAACTTTCTGATCCTGTTTCACACTTTTGCTTGTGCCTCCAGAAAACGTTCTTGTAAAATGATGATTGATATTTTTAATATGCGTCAATTCATACTATGGACTTAATTCTAATTTAGGAGGGTGGTTGCCAAACTATTGCATTTACTTGTTATAAGATTGTTTCTATCTCCTATAAGTATGTAGACTAATACATATAGTGTTCCATGACACTTGTACAGAAACGCCAGCTTTCACAGCCTTCTTGCGATTTTTATCAATTTTTTGTTCATTTTTGAGTGCATGTATGAATATTACCTTGTAGTCCATTGAATTATTTGCTTGTAAAATAATGATGTTCATTTACCAGTACCAGTATACTATATGTGCATATGTGCATATATCCATATGTGCCAATCTTTCACTTTCTAGTCAAGAGCCAATAATTTTTGTTGGTGTTTTGAAACCTAAATGATAACATTTGCAAACGGATGAGTTATCTAGTCAAAAGTATGTTCTACCTTTTTTTCAAGTTATTGGATTGTTTTGGGATGAAAGAGACATCCATAATTGGATAAAAACCCATACATGTCCTAACAGTTTTTATCAGATTGGAATCTTTGTACCAGATGGTTTGTAACACTGCAGCCATCATCCCTGTAAGAACTCAGTGCCAATATTTATATTTCTTATTTTTCTTTGTTATAACATATACTATGAATATTAGCTATACAAAAATGATCATTTTGTATTGACAAACAAATACAAGAAGGAAGGTCCTGTTTGCAAGGTTCCTAGATGTGCCTTACGTAGGCTGGAGAGGTTCAAGGTTCACATTTGCCTCATCATGTTATGTCAACTTTGAAATAAATTTGTGACTCATTTTAACCACACGGTTGTTCTCTTGGTTATTTCTCTTAAGGTGTGGTTAGATTCTGTGCGACTTTCTATATTTCTCAGTGACTCCCAAGGTCGCTATTATTAACTGGGTGGCAGGTTTAGAGGACCAAACACAAGTGGATTCGGAACCAGCCGGTCAACCTGAACATGCTAGCCTCAACTAGTGTCAACTAATAGCCGCTAATAGGCTGAAATCAGTGCTCTGGACACCCCCAGCTGGTGGTGGAGATACAGTTTCTCTGTAATGTAATCGATGTGAGAGCCCTGATTGGTCCTTGTTCCCATGTGACCTCGCGCTGATGCCTTATCTGGTTCTCCTGGCATGAGTCCAGCATGTAACTAAAGGGCATATAGTAATTGGTCTCTCGCTACATATCCAATCTTTTCTTCATCCAAGGTGGCAGGTAACCTTATGGTCACAGCTCATTTTTGGGTCGTCTAACAAAATTAGCTTCCCTGGTTATGACATAGTCCTGGTCAGATAATTTTGAAATAACTTAACATCATCACCAAATTCAAAAATGCCTATGATATTTCCCTAGGTTATTTTCAACTGAACTGAAATCTCAAATATGATACTGGTCATTTTTCTTTCGTTTCTTTGAACTAGAAAACCAAAAGATTTTTTCTTACAATGAAATTTGACCTTAGATTATAAATAAACTGTTAATTTTTTTTTTAAATGGGTAGGATTTTCTAAAAGAGGTATCAGATTAAAAATTCATACAGAATAAGGTACAAATGTTTTTTTTTTATCATAAGTATAAGTTCATCACAGAAAAATGCCATATGCAGGTATGGTGATAGGATTTTAGAGATGGATCCAGGATTCCTGTACAGGGGCCTTGTTCAGTAGGGGCTTTAGGAAGAGGGTACTTTATTTTAACAGGGAGGAAGATTTAATTTACGTCTACACAGTCTACAGGCAACTCTGCTTAAGGACATGTGTAATCCGGATTTTCGTCTAAACCAGACAGATTGGAAGGTCCCGGTCCCTTCCTATACATATAATTCCTATACGCAAAATCCGGATTTTGCCTAATCCGGACAGAAATTTAGGGTCCACATCAGTCCAGATTAAGCAGAGTTGCCTGTAGTATTAAGAAAAAACAGAGACATATATAAAAACATTGTTCATGCACACATTATGTACACTTCCTGACAAAACTAGAGAAAAGTGACAATGCCTAGCAAGAGAATCATTTTGATTTATAAAGGGGGTTCATCAAACCCCTCAATTCACCTCAATATCTGCAATTATATTTGCAGGCAGTGCAAACTGAAAACATCTAAGAATATTTAAAGATACATGTATCATAGTGTAAGTATTACTGAGACAGTCTGGATGACGGCCGCTTTAACAACCGTCGTATTTGTTGCTCAGGTAGTGTAGCAGTTCATGTACCTTCAGTGAAGGTACATGAACTGCTACACTACATCACCAACTTGAGTGGGTGAAAAATACTTCTTAATATTGTGAAAGAGAGTATAACTTGTATCTAAGAACTAGTTTACTCATCGTGGTCAAATTCATGATTTGTATAGAATACAATGACAACTATTGAATGCATGTCTTTTTGAACCTATAGATAAAGCATTAACAGCTGTCCATAGGTTTGTTTCGCAGTTAAACACCAGAGGTCTCTTGCATCGGGGATTCCGCTATGAGTTATGACGTCATTGAGGGAGTTCGATTCGCATTTGCCAGTCTAAGTGATGATGGATCTGAACGTATGCTGTGTAATCAACAGGCAACACGGTAAATGAAACGCAATATCAACAAATGCCGCGCCGGCGAGAAATCCAGACCCGTATGATCTTCGGAGATACGGAAATTAAGCTCAGTGCGCTAGATGTGGCGACGGGAAAAATCGTCAAGGCCGCAATAGATTTCCTTAACAAATAGTGGGTTAGCCACTTATTTTGCCTCTTAAAAGACCAAAGATATAAATCATGCAGGCCTTTATGATACAATAAGTCTCCTGGGAATGGCTGACAATTCTCATAGTTCTAGTCCTAGTTTATATGGTAATATATTATAAGTAAAATGTGACATAATGATGTAAAATGTATGCGAAATTGTAAAGAAATGGGAGTTTAAATTCTTGGTGTCATTTAGTTTGATAAGTAGCAACAAAGATGTGTTACCTTTCAACAGCTGAAAACATTACTTCACTCAAGGTAATAGAGGTGATACCAATTTATATTTAAATTACTGAAATATCTCCATCAAGTCAAAGTCTTCCATAATAATGCTAGATCTAGACCACCTGTTGTCGAAGACCTCATTCGATCCTAGTCTTCTTTAGTCCTTTCAATGCTGTCCAAACTTTTGTCCAAAGGACAAGGATGCAAAGATTTCTGAGAACCATCTAAACCCTGCCATGTTGGTATTCATTGGAAAGCTCTCACTCAGTACTTTCAAATGAGTACCCATGTGCAAAGGTTTCTATCATTTTTCCAGGTTTTTTGCACCATTTTGTATTGGCAAAATTAGCCACCAGCAGCACAAGGGTTAGCAGATTTGACTCAAGTCTGTAGTCACCAGAACCTTGCTAAGTAGTTTGTGAACATTGAAAATTTGTGTGGATTTGATATTTGGTATCACAAAGTGGCTTAGTATAGTGTACAGGTAGAACTAGTTACCGATAAAGACTCAATAGTGAGGATCATAATGTTGGGTTTCATAGCAACGAAGGAATTTTAAGAAAGATAGACTAAGAAGTACTTTACAAGGTTGTAGTGATTTATGATATGGATTGTAGTCTTATAAAGGTATTGGTGATGAAGGCTGTGTAGTTTAAACCTTGAATGAATGCACTTATATTCTCTACCCATTTACTACATGTAGTTATGAATGAATTTTGTATTATATGATGATTAATAGAATGACATGATATTAACTAGACTGTGTGGCAGTCAATCTCAAACGCACTTATTTCATTTTATCATATGGTATTTGAATATATTTGATTATTTCATTTTATCATATGGTATTTGAATATATTTGAATGGAAAGGACTGCCATTCAGTCTGTTGGTGTTTTTGAAACAAAAAGGCTAACTATAGACTGATTTTCAGATTTCTTGCTGGATTCCTATCAGATATGACATGAATTTATGCTGAACAGCGTAACTTTCTGATCCTGTTTCACACTTTTGCTTGTGCCTCCAGAAAACGTTCTTGTAAAATGATGATTGATATTTTTAATATGCGTCAATTCATACTATGGACTTAATTCTAATTTAGGAGGGTGGTTGCCAAACTATTGCATTTACTTGTTATAAGAATGTTTCTATCTCCTATAAGTATGTAGACTAATACATATAGTGTTCCATGACACTTGTACAGAAACGCCAGCTTTCACAGCCTTCTTGCGATTTTTATCAATTTTTTGTTCATTTTTGAGTGCATGTATGAATATTACCTTGTAGTCCATTGAATTATTTGCTTGTAAAATAATGATGTTCATTTACCAGTACCAGTATACTATATGTGCATAAGTGCATATATCCATATGTGCCAATCTTTCACTTTCTAGTCAAGAGCCAATAATTTTTGTTGGTGTTTTGAAACCTAAATGATAACATTTGCAAACGGATGAGTTATCTAGTCAAAAGTATGATCTACTTTTTTTTCAAGTTATTGGATTGTTTTGGGATGAAAGAGACATCCATAATTGGATAAAAACCCATACATGTCCTAACAGTTTTTATCAGATTGGAATCTTTGTACCAGATGGTTTGTAACACTGCAGCCATCATCCCTGTAAGAACTCAGTGCCAATATTTATATTTCTTATTTTTCTTTGTTATAACATATACTATGAATATTAGCTATACAAAAATGATCATTTTGTATTGACAAACAAATACAAGAAGGAAGGTCCTGTTTGCAAGGTTCCTAGATGTGCCTTACATAGGCTGGAGAGGTTCAAGGTTCACATTTGCCTCATCATGTTATGTCAACTTTGAAATAAATTTGTGACTCATTTTAACCACACGGTTGTTCTCTTGGTTATTTCTCTTAAGGTGGCTGTAAACGTTTCCCGTGGAGAGAAGACTTTCCCTCAAATAATGGCTGATTTCTCATTATTTGTACACTAAACCCCTAGCAAACTATATATTTTTAGAAAGCTGAGATTCTAAGGAATACATAGGATATGGATAGGTTGTATGTGCTCCAAATATTTTGAAGAAATTGGGGTCAAAACTTTGACTAATCAATTTTCAGTACATATGTCACGGCTGACGCAAATCTTAGAGCAGGATCTAAGATAATAACCTGATTTTTTAAAACATTGAAAAAAACCTTTGTCTCTACAAATCTAGACGGGGTTTTTGTAAAATATGGCCCCTAACTTTTTTTATGGCCATTTATCTAACAACAATTTAGGAAAAAAATGCTTTTTTGGTTTCTTGATTTTTGACTCACTATAAAAAATTAACCAGATAAGATATTGCAATATCCCCGTCTAGTTTTCAAGAGAACATGTTTTAGAATCTTTATGCAAAGTTTGAAGCTAATTGATTAAGATTTGTGTCTAAATTCACGTCAGCCGTGAGAGTAAAACTATAGAAATCTAAGCTGAGAAAATGGCAGTTTTGCGTTTTACACAATAATTGTAACTGTGCAATAACTTGCTACTACTTTAATGTGTTTATTTTAGTCCAAGTGGAAAGATAAAGTAACCTTCCATTGTATTTCACAACTGTCAACATTTTTTTCTTCTGAATTACCTCAAAAATGAGTATAAATAAGCACATTTCTGTAACTGCCTGTAGCCTGTCAACATAGTTGGTATGCTAATTCCATATATGGGCATCATGTGACCTCACCCTGGAATCTTGTTTGCATGCTAATGTAATCCATCATAGTTCTAGATTTCTTAATCATTCAAAGAACTGTGCCATCAAAATCAATTTTCGGCTATCTAGTTTGTTATGCTAGCAGGCTATTTGACTGCAAGTTTACTGATTTTGCAAATAAAAGCTTGTAATACTTTATCATTTATCTAAAATAAGCATTTTGCAGGGCCAAAAGCTTAATACTTTGAAGCTATCACAAGCATAGTTTTCTAACAAAGTGGCTTGTTTTCGTTCATATTTTTGGGCCTTATTCGTTGAAGGGGATATGTACCTCTTTCAATATTCCACTTGGTACCTGAGTAAATCAATCTATCTGTTTATGTGGGTGCTGCTATTGAGAATAACTTAATGCTATGGAGTCATGAAGTAAAATAATTTCACAAACCTATTTTGCTGTATCTGCTTCTACTCTAGAGACAATCCAGTGATCCAAGTTGAATAATCCTGAATCAGATAGCTGCATAGTTTCTTAGATGAGCAACTTATGATCCAAGATAGTTTACAGAAGAATGGGCACTTTCCTTAAGGTCCCATACAATATATTCCTGTGTCTTTACTGCTTCACCTTGAAGTGCTCAGGGCAAATGACCTTTTCTACCCAGACACCAGTAAGCCCAATTGTTTGGTACTTCCTCTGAACTCCCAAAATCCTTGAGGGGATTATGTGTGACACTACACACTGAGCGGAGGGGATTATGTCCAATTGACACAACACAAATACCTGTATCTATTTCCACTGTATCTATCACCTAACCCAATTGTTCACCTGTAATTCCAATCTTTTTTGTTTCTCTAACTGACTGACAACATTGTTGTGAAAAATACAATCCAGGCTTCAATTAGTTGATAGCTGAATTATATGGATGTAATTGTACTTATATGGGTGTGATTGTCCCATTTTAGTATTGTTAATTACCCAAAGAGCATGGAGTGTCTGTTCAAGCTGGAGGTATGAGAAGGAATTACTCAGCATGCAAAGCCCAAGTTTTCCCATCAAATACACACATTGTATTACCTGTTGCCCAAAAACTGGTATGTTTCCTGTTTTTCTCAGACAGCCGGAGCCACATTTTGATTAAGACTAACCCCCAATACACTATTTTTGAATTAATCAAAACATCATTGTCTGTGATGCCATTCCATTTCCTGCCTCATCTTCACTTGGCAGGTGGGAGGGGCTTATCAGCTAATTAGTCACATGACCAGCATACCAACTATTTTGACAGGCTACAGGCAGTAGCAGAAATGTGCTTATTTATACTTATTTTTGAGGTAATTCAGAAGAAAAAATGTTGACAGTTGTGAAATACAATGGAAGGTTACTTTATCTTTCCACTTGGACTAAAATAAACACATCAAAGTAGTAGCAAGTTATTGCACAGTTACAATTATTGTGTAAAACGCAAAACTGCCATTTTCTCAGCTTAGATTTCTATAGTTTTACTCTCACGGCTGACGTGAATTTAGACACAAATCTTAATCAATTAGCTTCAAACTTTGTATACAGATTCAAAAACATGTTCTCTGCAAATCTAGACGGGGATATTGCAATATCTTAACTGGTTAATTTTTTATAGTGAGTCAAAAATCAAGAAACCAAAAAAGCATTTTTTTTCCTAAAATGTTAGATAAATGGCCATAAAAAAGTTAAGGGCCATATTTTACAAAACCCTTGTCTAGATTTGTAGAGACAAAGGTTTTTTTCAATGTTTTAAAAAATCAGGTTATTATCTTAGATCCTGCTCTTAGATTTGCGTCAGCCGTGACATATATACTGAAAATTGATTAGTCAAAGTTTTGACCCCAATTTCTTCAAAATGTTTGGAGCACATACAACCTATCCATATCCTATGTATTCCTTAGAATCTCAGCTTTCTAAAAATATATAGTTTGCTAGGGGTTTAGTGTACAAATAATGAGAAATCAGTCATTATTTGAGGGAAAGTCTGCTCTCCACCGGAAACGTTTACAGCCACCTTAATAGGGACATGTGTAATCCGGATTTTCGTCTAAACCAGACAGATTGGAAGGTCCCGGTCCCTTCCTATACATATAATTCCTATACGCAAAATCCGGATTTTGCCTAATCCGGACAGAAATTTAGGGTCCACATCAGTCCAGATTAAGCAGAGTTGCCTGTAGTATTAAGAAAAAACAGAGACATATATAAAAACCTTGTTCATGCACACATTATGTACACTTCCTGACAAAACTAGAGAAAAGTGACAATGCCTAGCAAGAGAATCATTTTGATTTATAAAGGGGGTTCATCAAACCCCTCAATTCCCCTCAATATCTGCAATTATATTTGCAGGCAGTGCAAACTGAAAACATCTAAGAATATTTAAAGATACATGTATCATATTGTAAGTATTACTGAGACAGTCTGGATGGCGGCCGCTTTAACAACCGTCTTATTTGTTGCTCAGGTAGTGTAGCAGTTCATGTACCTTCAGTGAAGGTACATGAACTGCTACACTACATCACCAACTTGAGTGGGTGAAAAATACTTCTTAATATTGTGAAAGAGAGTATAACTTGTATCTAAGAACTAGTTTACTCATCGTGGTCAAATTCATGATTTGTATATAATACAATGACAACTATTGAATGCATGTCTTTTTGAACCTATAGATAAAGCATTAACAGCTGTCCATAGGTTTGTTTCGCAGTTAAACACCAGAGGTCTCTTGCATCGGGGATTCCGCTATGAGTTATGACGTCATTAAGGGAGTTCGATTCGCATTTGCCAGTCTAAGTGATGATGGATCTGAACGTATGCTGTGTACTCAACAGGCAACACGGTAAATGAAATCGATCGTCCACATTTCCCGCCGTTTGTTCGTGACTTTTAATCCATCGATATGAATGGCAAAGAGGATCAAGTTCTTGAACCCACAGAAAATAAAAAGCCCAGATTAGAAACAAGTTACCGTGACACAAACCTGTCTAAGAAACGAGAAGATTATTTAGAATGGCCTGAATATTTCATGGCGATCGCTTTCTTATCTGCACAACGTAGCAAGGATCCAGGTAGGAACTTCCTTCATGACACCGGAAGGAAAACATGGTCTCTTGTTTGTTTGCAGTTCCTACGATGGACCAAGTGTGAAAGAGCAATTTTTTTTTTCACCACCGTATTTTTGGGAGAGAAAAAGAAAAATACTTGATTTTCACCACCGTTTTTTCGGGTGCAGAAAATAAAAAACTTAATTTTCACTCCTGTTTTTTTGGGGAGAGAAAATAAATATATAGATAAGGGCTATTCCATTTGAATATACATGGGGGGGGGGGGGGGGGGTGGAACGCTCACCTATTAAAAAATCATGGGCGAGGGGGTCAAGATGAAAAAATTGGGGGTTTACATGAAAAAAAAATCATTGGGTGGGGGGGTCTGAAATTGTGGGCGTTCCACCCCCCCCCCCCCCCCCCCCGTGTATTTTTAAATGGTATAGCCCCAACTTTATACACACCATTTTTTTTGGGGGGGGGAGTAAATAATAAACTTTATTTTCAATCTGGTTTTGTTGGGAGGGAAAATAAAAGATCCTGTATCCTGTTGTGAGGCCACCATGTATTCATCCAGGGCTCGACATTAAGGCTAGCCCCGTAGCCCCGGGCTAGTTATTGAAAGTCAGGGCTAGTAAATTATACCTGTGAGTAGCCCTGAGGGGCTAGATAGAATTAGAATATCAGCGCTTGAAAAATTATGAAGCCCACCTTTAGCTCTGCATACCTGGATGATAATTTAACTCAATTTACCACAATATACTGTATTCTTTTCATGTTATCAACAGAGGCTATGATATCAACAGAGGTAACTCTTTGAAAAGAGTTGTCATAATATCAGGGCTAGCAAAAATATATCAGGGCTAGTAAAAGTTTCGGTAACTAGCCCTGCTGGGTTTATGAAGTTTTTTCTTAATGTTGGGCCCTGTCATCATAAGCCCTTTCACGCAATGAACACTTTGTATAGGATAAATTGTCAAAATGTTATTACTAGTTTCACCACTCTCTGTTGCCAGCGTCATTTTCTATTTGATATAATGATAACTCCCCATGCCAATAGGAAAATGAGCCAGGCAACCAGTCATTGAGCACTTGAAATACTTTTTCCTTCCTTCTCTAGAAGGGGGGGGGGGGGGGGGACTGTCCCATCTAAACACTTCAACTGTAAATGCAAGATTTAAAGGCTGCAGTGCAAATGACAACTCCACTGCACATCAAAAATCACCTGCCAGTATGTGAGGAAATTTATGATCATTTTTCAGTTTTAAGCTTTTATGGATGATTTAAGAGATTTCTTACTTTTTCAGTCACCCAGGTTGGTGCTTGCATTGTTAATGAGGAAATGAAGATAGTCGGCATTGGTTACAATGGAATGCCCAATGGATGCAGCGATGACGAGTTGCCATGGAAAAAGTCACAAAACGGAGGACTTGACTCAAAACACCTATATGTCTGTCATGCAGAAGCCAATGCCATCATGAACAAAAACTCATATGACGTAAAAGACTGTACCATATACGTTTCACTGTTTCCATGCAATGAGTGTGCGAAGCTTGTGATCCAGTCTGGAATCAAGGAGGTGATTTACATGTCGGACAAGCATCATGATAAGGAGAAAACGCAGGCATCCCGAAGACTCCTCAATATGGCAGGAATCAAATACAGCAAGTTCTTCCCAAAAAGAAAACAGATTGAATTAACTTTGACCCTATGAATGCAGTGACCAACCACGCTGCTATGAAGAAGTAACTCTTTGTGGCCTAGAATCTAGGTACAAGATCATTGGGATTCAGGGTGCTCAGTTTTTAAACATATTAGCCCTACAGGGAGCCTGCTGACAGTAAAAATGCAATCAGAGGGTATAGTTTAATTGAATGAAAAACACAAAATTGAGTGTCACAGATTCCTCAGTGGTACCTTAGATGAATAAAACAAGTGAATATGAAACCAGCAAGTCAACCTGAACAGGCTGGCTGAGGCGAATAGCCCAAAGTCGTGTTCAGCACATGTTGGTGCGCAAGTTTCTCTGTAATGTAAACGATACAAGAGTCCTCATTGGTCTGTCTTCTAGTGATGTCACACTTAGGCCAGATTCGAGACCCCTGGCATAGCCAGGCCTTCACTATAGCGCATATAGTAATTGGTCTCTCGCTACATCCAATCTTTTATTCATCTAAATCAAAACTTATTTTTCCTTTGCAATTCTTTCATTGGCAAAAAATATCAGAGCACTCAGATATGCCTGCGATCACACACTTAGGGCCAACCTACCTATGTATCAATAGTTCAAAAAGCTTGACTTACAGATATACTATTGATAAATAAGGTATTAAACCGGCTGTAGTGAAAAGACTGCAAAAGTATGGCATAGCGTATGTCATTTTCATTCATCCTAGTTAGATTCATCTTGGTTAAAGGTATTCTCCACAAACTTTCATCATTCTGTATCTTTTACACACTTTTTCATAACTTTCCAAAGCTAAGGGTATTCTCGAGGGTATGGTGGAAGAGAATTTGCAGCAAATACCGATTTTACTTGAATATCAGTCTCTAATGTCTCTATCTTCACAAACTATGATCTAGCTATTTGTGGCCTGTGGCAACATGTAAACCCTAACAGCTCTTCGGGAAATGCTTTTCCTATGAAGGTATAACATGGTCAACTCACTAATAGATCCTGCTGAGCACTTCAACACTGAACTTTAACTTATTTGTCGCTTTATTTTTGAGGCTTGTAAAAAAGATGGATTGATTTATTATGGGTTTTCCCTGTTGTGAAATCTGAAATGAACAAGATGATTTTGTATTGAAATTGTAAATATTGTACAGGTATTTTCTCAATAAACTATGCAACAATATATGTCTTTATGTATTTCTTTTCAACACAGTATGGTTAAATGCATGAGAAAAATTTTTTAATATTATTTTGACTCATCTGCCCACACATCACATACACTTAGCAGAAATAATTCACTTTCAGTTACAGAAAATAAGATTACTTTCAGTGCATAAGTAATGCATTCTTGCAAATTTGCATAATGTATAGTGCTAGAATGAATTCTATGAGTTTGTGGAAGTTCATAATTTTGCTCAATCATTTGTTTTAATCTAAAAGGGAAACATTCTTGGTCTATCTCTCTGTTGCGAGTCAGTCTTAGATTTTGAAAGTGTTGTATACCTAGAAAACAAACACTTTTGACTAAAGGTCTTACGACACTTAGAAATCTGTTTTATTTTGCTGAAACTTTTCATGAGTAAAGAACATAGCACTGTGATCTCCGAAACAACTTTAATCCATAGGGTCATCAACTATTCTCTTCACAGATCTTTCAAAACTTAATGCAATTCATGTCACAAACACCTCCACTACCAACTAATGTGACTGAGTTGCCAAAGGTCGCAGGTACATTGTTACCAGGTTGCGAACGTAAGTTATTGACAACCTGGTGGACACGTATTGGCAACCTCTTGCAACCTCATTCGCAACTCGTTCATGGTGACGCCGACCACTGCAACGCTTGGCAACTTTTTTAAACAGTTTGAAAAAGTTGTCAAGCGTTCGCAACCATTGACGATGATGGCAACGTACTGGCGACGAATGGCAATGTGGTGGCAATCCTCTGCAACCATTGGTTGCCACCACGTTGCTAGCAAGTTGCCAGCACACTTTTGGCTAGTGTAAATGGGGCTTAACTTGCAGCAAGGATGCAATTTGTAACCATAGTGCAATACAATAATCTGCTTAGCGTAGTTGTTAAACTATTAACTTTTGGAAGTTATCTTATTGAATAAAAGTGATTAACTATAACTTTATCAAAATCGTAAATAGTTTAGAATATTTCTATTGAAAGAAAGATTCTTCATTTTGTCACTTTCTCAGAATTCCGTACTCTTTACACATCTGTGGGTGTCTCCCTATCTTGTTTTATAGTTGTTCATGAATATTTATTGACCAAAATTATTCACTTGTCATTCGTCGATCGTGATTAAGGCCCATTATCGAAAATCATTTACATTGCCTTTGCCATGACATAAGAAACCCATTTGCACGCAGATAGCCGTATACTAATTTTTATCTCATTTCAAGGCCGAAACTAAAATGACTGGAAAAGATACAGCAGGGAACCACCGACTTCTCCTGAAAATGTATTTTTAATATAGAGGGAAATAACCACGATAATTGTCTTTCAGAACCTTACATCATTGAAGCTTCAAACTAGGTAATCTAATATTGTCTCAGAGACAATGGCATTGGTTCGGATTTTCTAAAACTACTTATCTATGGGGATTCGTGTTCATAGTCGTTACTATACTGTAAATTACTGTGGGGAATATGCACAATATAAAAATGTATAAGCCAAAGCTGTATCCTCGACTTAAGAAGTCGACAGCTGCTTCTGATACTTAAGTATATGTGACCCTGTCTGTATTGGGTGTACATTGACACTTTCAATTAGAACTGAAACAAGAGCTGTGCACACAGTTTCCGTCACATTCAGGACAGATAAATTAGCCTCTGTGGCCTCCACATTTAGCGGTATCTTCACTCTTCACTCCACTCTAGAGAGGACCGGACCTCTAATCACCCTCCCCGACGCTGCCTATCCAATGTATAACTGCTGCTTCTACTCCTGCAACTACTACTACTACTACTACTACTAGCACTACTACTAGCACTACTACTACTACTACATGTACTAACACTTCTACTACTACTACTACTACTACTGTTGCTGCTGCTTCTACTCCTACTCCTACTACTACTACTACTGCTGCTGCTGTTGCTGCTCCTACTGCTGCTGCTACTACTACTACTACAGTAGTAGTACTACTACTACCTTTTACTACTACTACTACTACTACTACTACTACAACCACTTCTACTGTCGCTGCTGCTACTGCCACTTTTGCTACTACTTCGACGTCTGCACCTACTGCTCCAGCGTCTGCAGCATGTGTGTGTATGTATGTATGTATGCATGTATGTGTGTGTATGTATGCATGCATGCATGTATGTACGCGTGTGTATGTATGTATATGTATGTATGTATATACGTGTTTGTATATATGTATGTATGTGTGTATGTTTGTATATGCCTATGTAAGTCACTTATTCATTTAATTTGAACCTCATTGAACCTAAATGCTGTTCAGCTGGAATCCCGTAAACTTAGGTATCCACAGCTTTTTCAAACTTGCGTTTTGCCTTTTTCATGCATATCAATTTTACAGATGCAATAAGCCACATTGGATTTCCCTTAATGTTAAAAGAGCTAGCTATTCCTTTAAAGAGAAGTTAGTGTCCTGCATAGCGAAAGTGTTAATAGGGAAGTTACTGTGGAGGCTCTGGCCAGGAGCACAGTGCAATCAATACCGACATAGTGTTGCATTTTAGTTTAATTTACCAAGCAGGTGCGGCGTCTAGTTAAGCAAAACATTTGTTCACTTCTTGCGAGGAGAAAATTGTTTGGAAAATAATAGCTCCAAAGGGAAAGTTAACCAAGCGTACTCATATGCTCGCTGCAACCCACTGCTGGCCATATGCTTTGGAATGTATACTATTGGTTTTCAATTGATCATTGTTAGTCGAAGGAAAACATGGCCTCTTGTTTGTTTGCAGTTCCTACGATGGACCAAGTGTGAAAGAGCAAATTTTTTTTTCACCACCGTATTTTTGGGAGAGAAAAAGAAAAAAACTTGATTTTCACCACTGTTTATTCGGGTTGAGAAAATAAAAAACTTAATTTTCACTCCTGTTTTTTGGGGGAGAGAAAATAAATAACTTTATACACACCATTTTTTTTTTGGGGGGGGGGGGGGGGGGGTGGAGGGGAGAAAATAATAAACTTTATTTTCAATCCCGTTTTGTTGGGAGAGAAAATGAAACATCCTGTATCCTGTTGTTAGGCCACCATATATTCATCATAGGCCCTTTCACGCAATGAACACTTTGTAGACAAATTGTCAAAATGTTATTACTAGTTTCACCACTCTCTGTTGCCAGTGTCATTTTTCTATTTGATATAATGATAACTCCCCATACCAATAGGAAAATGAGCCAGGCAACCAGTCATTGAGCACTTGAAATACTTTTTCCTTCCTTCTCTAGAAGGGGGGGGGGGGGGGTGGGGACTGTCCCATCTAACCACTTCAACTGTAAATGCAAGATTTAAAGTTTGCAGTGCAAATGACAACTCCACTGCACATCAAAAATCACCTGCCAGTATTTGAGGAAATTTATGATCATTTTTCAGTTGTAAGCTTTTATGGATGATTTAAGAGATTTCTTACTTTTTCAGTCACCCAGGTTGGTGCCTGCATCGTTAATGAGGAAAAGAAGATAGTCGGCATTGGTTACAATGGAATGCCCAATGGATGCAGCGATAACGAGTTGCCATGGAAAAAGTCACAAAACGGAGGACTTGACTCAAAACACCTATATGTCTGTCATGCAGAAGCCAATGCCATCTTGAACAAAAACTCATATGATGTAAAAGACTGTACCATATACGTTTCACTGTTTCCATGCAATGAGTGTGCGAAGCTTGTGATCCAGTCTGGAATCAAGGAGGTGATTTACATGTCGGACAAGCATCATGATAAGGAGAAAACGCAGGCATCCCGAAGACTCCTCAATATGGCAGGAATCAAATACAGCAAGTTCTTCCCAAAAAGAAAACAGATTGAATTAACTTTGACCCTATGAATGCAGTGACCAACCACGCTGCTATGAAGAAGTAACTCTTTGTGGCCTAGAATCTAGGTACAAGATCATTGGGATTCAGGGTGCTCAGTTTTTAAACATATTAGCCCCACAGGGAGCCTGCTGACAGTAAAAATGCAATCAGAGGGTATAGTTTAATTGAATGAAAAACACAAAATTGAGTGTCACAGATTCCTCAGTGGTACCTTAGATGAATAAAACAAGTGAATATGAAACCAGCAAGTCAACCTGAACAGGCTGGCTGAGGCGAATAGCCCAAAGTCGTGTTCAGCACATGTTGGTGCGCAAGTTTCTCTGTAATGTAAACGATACAAGAGTCCTCATTGGTCTGTCTTCTAGTGATGTCACACTTAGGCCAGATTCGAGACCCCTGGCATAGCCAGGCCTTCACTATAGCGCATATAGTAATTGGTCTCTCGCTACATCCAATCTTTTATTCATCTAAATCAAAACTTATTTTTCCTTTGCAATTCTTTTATTGGCAAAAAATATCAGAGCACTCAGATATGCCTGCGATCACACACTTAGGGCCAACCTACCTATGTATCAATAGTTCAAAAAGCTTGACTTACAGATATACTATTGATAAATAAGGTATTAAACCGGCTGTAGTGAAAAGACTGCAAAAGTATGGCATAGCGTATGTCATTTTCATTCATCCTAGTTAGATTCATCTTGGTTAAAGGTATTCTCCACAAACTTTCATCATTCTGTATCTTTTACACACTTTTTCATAACTTTCCAAAGCTAAGGGTATTCTCGAGGGTATGGTGGAAGAGAATTTGCAGCAAATACCGATTTTACTTGAATATCAGTCTCTAATGTCTCTATCTTCACAAACTATGATCTAGCCATTTGTGGCCTGTGGCAACATGTAAACCCTAACAGCTCTTCGGGAAATGCTTTTCCTATGAAGGTATAACATGGTCAACTCACTAATAGATCCTGCTGCTTTAACACTGAACTTTAACTTATGTGCCGCTTTATTTTTGAGGCTTGTAAAAAAGATGGATTGATTCATTATGGGTTTTCCCTGTTGTGAAATCTGAAATGAACAAGATGATTTTGTATTTAAATTGTAAAGATTGTACAGGTATTTTCAGGTATTTTCTCAATAAACTATGCAACAATATATGTCTTTATGTATTTCTTTTCAACACAGTATGGTTAAATGCATGAGAAAAAAATGTAATATTATTTTGACTCGTCTGCCCACACATCACATACACTTAGCAGAAATAATTCACTTTCAGTTACAGAAAATAAGATTACTTTCAGTGCATAAGTAATGCATTCTTGCAAATTTGCATAATGTATAGTGCTAGAAGGAATTCTCTGAGTTTGTGGGGGTTCATAATTTTGCTCAATCATATGTTTTAATCTAAAAGGGAAACATTCTTGGTCTATCTCTCTGTTGCGAGTCTGTCTTAGCTTTTGAAAGTGTTGTATACCTATAAAACACACTTTTGACTAAAGGTCTTACGACACTTAGAAATCTGTTTTATTTTGCTGAAACTTTTCATGAGTAAAGAACATAGCACTGTGATCTTCGAAACAACTTTAATTCATAGGGTCATCAACTATTCTCTTCACAGATCTTTCAAAACTTAATGCAATTCATGTCACAAACACCTCCACTGCCAACTAATGTGACTGAGTTGCCAAAGGTCGCAGGTACATTGTTGCCAGGTTGCGAACATAAGTTATTGACAACCTGGTGGACACGTATTGGCAACCTCTTGCAACCTCATTCGCAACTCGTTCATGGTGACGCCGACCACTGCAACGCTTGGCAACTTTTTTAAACAGTTTGAAAAAGTTGTCAAGCGTTCGCAACCATTGACGATAATGCAAAGTACTGGCGACGAATGGCAATGTGGTGGCAATCCTCTGCAACCATTGGTTGCCACCACGTTGCTAGCAAGTTGCCAGCACACTTTCGGCTAGTGTGGATGGGGCTTCACTTGCTGCAAGAATGCAATTTGTAACCATAGTGCAATACAATAATCTGCTTAAGCGTAGTTGTCAAACTATTAACTTTTGGAAGTTATCTGATTGAATAAAAGTGTTCAACTATAACTTTATAAAAATCGTAAATAGTTAAGAATATTTCTATTGAAAGAAAGATTTATTTTGTCACTTTCTCAGAATTCCGTACTCTTTACACATCTGTGGGTGTCTTTCTATTTTTTTTATAGTTGTTCATGAATATTAATTGACCAAAAGTATTCACTTGTCATTCGTCGATCGTGATTAAGGCCCATTATCGAAAATCATTTACTTTGCCTTTGCCATGATATAAAAACCCATTTGCACGCAGATAGTCGTATACTAATTTTTATCTCGTTTCAAGGCCGAAACTAAAATGACTGGAAAAGAAACAGCAGGGAACCACCAACTTCTCCTGAAAATGTGTTTTAATATAGAGGGAAATAACCACGATAGTTGTCTTTCAGAACCTTACATTATTGTAGCTTCAAACTAGATAATCTAATATTGTCTCAGAGACAATGGCAGACTTCAAGTATGGTGTTAACACAGATGTTAAAGGGCAAATGCACCATCATGATGATTTAGGTTCAAAATGTGCCTATACGTGTCACCTTTCAAATAAGACCACCCGCAAGTCTGTCCTCCTCAGCACTCCTCAGATATGGCTTATGAAAGTTAGTAAAAAACTAGCCTGAGTCTGGGTATAGAGGCTGCCATTATCAGAAGTGGTGCTTATGAAGTGACTGCCAGCCCTGCTTCTGATTGGTTGAGAGATATCAGTGGCAGTCACTTCCAGCCACTGATATCTCTCAACCAATCAGAAGCAGCACTGGCAGTCACTTCATACCACTGATTGTGCTTAATTGTGCTTAATTGGCCTGCAATGTCAGCCTCCATGCCCAGACTCAGGCTAGTTTTTTACTAACTTTCATAAGCCATATCTGAGGAGTGCTGAGGAGGACAGACTTGCGGGTGGTCTTATTAGAAAGGTGACACGTATAGGCACATTTTGAACCTAAATCATTATGATGGTGCATTTGCCCTTTAACATCGGTGTTAGTGTTACCAGGGGTGGTAAAACGTTATTTGAAGTGATGGGCATATGTTAGGTGGTAACACACATCTATCCCATAATGCCCCATAATATGTGTGTTAACACAAAATGTAACAGAAAATGTTAGTGTTGATCTATGAAAAGTATTGAAAAGAGCATGGTCCCCATATACTTTCTGAAGGCCTTAACAGTAACGGCTTAGGTGTTAACACCGTTTTGACTTCAAGTACCATGTTAGTGTTAGGTACCGTCTTCAGCTACTGACGAGCCATTGCAACTAGTTAAAAATGTTGTCAGTATAATTCACTTCATTTCAACAGTCCATTGATAATCATCCTCATACTAATAATAATACTAATAATACTACTACTACTACTACTAATAATAATAATAATAATAATAATAATAATAATGAGAATAATAAAAATAATAATGAGAATAATTATAAGCTATAAATGATGATGATTTACACAAGAAAAATGGAATTAATGAAAATTCAATTTCAAATTTGAATTATCCTAATAAAATATTTGATATGAATAATGTTGGAGTAACATCTTCAACTACTGACGACCCTTTGCATCTAGTTAAAAAGGTTGTCTGAGTATAATTCACTTCATTTCAAGTTCATTGATAATGATAATAATAATGATAATTATTAATAAAAATAATTAGAATAATTATAAGCTATAAATGATAATGACTTAAGCTTAGATAAATAAAAACAAGCGGATATGAAACCAGTTGGTCATCCTGAACAGCCTAGTCTCAACGAATAGCCCAAAAGTTGTGCTCTGCCCATACTGCCACGCAGTTTCTCTGTAATGTAAACAATACAATAGCCCTGATTGGTCTTTGTTCCCTCTGATGCCAGATCAGAGTCCCCTGGCATGTCCAACCTTTCACTATATAACGCATTTAGTAATGGGTATCTCTTTACATATCCATTCTTTTCTTCTAAGATTTAAATAATAAAAATGAAACTAATGATAATTTTCATTTCAAGTCTGTATCATCCTAATGAAATATTTGATATGTGTCTATAAATTGAAAGAGACTAATAGTTAAGTATCACCTTCTCATGCAGCATGTTGCTGTTCTTTACTATGACAAACATTATTTGATCGAGCAGAACACACATTTTCAAAAATGTAACACCATTGCTAACATCTGTGTTGGCCTAGATGTTAACATCTTGCACTGTGTTGAGGGGCTGGGATAAACAGATCTGTTAGTGTTACCATGTGTGTTAAATGTAACACCGTACTTGAAGTCAGCCAATGGCATTGGTTCGGAGTTTTTAAAACTACTTATCTATGGGGATTCGTGTTAATAGTCGTTACTATATTGTAAATTACTGTATGGAATATGCACAATATAAAAATGTATAAGCCAAAGCTGTATCATCGACTAAAGGAGTCGACAGCTGCTTCTGATACTTAAGTATATGTGACCCTGTCTGTATTGGGTGTACATTGATAATTTCAATTAGAACTGAAACAAGAGCTGTGCTCAGAGTTTCCGTCACATTCAGGACAGATAAATTAGCCTCTGTGGCCTCCACATTTAGCGATATCTTCTCTCTTCACTCTAGTTCATTTAAAACAAACGTTTTGGGGGCTCTACATTTCTGTCCAGATTTGATTTGTCACCCCTCGAAGCTGGAGATAGGACCAACAGTATTAAAAAATGACCAGCAAGACGGCTAATTCATTGGACTATCTTCACTCCACTCTAGAGAGGACCGGACCTCAAATCACCCTCCCCGAGGCTGCCTATCCAATTTATAACTGCTGCTTCTACTCCTGCAACTACAACAACAACTACTACTACTACTACTACTGTTGCTGCTGCTTCTACTCCTGCAACTATTACTACTACTGCTACTACTACTGTTGCTGCTGCTTCTACTCCTGCAACTACTACTACTAACACTACTACTATTACTACTACTTCTACTAATTCTACTCCTGCTACTACTACTACTACTACTACTACTACTACTACTACTACTACTACTACTACTAGTCCACTAGTCCACTAGTCCACTACAACTACTTCTACTGTCGCTGCTGCTACTGCTACCTTTGCTACTTTTTCGACTTCTGCTCCTACTGCTGCAGCCTCTGCAGCATGTGTGTGTATGTATGTATGCATGTATGTGTGTGTATGTATGTATATGTATGTATGTGTCTATGTTTGTATATGTCTATGTAAGTCACTTATTCACTTAATTTACACCTCACTGGACTTAAACTGAATGCTGTTCATTTAGAATCCCGCAAACCTAGGTGACTACAGCTTTTTAAAACTTGCGTTTTGCTTTTGTCATACATATCAATTTTACAGATGCAATAAGCCACATCGGATTTCCCTAAATGTTAAGGCAGCTAGCTAGCTATTCCTTTAAAGAGAATTTAGTGTCCTGCATAGCAGAAGTGTTATGGAGGCTCTGGCCAGGAGCCAGCTCTATCAATACCGACATAATGTTGCATTTTGGTTCATTTTAGTTATATTTACCAAGCAGGTGCGGCGTCTAGTTAAGCAAAACATTTGTTCACGTGTTCACGTCTTGCGAGGAAAAAATTGTTTGGAAAATAATAGATGATCCAAAGGGAAAGTGAAACAAGCGTACTCATGTGCTGGCTGCAACACACTGCTGGCCATATGCTTTGGAATGTATACTATTAGTTTTCAATTGATCATTGTTAGTCGGTTATTTATAGCATCGATCCATAAGTCACTATTTGGCAGTTACACGTAGCATTTTTGATGGCATTTCCAAGAAATAGCTTCGACCATGTGCTGCTTTGAATACTAGTATAGGCTCACGACTGTCTGAACATACGTTTCAATTGACATGTACTATTGGTCAATGAGCAAATGTAAGGCTGTCCATTTCCTATACTCTCTTTTCTATCGCCGATAGAAATCATATTTCACACTAAAGTAAAGCCCCAGGGTTATAACTGAACATACATGTTTTGGAAAATGGAAAAATGGTGGAGAATTTTTTTTTCTGCTGTTTTTGGAAAAACGGTGGAGAAATTTTTTTTAATTTTTTTTTCTGCTTTCACACTTGCACCATCGTACGGCATAGCTACCGCATATCATTGAAAATATTTGTAAAGGGTGCGTGGTCAAATCGAAACGTGCTTTTAACATGTGCTTTTTAGGGGGCGTTTCCACTAGGCGGGACGGCAGCGTTTTTTTCTCTGATTACCGCCGCCCAAATCGCTCGCCTCTATTTTTCCTTTTGCCGTTTCCACTTGGCGGCGACGGGAGCGGGACGGTTTTCAAGGGCAGCGGTTTAGTCCAGGCAAAGTAGGGTTTTACCCACCACTAATTGCAAAAGAAACGAAACCTACTGCATTAAGAGCATTGGTGTGTATATAATAACATATTGAAAATCCCACTTAATCAAAGTATTGGAACAATGTGTACTTTGCAATCCAAAGTTGTTAAAAAATCAACATATTTGTGAAATCATGATAAATAATAAAACTAAGTTAAAATGCTGACATTCTTTGAGAAATCACAAAATAAGTTGTACATAATGATGTTTTACCAAACAAGTACCTCAAATATCGAACAATTTTAATCGTAATGATAACCTAATATCAACTTGATGCATGATATTATACCCCATTTTGTTCTCTATCAAGCATAGGCTATTTCACCATCTTCTGAACAAAGGGTAAGAAAATGATGAAAAGTACAATTATGAAGTCAGTCACTTATCAAAAAACTACTTATGGTTCAAAAAATGTTTAATTACCAAATAAGGGCCAGTGCTTGAATGTCCTTTGGACTTCTGAATACTGAGAAGTCACACAGAACACACAGGTTATAAGACATTTCTAAAGCTGTCAATTTCAAAAAAAAAAAAAAATTGTAATAAGTAGTTTTTATCTCAATGTAGCTTCTATGACTTTGCATGCAGACATTTTGCATATTCTTATTAACCCTTTCACTTTCAGGGTGGCCTAAGCAGGCCTGAACATTTTGGGAATATTTTTTTTGCCTCATGACTGGTACTTGCTGAACTTCTGTAAGCTATAACTGAGTAGTCCTGAAGAGGACAAGTTCGGGGGAGGTCTTATTTGAAAGGTGACACTTATAAGCTCATTTTGAACCTAAATCATTCTGATGACCAGTGCATTTGCCCTTTAAGCATTTTCAGGGGAACATTTCAAGGAGAAATGTTGATCAGAAGCCATACAACTCTCCTTAATGTGTTTTTTATTTTATTTTTCGTTTTAACTTACCAGAGTAGCAGAAAATACTTTCTATATGGACGCTATGTGTGAATGGGTTAAGTAAATACATATTTAAGATTGTTATCAGAATATTTGGATAGAATACCCAAAAGTTTTTGGATTGCCAAATTGGGACATTTACTTCCAAAATCTGGGCTAGGAGCCTATCCCAGCCCTTACTCCAAGAAACCAACATATCAGCTTCATCTAAATAATCTGCCAGACCATCACACTTGATCCCTTCCCTCATGTTCTAACAATCACCCCTGCTAGATCCACATATTAACCGTGCATCCTATTCCCATTTTTCTACAACTAGAGTGTTCAGTGACACATCTAGTCTTGCAATCTTACAAATGGTTCTTTTAGTGTTATTTCTTGTTTTGTTTTCGTTGGATGGGAACCATCCTTACATCTACAGTGCCGATTTTTGATTCCTGCACTAAATGCGTGAGCAGCCTGGGCATAATACACAAGTGAATGATTGATTGCCACCCAGTTTCCTGAATGCATGGATGACCTCACAACAGACCATAGCTTATATTCACATGCCACATGGGACATAAATGAGCTTGGCATATGTTTTGACATCTTATTTATGGGTGTTGGCACAACCAGGCACTGACAGATGTCCAGTCGACTTGAATAGGGGTTAAATGCCTATACTGTACTGATTTCCAATCCCAGTCCTCAGGATCAAACTTTCTGATCTTCCATGTTTGAATTTGGTGATAAACACAGAAGCTGCAGAAATTTGTGACAGCTAGCTAAAGTGTCCAACCTTCAGGGCCACTTACATAATATACCTAACAATATACTTAACCTGACATACCTAAATCCATCTTAGTTACTCTTACTCTCTGTCATACTTTCTTCCACATACATACCATGTTGGCTGATTATATTGTAAAAATAGTGTTTGAAACACTAAAAAATAATTTCTAGTGGCATTGTGAACAGCAGTGGCCACCATTTTGAAATCCCTCTATACAGCTATGGTATGCGCTACTGGTTGCCATAACACTACCAGAAGTAATATACATATACTAGAATCCTAACAATTTATTTTTGAAAAGCATTGTTAGGATTTCAATGCAGGAATGATATTAGACTCCTAACATTGGTCAATGTTTAAAGCAACTTAGAGGAGCACAAATCAGTCCAGTACAACAACGAAATTGACCAATCAGCTGCTAGAGTTAGAGAGGAACAGATAATAAATGTACTTCTCTATTTGACAATCCGGACCTCTTAGCCAGAGTGCCATCCTTTGGAGCTGAACAACACAGAAAGTGGAGGTCACTTAACACTAGTGCTGTCACCAACTGGCTAAAGGGATTAATAATCAATTATGTGTATGTTAATCTAAGTAAATAATCTTCCTTCTGTTGATATGAAATCACATTTCAGATTTAAGGCGCTCTCTCCACCATCCCTCATATTCCAGAGGTAAAATGATTGATATGAGTAAACACCCAGACCAACCCCCCCTCCCCCCTAAACGCACCCACCCCCTCCTCGAATATAAGAATTCAAATATAAGATTAGGTCCTATTAATAAAGAATATCAAGTAAAAAAAGGTTTTGTTGGGCATTTGATAGGGCCAATCAAACATCAAGTGTGCTATAAACTGCATTCTACCTAGACCTCCCAAACCCTCAGGAAACTGGAACTTTCGGTCTTAATTTCAGCATGTTCCAATATTTTGATTGTGTGGGATTCTTGATATATCATTCCTCATATAGTCTCCTTTCAAATAAAACAGGTTTCGTTTCTTTTGCAATTAGTGATGGGTTTGGCCAAAAAACGCGCCAGATTGCCTGGACTAATTACAGACCTGACTATTCGTGATGAGTTAAACTGCAGCGGTTTCCCGCCGGCAGGTTGGGACACTCCGAGAGGACGGAGCGGGACGGCGACGGTTTTCTGATGGAGAAATCGCTGCCGTCCCACTCGCCGTCCCGCCTAGTGAAAATAATCTAAATCAATGGCAACAGCGACATAATTATAAACTTTAAAAATCTCATTTAAAGAACGCAGATCAACAACAAAAACAACATTAAGATGTTGACACCACAAAGTATTTATGCCTTGTCTGATTGCTACCTTCTTAAAAAGTAAGAACAGCGACAACAAGACAATGTCAAACCAACTATTACTACTACTACTCCTACTACTAACACATCTACTACTACTACAATCTTCACCTTTGACAGGTGGTCAATGAAATATATATATATATATATATATATATATATATATACTACTGCTACTACTACTGTTGCTGCTGCTTCTACTCCTGCAACTACTACTACTACTACTACTACTGTTGCTGCTGCTTCTACTCCTGCAACTACTACTACTACTAACACTACTACTATTACTACTACTTCTACTCCTGCAACAACTACTACTACTACTACTACTTCTACTACTACTACTGTTGCTGCTCCTACTACTACTGCTACTACTACTACTACTACTACTACTACTACTACTACTACTACTTCTACTACTACTACTACTACTACTACTACTACTACTACTACTACTACTACTACTACTACTATTCCACTAGGTCACTACAACTACTTCTACTGTCGCTGCTGCTACTGCTACTTTTGATACTGCTGCGGCCTCTGCAGCATGTGTGTGTGTGTATGTATGTATGCATGTATGTATGTATATATGTGTCGATGCATGCATGTGTTTGTATATATGTATGTATATATGTGTCTGTGTTTGTATATATCTATGTAAGTCACTTATTCATTTAATTTATACCTCACTGGACTTAATTGCTGTTCAATTAGAACCCCGCAAACCTAGGTAACCACAGCTTGTTAAAACTTGCGTTTTGCCTTTTTCATACATATCAATTTTACAGATGCAATAAGCCACATCGGATTTCCCTTAATGTTAAAAGAGCTAGCTATTCCTTTAAAGAGAATTTAGTGTCCTGCATAGCAGAAGTGTTATGGAAGTTACTGTGGAGGCTCTAGCCAGGAGCCACCTCAATCAATACCGACATAATGTTGCATTTTGGTTCATGTTATATTTACCAAGCAGGTGCGGCGTCTAGTTAAGCAAAACATTTGAAAAAATGGTTGGGAAAATAATGGCTCCAAAGGGAAAGTTAACCAAGCGTACTTATATGCTGGCTGCAACCCACTGCTGGCCATATGCTTTGGAATGTATACTATTAGTTTTCAATTGATCATTGTTAGTCGGTTATTTATAGCATCGATCCATAAGTCACTATTTGGAAGTTACACCAGAGAAATACTACTCTCAGGTTCCACGTAGCATTTTTGATGGAATTTCAATTTCCAAGAAATAGCTTCGACCATGTGCTGCTTTGAATATAGGCTCACGACTGTCTGAACATATGTTTCAATTTACATGCAATATTAGTCAAAGAGCAAACGTACGTAAGGCTGTCCATTTCCTTCACTCTCTTTTCTATCGCCGATAGAAATCATATTTTACATTAAAGCCCAAGGGTTGTCACTGAACATATTTCTTACAAACCTTAATACCTTATAAAAAATCTCTAGTTGTAATGGCTTATACAGAGATATTTAACGTGTGTGTAAAAGTTTATAATGGGTGTAGGTTTAAAACTAGAAGTAGAATAGATTGTATATAAATACAAGAATATCAATCATACTAGAACCTTTTGATAAGTCAGAAGGTAAAGTAACCAAACACCATGTATATACTTAACAGGGTTGAAAAAGATGGTATGGGATAGAATATGGCAAGTTGAATATGGAGACTTGTCTTCTATGGCCCGCAACCGCTGAGGACTGCTGCTTCATAGAGATGTGTGGATTTTAGCTGATAGCTTGAAGATGAATTCGTAAACTAATGCTAAAGAGAGGTTAACGAACGAGACGGACGACTTAGGCTAATGTTTCTTTCTTTCTGTCGTAATTATCTAAAAAGCACCTTTAACGGAAGACCTCTCTAAGTTTACATTAAAGCTTACTTTGGCACTAACTTAGTTTCAGAAACAGGTTACATATTTCTTTTCACTACCTAGGCGTATTATCGGTGCATATTTAATCTATTTCCCTTCTGTAAATTTGTATGGAATGCGTGTATTCCTTTGTCTTATAGCGTCCTACATACTAGCGTCTAGGAAAGTGGTAATTGATACGTCCAGATCTCTCTTTATAACAGCATGCTCTACGTGTTTAAGAACTTTCTGTAAAATTGTTATGCTCACCGTGTACTGCTACAGACAACCTTCCCTATCTACGAGATGAGAAGTATTGTCCTTTGACCGCATCTATGTGTATTCCTAATTAAGCTAAGAACTTTTTTCTCTAATATTAATATTTTCAATAAGGTTTTGTTCACTTCTGTTTATTTTCATTGCATGATTATTTGTAGCTCGATGTTACAGACAAGTTATTTACCTAGTACATACTCGGCATAGACACCGCAAATCATTGAAAATATGTGTAAAGGGTACGTGGTCAAATAGAAACATGTGCTTTTAAATCTCAATCAAGGGCACACAACGGCATAAATCCATAAACTAAAAATCTCATTTAAAGAAAGCAGATCAACAACAAAAACAACAACAATACCACAAGTGAAACAGCAGCGGCAGTTGTTGCTAAAATGATACATCTACTGATGTCAAATACATAGGGTTTATACTTAAAGAAAAACTAAGATATTCAATAATGATGATCCCAGATGCATTATATGTTCGTGTTTTGAATATCCGGTTTCAAACTAACAAACTATCTAAGTTTGTTATGGAATTCACCGAGCAGAGTGTATACTCATCTAAAATACATTAATGAACTATTCACGCGAGGGCTAGTTTTTAAAGACATTCAGTTGTTATTGACATCTGAGGAAAACAAAAAAGTTTCGAGGAGCGATTCTAAGCGAAAAGGTAATGACTTTTTTACAAACCATGTTGGATTAAAACAAATTATGGAGGAAACCAAAAAATCCAGATAAGTGCCTATTTCAAAATATACGATGACGCAGTGAATGCATAATAGTAGGTATCCCCACCTCCCGGCTCAATTTAACGCCTGAGCCACTCTGGTTGATATTGATTTTTATTAACATTAGTATCGTTGATTATACTTTCGTAGTGAATAGTTGCTGCGTGTTTAATAAATGTGGGTGGTTTTGAGTTTTTTTATGCTATTTTGCCAGTTTAAGGGGTTTGCGTACTAGCTATCCCCACACTGGGGTTCAAATTACTGACTGCGCCACTATGACTGATACTGATAAATAATGGTATGGGTATATTTGACAGAAATTACCTAGTCAAAAATTTCCTGCATTATTTCTCAAAGTAGAAAATATTGAGGCTTTTAGAATATTTTTAGTTATTCAAGGAAATATCCTCACCCTGGTGTTTAGATTTTTAAGTTCCCCAAACTTGTTGAAACAAATTGTAATTGATATAGGTGTAGATGACAATACCTACATAGTCAATTGTTCCTGAATTATTTCTAGATGTGGGTATTTTTCTATTTCAATTATTGTAGGTCTTAAAATGCCATACAGTGAAGTGAGTGTTCCCACATGAGGCATATATAAAAATATGACATTTTGTTTTTAGTAAGAAACTCAATTCATACATTTGGCCTATATTACCTTTCTGGGACATTCTTCGGACTGAATAGTGAGTTTCTGTGTGTGATCATCAAACATATCAATCTTCAGACCTGTATTTGAGTAAGGAAGTAACTGCGAATGAGTAAGTGAAAACGAATATGTAAATGAATAAGGAAAAAGGAAAATGTAGCTAAATTCACTGAGCTGTCAATCACTGATATGCTTGCACGTACAATGCATTGTGGGTAGGGCTAGGGCCCCCCTATTTTGCACGTGACTAATAATCCATCAATATATGTACGATATTTGTATTTGTATTTGCAGACTTAACTGTGGTAGCTTTCAGTTTAGCTCATTAACTCTACCTATTTGATCTAAGTGCTTAGACTTTAATACAGTTCCTACACAGGAGGATTATTTTATCATACAAGAAACTGAAGATGAGTGTGGACCAGGGAACGAAACGGGAAGATTGTATCGGATGGGATGACTATTTCATGGGGTTTGCTGTATTAGCTGCCAAACGTAGCAAGGATCCAGGTAGGAGTCCGTGGTCTCTTGCAATTGCAGTTAGACCGAAGTATCTGACTCTACATTGCCTAGATGTTGCTTTTCCATGTGAATTTGGCTATTTCGACTTTTATCAAATATTTTCAGGATCTCGTTGGCAATGTAGACGGGATCCTGGAAATATTTGATAAACGCACAAATAGCCAAATTAACATAGGAAATCGACATCTAGGCAATGCAGAGTCAGATATTTCGGTCTAAGTTGCAGTATGCCATGTCATGAAAATGTTAAATACAATTTTGATTAAATTCTATAGTATTGGAGTGTCGAACTAATTTCTACTATTGCATGCTTATCTCATCTAACATCTAGGTCTGTCAAAATCAAAGAGATTTAGTTAATCCAACTAATCATTGGCTTATTGTTGCCTACTTTATAAGGGTTTGGTGTTGTAATAGAGTATGAATAAATGAATGACAATTAAGATGAATAAAAGATGAATTTAGAAAGAAATCAAATGGAAGTTATCATCATTCCAAAGAAATATCCTGGTCGCAATGTTCATACCCGCGACGCTAGCACCGGGAAAAGTGTAACGCTCGCAATTGTAGTTATCTGAGCCTCTCCAGAGCAAGTTCCTACGGGTAGGTAAATTTGACAGCGATGCCACAAAGTTAACGACATGGATAGAATTACTATTGTTTCTTTATTTGCAAAGGGATTAGGTTGGTAGATCAAAAACAAATTTTCAGTTGTTTTGGCGCTCGTAATTGATTGTTAACGACATTGCAGAGACTTGCCTGTTGTTGCCGTCTTAGTTACTAGTAGCCAGCGGCTTATGATTACGGAAGCACGTATTGAAATGACAAGGGGCCTGAATCTAAATTCGGGGAGTAATTAAAAAAAAGTGGCCAAGTAGTAAATAACAAGATTTTTCTCAGAATGCTAGGCACAGGTCCCAAATAGAGTTACGGGAAATCATCAATATAATTCTCTTTTCACTGGTCTAGCTATTCCGGGGTCGCAGGATCGATTCAATTAGGCCACTACTTTCTACAGTTGATTTCAAGGTGCCAAGTTCTACAGGTGGCACTTCGAAATATTTCCTACTCAAGATATTAAAAGTTAATTTTATTTTAGTTGCTTTTTTACTTTACTTTTACTAAACTGAATTGTTTGTCAAAACCTCTGATCCAAGAAAGGAAGTCTCCCTGGATTGCCCTTTGCTAAAAGGGCTGATGACTTTATGTTGGGCCCTGACAAAAACGATATTTTATCTTTGCATTATAATAAACATTTTCACAGTTGTAATACATAAGGTTAAAAGAAAAAATAACTGAAGTAATAATGTTGAGAATTTCTTCAAGAAAATATATAGTTTAATGGGTGTAAGTAGTGACTAGCCTTCACATAGAATATGAAATCTGTGAAGTGGTCTGAGCTTGTTGCTTTCAACAGAAAAATTAACCAAAGTGATAAAGTTGAAAATTTCTTCAAGAAAATATATAGTGTAATGGGTGTAAGTAGTGACTAGCCTTCACATAGAATATGAAATCTGTGAAGTGGTCAGCTTGTTGCTTTCAACTAAAGTGATAAAGTTGAGAATTTCTTCAAGAAAATATATAGTTAAATGGGAGTAAGTATTAATTTATTTATGTTGATGAAGGAAATGTTCCCTTGCCAATGCCATCATGAACAAAAACTCATATGACGTAAAAGGCTGTACCATGTACACGTCACTGTTTCCAAGCAATGAGTCTTCGAAGCTTATGATCCAGTCTGGAATCAAGGAGGTGATTTACATGTCGGACAAGTATCATGATGAAATAGAAACGCAGGCATCCCGAAATCTCCTCGAAATGGCAGGAGTCAAATACAGACAGTTCATCCCAGAAAGAAAAAAAAAAATTAATTGATCTTGAAGATATCTCTCTCTGCTAAATGAATCCCTTCAGAGGTACAGTCACTGCATAAAATACTGTTTTTTGCTGTTAGTTATATAGAAATTATGGGGTAAAATAAAGGAATTCAAGAAACAGGTTTTAACCCAAAATTGGTATAAGTCAGAAAAGCCGAGTTTAATTTTCAACAACATGTATTTAAAGTATCTAAACAATGCAAGAAGATATAAAGAAAATGACAGGCCGTTGCGTTAGTTTTCGAACCACAAATGGTTCAAGTTGGAAGAAAAGGACTTTTTTGGTCGATTTTCATAAAAATGTTTAAAAAGAGTTACCCAATTGTGCCTAACAAGATGCCGACTTAAGCGCAGTTAAAGGAATATGACATAGCCTATTTTTCTGTTTATATAATTATTATCAATCTTTAATTAGTGTTGCCACTGGGTTTTTCGGGCAGACTTTCTTATGATGTTGGTATTGTCACTTGCATGCACACTTGACGCACATGACTATTATTTATGCAACTTCCACCCATTCACCTTCTATCCACCCTTTCACACGTACCCGCGTGTTGATCAGTGCCCTATTCATGCAACTTCCACCTGTACTATGGCCTTGGATCTGTGCGCCCGCCACTCATTTTTTGGGCGCACGGATCCATACTACACTGACATTTTTTACTCCGGCTGCCGCCTAAAACGCCCTGCCGCAACACTTGCCTTCCCCTTCTCTGTAATTATACTGTCCTCCCAGTACCTCTTTTAGCGGGGCCCTATCTGGATGTCTTTATGTCTTAAGTTTAGACAAGTTTGCGCAGACTGATCGTTGAAGGTATATATATATATATATATATATATATATATATATATATATATATATATATATATATATATATATATATATATATATATATATATATATATATATATATATATATATATATATATATATATATATATTAAAGACAAAAATGGGTTTCTGTTTTGATTGTGGATGTTGTAACTTTGAATATAAGCCATGGGCTAAAAAAGTAAACACATGAGAAGTACTCATAAAGGTCAGGTCTTATCACAATCATATGATTTGTATAAACCTTGTCTTCAAAGTAGAACAGCTCCAAAGCAGGGCATCAAAACATCAAAAGAAGCCCGGGTCTAAATCCCTGATCCCACTCAGCACAATCCAATAATCCTTTGGTGGTACACCGGAAGAAGAGAAGAAGAAGAACGTAACCACATTCCTCGAACCTGCCCTCCTTAATTAGTTCGAATTCAAGTCAGTATTGACAAGACATCTAACCACTTCAACTGTATATGCAAGATTTTAAATTTACAGTGCGAATGACAACTCCACTACGCAAACATCACCTGCCAGTATCTGGGGAAATTTATGATCATTTTCAGTATATAGCTTTTCTGGGTAATAAACAAGATAATTTCTTACTTTTTCAGACACCCAGGTTGGTGCTTGCATCGTTAATGAGGCAAAGAGGATAGTCAGCACTGGTTACAATGGAATGCCCAATGGATGCGCCGATGAGGAGTTGCCATGGAAAAAGTCACCAGACGGAGGACTTGACACAAAATACCCATATGTCTGTCATGCAGGATACAATGCCATCTTGAACAAAAACTCATATGACGTAAAAGGCTGTACCATGTACACGTCACTGTTTCCATGCAATGAGTGTGCGAAGCTTGTGATCCAGTCTGGAATCACGGAGGTGATTTACATGTCGGACAAGTATTATACTAAGGACGAAACGCAGGCATCCCGAAGACTCCTCGGCTTGGCAGGAGTCAAATGCACCCAGTTCATCCCAGAAAGAAAAAAGATTTTAATTTATCTTGAAGATCACTCTCTCTGCTAAAAGAATCCCTTCAGAGGTACAGTCACTGCATAAAATACTGTTTTTTGCTGTTAGTTATATAGAAATTATGGGGTAAAATAAAGGAATTCAAGAAACAGGTTTTAACCCAAAATTGGTATAAGTCAGAATAGCCGAGTTTAATTTTCAACAACATGTATTTAAAGTATCTAAACAATGCAAGAAGATATAAAGAAAATGACAGGCCGTTGCGTTAGTTTTCGAACCACAAATGGTTCAAGTTGGAAAAAAAGGACTTTTTTGGCAGATTTTCATAGAAATTTTTAAAAAGAGTTACCCAATTGTGCCTAACAAGATGCCGACTTAAGCGCAGCTAAAGGAATATGACATAGCCTATTTTATTGTTTATATAATTATTATCAATCTTTAATTAGTGTTGCCACTGGGTTTTTCGGGCAGACTTATTCTGACCCATGTTTCTTTGTATTATGTTATTTTCGTTTTATCACCTGTATTGTATCTCTATGCTTTTGACATAGTCAATAAGCATACAAACAAATTGGTACCACATATGCCCATTCTCATTTAAGATATTGTTGAGCAAGTGAACTCCATTTTATACACATGATTAATCATACATATTTTCTGAAAATGTGTCCAATCATAAAATTCAATAAGTGATAGATAGACCCCAAGGAAGCTGTGGTGTATGGGATATACCCAAGGTGTTACGAGGCGAAGCCGAGTAACCCCAAGGGTATCCCATACACCACAGCTTCCGAGGGGTCTATGTGGCTTGTACCACAGTTGACTGCCTTCCACCAATCACAGGCCGAGAAAAGTATACCCTTGGGTAACACCTTTGGTTTTAGGCAGCTTAGAGAACAAAGGCTTGAAAAGTGTGGGTTAAGTCCTATAACCCTACACTTTTCGAGGCCTCTGATTGGTGGAAGGCAAGCAACTGTGGTACAAATATGAAAATCACTCTAGCCAAAACATTCTCTTAGCATACTATCTATAATAGGCAGGTATAATCATAATGGTACATATTTCATAAAAATCCGTTTTCGTTATAATTTCTTTTCAAATTTCAAATTTGGCAGTGGTATCAGGTAAATTGTAATAAATTATTTCAGTTTGTCAATAGGTGTCACCAGCATAGAGTGCTTTAAGACATTAATGTTTCGTTATTCTCTTTGCCCATAATTAGTTTGTTATTACTTGTATTTTTAATAACAGTGTCTCCTGGTGTAACAGGAAATCTGCCCCCTAAAAAAATTCGCCCCCAACCCCCCTGGGGGATTATTTCCTAGGAAATTTCAGTTGCTCCCGGGGAGAAAAAATCTCCTAGGATATATATACACCACCATGAATATCTCCCCCACCCTCCCCCCATATTCGGTATATTTCCTAAGAAAATTCAACAACCCACAAGTGACGAATATTAGGAAGTTTTACTTCTCTGATGTTAAATTTCAAAGAAAGTTTGAAAATACTCTAATAAAAGCGATCCACACATGCACATTATAAGTTTGGGTTGGGGTGGGGCAGATTTTCCTAGGAGAGTTTTTCAGTTAGGGCATATTTATTACACTTGGTGCTGCCATTTTCTTAATTTGGAGCGCCATGCATTTTATGAATCGCTTCATATGGTGTGGGATTGTGTCTTTGACCTTTGCTCTTATTGAACTTTGTCGATTATCGTTGAATAATATGGTTTTGGGGTTGCGCATAGAGCTGTATGACGTCGTCCCCTTAGCACGTTCTATTTATATCCATGGGGTTGCGCGACCGCCACGCCATCTATTGTGAGAGTGCGTAACTATGAGATGGTGGCGGTGAATGTGATATGGATTCGTAATGCTTATGGCGTCAAACTGGTTCATTAGGGAGTATATAGTTTTGAGTGGTTGTGGTAGTTCACTTTTTAATTTCATGCACATCATTCAGTAAGGATTAGAAATCCAAACCCGTGTTGTGCACGGGGGCTAGCTACTCACTAATAAATGCAGTGACTAACCACGATGATATGAACAAGTAACTCTTTGTGGCCTAGATTCTAGGCACAGAATAAATGGGATTCAGGGTGCCCATTTTTAAATATCATCATATATATTCAGGATGTATTCATAGACGTGTACTTAAGAAGGAAATTTATACTTATAGTATCTTTAGTGATGACTAGAATGAGTAATAACTAATATGATTAGCTAAATGATATACAATTGGCCAACATGAATACTTAAGGCTTTAGGAGATACTAATTACTGTTCTAGCATTTAGAATGATTGTGATGTTACAAGTGTTGACGCAGTTTGTCTGAGTAACTCTTATTCTTACCCACAGTCTAAGCCTGCTTGCGATTGTTATATAAAAGAATATTCATTTATGAGTGCATGTATGAATATTACCTTGCAGTCCATTGAATGAGTTGCTTGTAAATTATTAAGGGTGTTTATTTACCAGTACCAGTATATTATATATGCATAAGTGCATATATCCATATGGGCCAATCTTTCACTTTCTAGTCAAGAGGCAAAAATGTCTGTTTTGTTGTTTTGAAACCTAATGATAACATTTGCAAACTGATGAGTTACCTAGTCAAAAGTATGTTCTACTTTTCTTATTCAAGTTATTAGATTGTTTTAGGACGAAAGAGACCAATGGCCATAATTGGATAAAAAAACATACATGGACTAGCAGTGTATTACTAGATTGAGAACTTTGTATCAGATGGTTTGTAACACTGCAGCCATCCTCCGTGTAACAACTCGGTGGCAATATTTATATTTCTTATTTTTCTTTGTTATTACATATACTAGTGTAAGATATACAAAAATGATCACTTTTTATTGACATGATACTTAGATCCTGTGCAAAATTGCTGCCCAGTAGCTGGATGAGTAGTTATCAGACTGTATGTATAGCTGCAGCTCAGGGATTGACCTTATCATTTTCAGCCTGGACCAATATAACAATATAACTTGTGGTTGCTCATCTAAGTTTTCAGGCAGGAGCAGATTTGGATCCCAGGATTTAAATTTATGAGCAAATAACACCTAGTGCATGCAGCTCCTGGTAACGGTGTGCCAGAGGCTCACTGTACAGGCTAGGGGGATTTGAGGGTATGCTCCCCCACCTCTCATATCATTTTGAAAAATGTGCTCTGAGATGAATTTGGTACGCTGTTAGGTTAGATAAGGGGAAATAATATTTGAAAAAAACAACAACAACATTCTTAAAGTGCCCCAGTTGACATTTGATACGTCCATTCCAAACTTGGCTCCTATAATTTTACATCGTTCGCAAAATCATTATCCAGGGGCAAATGCCTCTATAACTACCATTAAGGTCAATCCCTGCTGCTCTGTATTTTGTGAGGAAGTTGAAAGGTCCTGTTTGCAAAGTTCCTAGATGTGCCTGACGAAGGCTGGAGAGGTTCCAACTTTTCATGAACAAGGTTCACATTAGCCTCATCATGTTATGTCAACTTGGAAATAAATTTGTGACTCATTTTAACCATATGTTGTTCTCTTGATTATTTCTCTCAAGGTGTGGCTAGATTCAGTGCGACTTATCCTATTTCTCCCCAACTCCCAAGGTGTCTATTCTCAACTGGGTAACCGTTTGAGCACCACTTATTTTTGGGTCGTCTAACAAAATTAGCTTCCCATAGTCATGGTTAACCAAATAATTGGTGAAGTCACGTTAACTTGAAAACATCACCAACTTTTGAAAATGCATTTGATACTTCCCTCACCCGGTAGTAATTTTTGATTGAATTGAAATCTCAAATATAACACTGGCCATTTTTGTTTCGTTTCATCGAGCTAAATACCCTAAGAAGGATTTTCTTTTATACGACGAAATTTGACTCTAGATTATCAACATCCTGTTGATTTTAAAATGGGTAGGATTTCCTAAAAGAGGTACCAGGTTAGAAATTCATACAGAACAAGGTTCAGATGTTGTTTTCATCATGAGTATATGTACATCACAGGAAAAATGCTATATGTAGCTTACACTACAAGTAGCTATGGTGATAGGATTGTTAGGGATCAACCAAGGATTCCTGTACAGGGATCGTGTTCAGTAGGGGGTACTTTGTTTTAAGAGGGGGGGGGGGGGGGGGAGATTTACCTCTATTATTAAGCAAAACGAGAGACATATATGAACACATTGTACATTTAATGATGTTTAAAGGTTTTCTGACACCCCCATCCCCCACTGTAGCTGCAATTGGATTTCCAGGTAAAATAGTTATTTAAATGTACCACGTACATTGTAGGTGTCACAGCACTGAGACAGATTATAGGGATTATGATCCGCCGCTGAGCATTGATGCAGATTTATAGCCGAGACGTAGGTGTTTGTTGCCAAAGCTGAGGCCGCCAAGGCTGAAGCTTTGCAACAAACACCCTCGGCGAGGCTATGAATCTGCACCAGTGCTCAGTGGCGGGGCTTAAAGGCTATTATAGCGGGTTTGAGTGATAACCAATCATCATACAACTCTGTGAAAATGACACAAAAATTATGTTTCTAATGGTTGCTGAGCCGGGATTTGGGGTCGGCTCAGTGCGGTGAGTCAGGATTTTGTCCAAGCTCAGTGCTGTGCTATGGTACCACTTTAAAGCATTGGAAACAGCTTCTCACTGAAAATAGTGTGTTTTCCAAGCCCAGGTATTTTCATAGCTATGTGCTATAATGGGTGCTTAAACTACATTGTCCCTTCCTATTTGTTTCATTAGTAGTGTAATATAGTAACCTCGCCCACTTATCTTCATCACTTATTTTAAGTGGGTGAAAAAATCCTGAGGACTTCTTGCTTTGATAAATAAAAACAAGTATTCATCTAAGCTTCTTGTTGTGAAAGAAGTACTCTTCAAGTATAATTTGTATCAAGGAATTAGTTGACTTATCGTTCGCCAATTTTGTGTTTTTTTGGAATACACTGACAACTATTGAATGCATTGTCTTTGTGAAACCTGGGAGTATGTATTTCTCTGGTGAAACTATAGATAAAACCATAAAATTAACAGGTGTCCATAAATTTGTTACGCATTTACACACCAGAGGTCTCTCACAACTGGGGATTCCGCTATGGGTTATGACGTCATTAAGGGAGTTCGATTTGCATTTGCCAGTCTTAGTGATGTTGGAAATGAATGTACATTCGGTTTACTCAACGGGCGACGCGGTAATTCAAATCGATCGTCTAAATTTCCCGCCTTTTGTACGTGACTTTCAATCCATCGACATGAATGGCAAAGAGGACCAAGTCTGCGAACCCACAGAAAATAAAAAGCCCAGATTAGAAACAACTGATCGTGACACAAACCTGGCGAAGAAACGTGATGATTATATAGAATGGCCTGAATATTTCATGGCGATCGCTTTCTTATCTGCTCAACGTAGCAAGGATCCAGGTAGGAGTCGTAGTGCATCACATGTGTACATCACATGTGGATTACAGTGTCAGTGGATATTAAATGATTACAAATTCTTCTAACTACTTTCCGGTCCTCTTGTACTCAGGCTTTTGTGATCTTATCACTTCAACTGTAAGTGCAAGATCTGTAGTATACAATCCCAATTTGTGAATGACATCCCCACCTAAGATGAATAAAAAATGGATTGGTCGCGACAGACACATTTATGACTATAAATAAGAAAGCCTTGGACACACCTCATCTGGCCGAATGTAATCTCAGTGTGATATCAGTAGGAGAAAAAAAATAGTGGCTCTGGTATTTGTTTACATTATTGAAGAGGCTGGTCTGACACATGCGCAGAACACACCTATTGAGTGGTTCTTGTCAACACCTGGGCTAGGAGTTGTGCTGAGGCTGTTGACAGTGTTGAGTAAGCTGGTTGCTTATCCCGTCATCGCCATTTGTGAAACCCACTGTGCACTAGCATAACCTGCCAATATCTGAGGAAATTAATGTTCATTTTCATTATAGCATTTATGGATGATTTCTTACTATTTCAGCCTCCCAGGTTGGTGCCTGCATCGTTAATGAGGAAAAGAAAATAGTCGGCATTGGTTACAATGGAATGCCCAATGGATGCAGCGATGACGAGTTGCCATGGAAACGGTCAGCAGAAAGCAAACTTGACACAAAGTACCCATATGTCTGTCATGCAGAACTCAATGCCATCATGAACAAAAACTCATCAGACGTAAAAAACTGTACTATGTATGTGGCACTGTTTCCTTGCAATGAGTGTGCGAAGCTTGTAATCCAGTCTGGAATCAAGGAGGTGATTTACATGTCGGACAAGTATCATGCTTCGGAGGACATGCAGGCATCCCGAAGACTCTTCAACATGGCTGGAATCAAATACAAGCAGTTCTTCCCAAAAAGGAAACAGATTGTAATTGATTTTGACTCTATAAATGCTGTGACCAACCACGCTGCTATGAAGAAGTAACTCTTTGTGGCCTAGAATCTAGGCACAGAGTAATTAAGATTAAGGGTGCTCATTTTTAAACATCATCATTTATTGAATAGAAATGCATACTTATGGTATCTTTTGTAATGATTAGAATGAGTAATAACTAATATGATTAATTATATAATACAAAATTGGCTGACATAAATACTTGAGGATTTAGGATCCGATACTAATTACTATTCTAAATAATTGTGAACTTACAAATGTTGACGCAGTTTGTCTGAGTGACTCCCATTCTTAATTAACCACAGTCTAAGCTAGGATTTTGAAGCTATCTGTGTCATGTAGCATTGTCAAAAACTCATCCTGTCTGATTTGAACTTGACTATCTAAAACCCTCATACGCCTGTATGTATTAAAAAAGTGCTCTTCACACTTTAGCTTTGTTATAAAAGAAGAAAATGTCTTATGCTTGTCTCATTAGGTAAATGAATGGGATGGAGAGGTCCTAGCCAAGTCTATGTTCTCAAACCATTCACACTCAGAGCGATAGCATGGGAAAGACAAATATCTTGTAATTTTGTAAATACTACATATAAACAATTTAGAGATTTATGTCACTTGGAAGAACAATGCTTTTTAAGGACAGCCCTCCACTATTTTTGTAACAGATTTTTTTTCTGTAAGTGGCACATCAGCAACAGGTATAATGGGCTTGGCATATGTAATACAATGGGATAAAATGGGATTCTCTTATGGAAGGGAAGACTAGTGGGTGCAGGGCCTATGCCCAAATTTTCAAACTGGGTGTCCAAAAATGGGTAATTGTATGAGGCAGGGCTCGACGCTAAGGGTGAACCTATGGCCCCAGGCCAGTAAAAATTCCCCAAAATAGCTTCGGGCCAGTAAAAAAAGACCTCAACTGTTCCTACAGGGCCAGTAAACATTTGGAGACATTCTTGCTAAAATTTTACCCCTGAGAATACCCCCAGTTGTTTTTGAAATAAATGAAGATAAAAGTTTATAGATATAAATGGTGTGGTGAATCTTATATGCAATGTTCTTTCTTGTTATGTTAAAGAAAAAATGTAGGACCAGTAAACATTTTGCAGGACCAGTAGATGCTAGGTGTTACTGGTCCTACAGGGCCAGTATCATTTTGAGTTAGTGTTGAGGCCTGTTAGGTGTCCATTTTTTTAGGATGGTTATAAGCATTCATAATAACAATCATAAAAGTGTGTCTACTTTTTGTTTTAGATTTTAGAATTCTAATTATTATGAAATTATTCGAGTAAATGCTTTTAATAGACATAATCAGAAATCCAAGACCAAAATATTTGGGTGTCCTGCTGTACGTTTTAAGCATTTACAAGGTTTGGGTAATCAAGTATTCCTGGTCATCCTTCTGGCTCAGGCCATTTATATATCTAGAAGTATCAAGCATTCTGCTTGGGGAATGGTTACTTTTTGCGATAAACTAATGTACACAACCTTAGCCAATTCCGTACTAACAAACTTGAACTAAAATTTCAATGCAAATGAAATGTTATTGTACTGACTGTTGTTTCAGGCAATCAATACTATCTAGTGCAATATTTAGAATTTGCAAGTCTTTGGATGAAAACAAATGTACTTTTCTTTAAAAGAAAAGCTCAGCCATACATCAATGAAAAGGTAAAGCTCAGCTAGCCATACATCAACTGGTTCTTTCATCTTTAACCCATTCACACTCAGAGATCCTCTAAAAAGTATCGTCTGCTTCTTTCATACTTTTGAAAATAACTTGGGAATAAAGCAAAAGTTCTCAAAATATTTGAAGGGGAGTTGTTGTGTAACCTCTGGTTAACATTTCTCCTTCAAATATTTTCCAAAAAAAATGCTTTTATTAGAAAAATATTTTTCAAAAATTGTCAGGCCGGTTTTGGCCGCTGTGAGCATTAATGGGTTAAGCTTAGAGCTGCACTCACGGAGGGAAATCAACTCATGAGCTCACCACCCGTTTGACTTGTGAGCTCATGAGCTCACGGACATTCCGGTTTTCCAAAAAAAATACTTATTTTCCACCCCAGCTTTTAAGAAATAAATATTTATTGGCGGAGATTCATTAACATTGCCATGTTTATTTAATTTCAAAACGTGCTGACGAGGTACAAAGGTCAGCATAACACTCAACACCGGTTGAATGTATACATTGGAGATTGTAAAGAAGACATGACAGCGATAAGCAGTTATTTATGTTTATAATGTGTGTAAGGTGCTCTGTGTTACGTTTGTGTTCCCAGCATAGACAAGCTCACGATTCGAACAGTTCAGCTCGAGCTCGGCGAGTTTGCCCCAGGGTTCGAGCCACTCGAGTTCGTGAGTGGTGAGTGCAGCTCTAGTTAAGCTTGACTAAAGATTATGTTGAGCATGGCCTGAAGAATATGTTTACTTATTTGTCACTGTACTGGTTACAGGGCTGCTTTGTGCAAATTAAAGGATATTAATCCTCTTATTTATATGGTTTGCATAATTGCAAGTTATAATGGGTATGTCATGATTGGTAATCAATAAAATTTATATTTTCATATCAAAGGGATTTTCCTTGTTTCTTAGATTTATTTTCCATGTTCAAGCATCACTTCTATTCTTAATCGGACTTAAAAATTAAATCAACACCACCACATGCACCACTACTTAAACAAATGCAGGTCTGCTCTGCCAAAAGAATGAGCAAGAAGTATGCAGACCACCTTTACAATTACTTTTCATTCAGCTATATTCTTGCCATAATACTTGTATTCCTTTTAACTTAAAACAGATTGTACACAGAGTACCATACTTTGTGATGTTAACAATGTTGGTGTTGGATATTTGAAGGCTAGAACTACTTGTCAACAATGAAACTTAGTGCAAAAACAGGACATAATTCAGTTGTTGTGCATAGAACCATTTATTGGTAGAATCGTGGAATGTACAAAAACAAAACATTGTATTATAAGTACAAATATATTGTACACGTATATCAAAGCTTTTTAATCTGAATTTAATTATACTGAGATTTTCTAATTCGGTAAATTCGGATAAATTACATGCTCGTAATCATTTCCAAGAACTACAGTATCAATTTTTCTTGTTGACTAGTTAACCAACCATGAACATTTGGATAATACCAATTACTACAATAACATGTATGTCTTACAATCATAACAGGATATAGCAATTTATTGAGAAAGAAATTGAATACTTCAAATTATCAAATCCCCACATATGATATGCACCTGCCTATCAAATATATGCTATATGAACTCCTATTTCACAGGAGAAATTGGCTTACAGCCTTGCGTTCACTGACCAGTCTTAATTCTTCATCATATGTACAGTATAATTTCATACCAAATTCATTTGAAGATAAAATGACAGTATCAATAAACGTTTATTTAAAGTACTGTACAATTTTATATCAAGTTCATTCAATTCATTGAAGCCCTTGAACATCCACCTCATCCCAGCCAGCATTTGGTGTCAAATTTCGGTTGTGTTTTCCCCCCTCATTTTCTGTACTCACATATAATACTTACCCTGACTTAAAATGGCATTTTGTGTGTACTATATGTATACAGAGATATTACAGTGTACGAAGACATAAATGCAGGAAAGCAGCTTAAATATATTTCAAGATGGAATATATAGTCTAGTGTTTATATCTAAACAATTCTAGGAGCAAGCTAATTAGATAAGACAAATCAATTGTTTTCATCTATTTTCATTTCTAATATTAGTAGATTTACAGATACTTGAACTTGACAGGAGTATTATGATATTAGTAAAAGATCAGAGGGTGTTTTGAAAGTTATTTCCTTAATATCTTGATATATAAGGCTAACATATTTTTCAGTTTTATCCAGTGAAGGAATTGTCTTAGTTTTATGAGGTACACATATTATTTGAATACAATTCATATAGCTTTAGCTGGGTGTCAAATATGGGCAATCATTAAATTTTTGAGGCCTCATTCCTCAAAGAAGAAAGTGAAATATTCTGATAACAATCATAAACATGCATCACCTATTTAGTAAGTGGTTTGTTTCTGTGAGTTATGTACTCATTTAAACAGAATTAAATTGTTTAATTATTTTCTTGAAATTAACATAGTTTAAAATTCCAGGCAAATGAAATTTGGTATTCTGGTATACTTGCAATATTTAGGGTGTCCATACAATGTTCTAATACCCTACTGATTATCATTAAGGTTCTATTTATATGAACATGTAGATTGCTGAAGAGCTTCTCAAAGACTCCCAATTGAAAATGGAGTTCATATATTCCCCAGGGTGAAATTTCTAATTGCTTCAGGGGCAGAGGAGTCAAATCCAGCTATGTCCAGCATGCCAGGATCCTCAGGGTCTGCTATAGTGAAGCCATTAGATGTCATTCCGCACACTATAAGCTTTGCATCCCAGATTCCTGACCACTCTCTGTACTGACGCAGGGCCTCTGCAGGGTGCACATGTCCAGCATAAGTTTCACTGTCAGTGTACACAATAAACGCGTCAAACTTTTTCTCCATCGCCTTTGCCCAAATCATCGGCTGCGCACAATCTGTAGACCCAAATCTCATATCAAGACATTTTCGGATGACTGTATTGAGGCTGTCCTCTTCAGGGATATCGATTGGTATGAGTGTATCACAGAAAGCGACCGCCTCCGATTCCTTCTCGGTTCGCTTGGTTACCATCATCATAGCGGCAGCAGCACACATAGCAGTGATTTGTTTTGCCCCACAACAGCCATGATAGTCCATAGAGCCACTGACATCTACTGCCAGACAAAAACGCTTCTGGGTTGGTTCCACAAACTTGAAAGTCTTGTAAAATGCATCATCTAAGGCCTTCACAATTGCCTGATTCACCGGCCATGATAAACTTCCTTTCTCCCCCGAACCTTTCTCATAGGTCTTCAGAGCCAGGAGCACATTGAAAGGATGAACCCTGGAATACTTCAACATTTTCTCATCAAGCAGCTGCTTCACAACTGATTGTTCGGCCTCACTTCCTTCAGAAAGCAAGCCAATCTTGGACAACTTTCCCAGGTTTCTAATCAAAGCTGTCATGGGCATGTCCTTCAGTAAAGTCTCCCAAACCTGGACGCTGTTCAGGAATCCCGTTGGAATATGCTCCCTGGCCAACCGGTGAAGTTTTATCAAAGACAGCAAACGTTCAAGTGTGTTTTCTTCCATCTCCTTCATGTTTTTAACTTCTTCAACCACCTTCAGATATTCTAATGTCTCTTTTATAACTTTATCCTCGTTCTTGATACTAAACTCTTCTTTGGTGACATCAATTCCTTTAACTATGTACCGTGCCACCAAAGCGACAGCATCTGTTTCCGGTTTAATGTGCGCCAGTCGAAACACATCCAGGTGACTCCAGTCGTTACGTTTCTTATATTTTGTCACATGCATAGCCAGTTTCTTGGGATTGATGTTATATTTATTGTACCACTTGGCAATGGCTCTGCGTTGGGCACGACCCCATCCTGTACCGGCAGCTAGCTTTTCCACATACTCAATGAAAGTGAAAAGATGGGTGGGAATTCTACAAACTTCAGATAAAGCTTCATATGCAGCCTTTTTTGTATCAGCGTCCGAATTCACTGCACATAGAGCCAAAGCAAAATAGATTGGATTTTGTTTGGCAGCAAGGCCCCTGACACTGACTTCAACTATTTCCTTCACCACTTCCTTGCCCTTTCCCATCTTTACCATCCGTTCAATACACAGGGCATTCTCCACACCAAGTGCCTCTTTTTGTATGTAGTATGTTCCGCTGTCACTGCCAAGACAGAGAAAACGTCGCAGCCTTTTCATATCGTCAACATTCCAGACATATCCACCAGTACTATTCTCCACTTGATCATCACTCAGTCTTTCCATCTGATTGACATCCATAGTTTCACTTTCAGGTAAAATCAATAACTGGATAAATGTTATAATACAAAATGTAAAATGGGTGAAAAGGAATATCACCTTTAGTTCCTGCAATACATGTGATAAGTTATCCCAATTCAATAAGTCTCCTCGCCTATAGACGTACACTCACGCACTGCGAACGAAATGGCAACGTATTGACAACCAGATAACTTGTTGTGCAATGCAGTCAGTTACTCAGTCATTTTCACTTTGCTGAGCATGCACATTCCAATGACTGAATGAGTCATCACTATGAATGAAATTCGTGGTCATCACAATGTCTGGATTTGAGGGATATCTTTAACTGTCTAACAAAGCATGCACTTTGCAGCAATGTCTATCGTTAATACGTTATCAGCAAACATAAAACATATCATTATGGTTTGTTTTAAGCTGTGCATTTCACTTCCTGTGTACATGTACATGTCACCATGGTCACATTTTTATCAATGAAAAGAGTTACAGTTCAGTCAAGTTGTAACACGTAAATTCATTGGATAAACCTGCCGATGACGTAGAAGATCAAAATAGTTAACCAATCAAATTACAGAAAATGAGGCCAAACAATCCAAACAGTGATGCCAGGGGAATTCCCTAGACCGAGTCGGGATTCGAAGTGCCCAAGCACGTCACTGCCCGTAGGGCTTAATAGGTTCAGCATTCTCCCATTCGCCCAGATGGGATATTACTAGGTAATAGGGAGAATCGACGATTACAAATTCGTCGTCAATAACGGTTTATGGTAGGAGTTTATTGATGAAACTGAGCGGCCAAAAAATCAAGTCATGCGTGCGATTGAAACATTGTCTGAAGCTTATATATGGGAAAATTTTTGGCATATTTTCGCGCCCGTGTACTTTTAGCTAATATGTCGAAAAAGGGGAACAACTTTACTGTAATTCCGCGCATAGCGAGACAGCGAAATATGTATAGGACGTACACCTACGGCATACTATTAAACTACGGAGATGCCTCATTCTGAGAATATCGCTAAACTGGCCATAAGTTCTTAAATCATGGTACGTGTGTGTTATGAATTCTTAAATTGATATTGTGCATGTACGTTGGCATACCCGTCAGCATTCAACAATCCAAAATCAGGATATATCACTTATCAGGCGGTTACTGCGACGTCTTTTGGTTTCATTTTGTTTAGTTCCAATTCTGGGAGGGGCCAGGTTAGTACTTTTGCTTAAGGAGCGGGCCTTTAGAGTTGGTAATCATGGAAACATATGTTAATAGGATAACTTTAATTTTAGCAGATCACAATTGCTGCATGATAATATTCACACAGTTTTAAAAAACACGCAGATAGCTTTGGAACTGAAAATGTCGTCATCAACAACATTTACATTGTGTGATCTTTCCAGACATTGTGTGATCTTTCAAGATCAAATACTTACTATGTTCAGCATATTATGAAATTCTTGGCTCTTGGCTAGAAAATGAATTTATTCTTGAGGAATTGTGGATGATTTTTGAAAGTTGGCAAATCAGTAGCTAATCTGAAGATTTCTGACCAAGTTATATAATTCATACCTGTTAACATTCAACCATCCAAAATCAGGAGATTTTATGCGGTTCCAATCCTGGCCACCAGGGGTCAGATTAGTTTATTAGTTTAGGAGTGGGCTATCATATTTTACAGGTGTTGGCAAATTGATAACCATACAAGTATGATTATGAAATAACTTTAATTTTATGTAGCAGATCACACTTGCAGCATGATGACAAATTCCCAGTTATGAGAAACACACAGAGATTGCTTTTGAACTGAATACATCATAATAGTCCAAGACCCAGAGGTGGTCAGTATCATATTGGGGGAGGGGGGGGGGGGGGGCAAATTCTGATTAATGTTTTTGAATTCCCCATATTCTCACCTTTATGGTATTTCAGTAACAAATATTTTCCAAATCAGACCTTTTTTTCCCAGGTGAACATAGCTTTAAATATTTACACGATCACTAATTTGCTTTTCCTCACTACCCATATTCCTCATATAACTAATACATCTATATCCATTCCCCTTGAGACATGGATCCGTGCGCCGGCCTACATATTTTGGCGCACGGATCCATTCCTCTGCCATACCTCCCTAACCTTTGCGCTGTGTTGCGCCCAGCGCCACTAGCTTCATACTACTTTCCATTCCTTTCATTTCCCCTCCTATCACCTTGTATCGGACTTTCTCTGGATTGGTTGCGCCTTCTATAGCATCACCCGGTATCTATCTACAATAAGACAGCTGGACCGAGTTAAGGGAACTTTTGGAAGCGATTCTTAGTTCGAAGAGAGCTTTTGTGGGACCATTTTTACGCTTAAGGAATATTCAGGCTATTTGTCTTTGTAATGACGTCAAAGGATTCCGAGCACATGTTATAGACTCGATGCGCCAGTTCCTCCAATCGAAATACATTTTAGTATGGTGACGATGTCCCAGTACTTTGTCAGTGTGATTTTTTATTCTTCACCACATAGTGAGACCGAAACTTTTTTCCGGAAACTAACTTGATTATAACTAATTAATAAATAAAATATTTCTCGTTTGTCATACCAGGGAGATTCTATTATTAATGAAAAATCTCTGGTCATACTGAAACTTTCAGGGAATGCTATCACCTAGTGGCGGGTTGCGGTGCTAGCCTCGATTCCCGAACTTCCTTTTATTTGAGATAAATAGATATTATAGATAGTCTTTATTTCAAGTCGCTCTTCAGAGCTCTTGACCAACATCAACATAACAATTAAAATATATTGGTTGAACATTATTTATGTAGTCTCCAGAGAACGACATGCTTTTATTAAAAATGTGAAGAATGATATAGCTGTTTATATTATCCGAAAGCAGTGCACGTTTTCCATTAAATTTTAGGCAAATCTTGCCAATCCGACTACAATTTCAACAGTGTGAACTACCATGTTATCAATATCCCAGAATTGCACAGTTCTGGTAATACTAGGACTGTCATTGATATGACAAGTATTGATCGATTGAAAAAAAAAATCCAATTAATCGAAAAAAGATTTTATGTCAATTGTTATGTCAATTAATCGTAACACATTTTTTACCTTTTACACCATTTTTAGTCAACGCTAATAAAATTTTTGGTCCTTGGTAATACTAGAATTGCTTCATTCGGGTGAGCAATTCTGGTATTTACCAGAACAATGAGGGGGGGGGGGGGGCTTTCCGTGGGGTTCTTAATTTGGTGCTTTCTGCCGCCCTCCCCTTCTTATGGAATAGCTCTTTGAAAGAAAGTATGGAGTTGCCCGAATTTACACAGTTAGACCAGCAACACTAAGAGTTAAGCATTGGATTGCCAATGTAGTGTGACTTGTCAGGTCAGCCCGTATCATAAAAGATGCCACTTGTGGTGACGTATATATGATTTTTACAAAGAATGAAATCGATTAATGTTTGAATTCTATGCTTGAATAAAACACTATTCCCATGGAGAGAAACTTTGCAACAAGACCATCTTCTTTTTGCAGAACTAAGGATTTAAAAAAATTCTTAATAGCACCCTTGTTCATTTCAAACATATATTATTTTCTGAAAAAATCTCGAATTTTTGTCAAATTCCCTTCTGACTATATTATGCATTAAGAAATTTGAAGAATATGCGTTAATGTTGGGTTATGGACTTGGGAAAGCTTGTGGACTTGATATGATTTCTGCAGAGCATCTGTGCTATGCTGGTATAGATTTGGCTCGGATAATCTCAATGTTGTTTAACCTCATTAGGGAGTCGGAGTACATTCCTAAATGTTTCAGGGTAGGGGTACAGGTGCCACTCTTCAAAGGTAAGGATGCGTGTCCCCTGGACCCAAACAGCTATAGAGGAATCACGTTGTTGTCAGTTTTTAACAAGCTTTTCGAGGTCTTGGTCTGGAGAAGGATGGAAGGATGGTGGACCGGAGTAGGTGCTGTTTCTGGCCTACAAAATGCCTGTAAGAAAGGCAGGTCTTGCCTTAACACTTCTTTATTGCTCAATGAGACTGTAGCCACGTCGATGGAGGATAACGATCTTGTGTACGTTGCCTTCTTCGACGTGGCTAAAGCTTTTGATTCTGTCTGGGTGGAGGGCTTATTTGTACAGCTATGGGATATCGGTGTTAGAGGAAAGACCTGGAGACTTTTGTACCGCTGTTACTTGGACTTCTGGTGTGTAGCCAGAGTTCAGGGACATGTATCCGGATGGTACCAACTTAAGTGTGGGATCCATCAGGGCGGATACATGTCCCTGATCAAGTATACGGCCTTTATCAATTCTTTATTAGTAGCCCTGCAAAACTCTAATCTCTGTTGCAGCATAAGGCGGATCCCTAGTACGCCGGTAGGGTATGCCGACGACTTGGCTGCTTGCTGCCTGTCAGAACGCAAGCTGGAGAGAGCTCTTAAGGTGGTTCATCAGCATGGTTGTACCTGGAGGTACCAGTACAATGCTGGTAAGAGTGGGGTTATGGTGTACGGCGAGGCACGCAACACCAACAAGCACAATGCTGCGATCCGGAATTTCAGGTTAGGCGATGAACGGGTTAAAGAAAAGGTAAGGTATGAACATGTGGGTATCACTGTCAGCCTGTACGAAGATGACGTAGAAGGCATAGACGGTAGGCTATCGAAAGCGAGGAAGGCCCTGAATGCTATTTCAGGACTGGGCATCCGTAGGAACGGTTTAACCGTTGCTACTTGTTGCGTCATTTTTTGGGCTATTGTTGTTCCCATTGCTCTGTTTGGGAGCGAGATATGGATCTTGAACGACAAAAGCATCGCGTTAATCGAAGGTTTCCAGATATATGCAGGTAAGCGTATGCAGAGGCTCTTTAAAAAGTGTCCGAATGTATGTGCGTTTTTTGGGCTCGGGTGGATTAGGCTCGAAAGGTTGATAGAAATTAAGAAAATGATGTTTGTCCGTTCTCTCCTAGCCCTAGAAGCAGATGATCCCTCTCGAGTGATTTTTTGTGTCCGAGCTGAAGAGTATTTAGCCGACCCAGATAAGGGGAAGGAGAATTTGTTTGGTAGTGTAGTTTTCGATCTAATGAATGTTGTTGCAACGTTCAGAATGATGAGAGATGTGGTAAGTATGATCCGCCTAGGACATTTTTGGTCAAAATGTGACTGGAAGAGGAAAGTTTGGGAAAGAGCCTGGGAGCTGGACGAGTGTTTCTGGCGCTTACAGGTTAAATGCCATCAAAGCCTAGATCTGTTGTCTGATGTGTGTGGCTCAACGAGGTATGTAATATGGTGGCAGCTCTCTGATACTAACCCCTGTTTAATGCAATGCTGCGAGACGATGGTTAAATTACTTGCACATGCAAGTCTTTTAAAGAACGATGATGTGAGGCTCAAATCATTGCCCATATTCTCGAGGTTCTGTGGGGACTGCGATCTGGCAGCTATAGATGATGTCAAACACTTAGTACTTCAGTGCCCAAAATGGCAAGATGATAGGACGGAAATGATGAATATGATTGAAAATATCCCAGATGGTAGTGGGCAAATGCTACTGAATGCGCAGGGTGATCTAGCTCTTGCCTTGCTTGGTAAAATTGATGACAGACTCACTTTTGAACAAACCATAGAGATACTGAAAATATCTGCGAGATACATCTCAAAAATGTATAATGACAAAATAAAGCAGGGAATAGGTTAATCGAGGTTTCTCTTAACCGTGTCGCGACCTGTAGGATTAAGACTCTAGCTAATGCCCCTGGAATATGAGCCCTAGTCAATCCGTCTGATATGTATATATATATGTTGTGTTACTTAAGTTATACGTATCTTTCTCTGGGTCTACTTTTTGGCCGAGAATTATACTTTCTGTTTTTTGCTTTTGTTTTTCTATTCTGTCTAAGCACCGAGGAGTTTTTACTGCATAGTGTCCCAAAACGATAATTCCAGCTTAAGTCTATGGCTCAACTGGCCTTTTGGGTAGGTGTTGGTCCTGTTTAACAATCTGAGTCCACCTTAATCTTGCCATGGCAGTAGAAAGTTTCGTTGTTTAGTTTATCTGTTACAATTTCTTTTTGTTCAACTTGATTCATAATGTTTGGTTCATAAGGGATCGACGGTTTAATAGTATAGGGCCACCTTAAGCCTAGTTTGGTTTATGTGACTGCCAACGAGAACAGGTATAACAACCCACTCCTTAAGGGAGGTTGTGGCGCCGTCGAGCACACCTTGGTTTAGAGTATATTTTTTGTACCTTATGATGATGATGTTTTTTGATATATCGTGATGTATCGTATTTTTACCGCAGACGCGTGGTCAATAAATATACAATACAATTAAATGATAGTTTATTTCAAAAACCTTGTTGATATTTTATAAGTAAAAAGCTTTTTCCATTTTCGATTGACCAAGGCATCAAAAATCATTCTCAAATATCAATAGTTTGATGAAGATAGACTTTTAAACATTCATATCAAATTGTTCTTCTTAATTTTAAAGTATAGTATTTTAAGTTTTTATGTAATGTTCATATGAGACTGCCATAGGATACCCCATTGCTAACTTCCTCATAACAAGCTTATGGATAGTACAGTTCATGATGTGCTATTTACATGTATATTATACAAATATGACATCCCTGTGTGGTGTACGCCCGAGGGCGACACTCCTCTTGAGGGGGAGTTATTCCTGTTGTACACCATACAGGGATGTCATATTTGTTTTATTATACCGAACAACATACAAAAAACAAAAGGGGGAAAATTGACAAACACCAGAGATTTTGAATAAATACTCTTTTGTTAAAAATTTACAAATTACAATAACAGGGATTGTTGCATTGACGCATCAGAGTGAAAGAGAAGCCCCAAAACGTACAACAGGAGAAAATTTTCAGTTTGACTCAGAAAAATTTCTGAAAACATGAACAAATGAGTCTACTCGATGTTTCGCTTCCTTTTTCAAATAAAATTTGTATCAGAAAACGTTTAAACTGCATTTATTGATACCTTGGATTAAGAAAAGAATGGATATGTAACGAGAGACCAATTACTATATGCCCTATAGTTACATGCTGGCCTCATGCCAGGACTACCAGATAAGGCAGCAGGGCGAGGTCACGTGGGAACAAGGACCAATCAGGGCTCTTGCATCGATTACATCACAGAGAAACCTTATCTCCACCACCTGCTGGGGGTGCCGAGAGCACCTATTAGCGACTATTAGTTGACACTGGTTGAGGCTAGCATGTTCAGGTTGACCGGCTGGTTTCCATTCCATGTGTTTGGTCTTCTAAGTTGATACCACCTCTTAATCAATCTATGTGCCTATGTATTAGCAAATAACTGAACCTTATTTGCTTGTTTGTACTTTTACTGTCTTTATTAGTTCGAGCAACTCTAACTGTGGTACCGGCCGTTGTTTAGTATATGCTGTATATTGGCCTCATCACAGTTTTTAGACTCTAACTTATAGAGATCCGAGCATTTATAAAATAGCATCTGCGCCAAGAAAACTGGGCGCTCATATATATAACTTGAAACACCTCCCAAAACCAGTCACGTTCGTACCATACCTTATTTGTTTGTATAAGTCTATCTTTATTTGATAAAAATCCGTTGCATGGTGACTGTTAGGCACGATTTTAAATTTGAGGCGGTCAGCCTTGTTGATTTCACGTCGACGATGGCTGACGTTTGATATGCACGCATGCGCATCGAGCTCATTGCCCGGTAGCGGTGAATAACATGTTATTCACGGCTGCCTGTTGCCGTGAATAACATGTTATTCACGAGCTGTGCAGGACAACAGCCTGTTACTAAGTAGTGAGGAAATTATGACGATTAATCCATGGCCCTTGACCAATCAGAATCAAGAATCTTCACGTGAGGTATAATAAGAGTATTTAAGATATTTATTCATGATATTCAAATATGATACGCTTTGGATTTTGCAATTGTCACGTTTTATTGACGATGTAATAGAATGGTTTTCAGATCTTGCTAAAATCATTTTGTGACTCAGCTAAATAATCTTTACTCTATTCTACCAGGGACAATTTATTCAATATATAAATAGACCTCTCTGATTCTACTTTTCTCTATTTTTCATTTTACCCTGTTGTATTTAAAAAAAAATTTTTTTTACTTTCTTGCTGTTAATCAGTATTTATTTTCTTCTGTTTTTCTAAACTTTTTCGGTTACTTTTTCTGCTCGCACACTAACATCATTGTGATAAACAACCAAAACAGACCACACGCCTCTCATGATGAAACAAGAAAGTCTGCAGCCAGTCTAACTTAGCTGTGTTCGATTAAACATTCTATCAGATTCCTTTACTCGATCTTTTGCCCTTTTGAAAATATATTTTCTGATAACCTTAGCTTGATCAATAATAAATTTGTAAAAATACAAACTTAGGAAATATCATATGATCGATTTATTGTAGCCAATGACTTCACTAAATGGGATATAATTATCGGTTTAGTGAATCAAATCTGGCCAGAGTTTGCTGCTGTGGTCACGTGACAACCAACCAGTGGTGTATATTCCTGTCAGCCTTCGAGATATCCGCACTGGGAAGTCCTCACGGATTTCTTGTGAAAGGTGAGTGATTAGCGAATTTGATTTGTTCTGATATATGCTACCAGTAATCCTTATTGTTGTATATACTTGATGTTCGAATCGGACCTGAATTTAATGTATCTAGACGGTGGTTTTCAGTGAACTTTGCTTTCATTCGTTTTCGCACCATGTTTCTTGGACCCGTTTCAGGCATGTGTTTCGCGGACAAAAAACCCGCGTTTATTGACAGTTCGCTCACGTTTCTTGATCACTTCTATGCGTAGTTCTATTGTACCCAACTTAAAGAATAATAGAAATAAGACCCTCTGAGTTTTGTTATGGTGTACTTTTATGTATGTGATCAAGTTAGGTGGTAAGTGAAGTTGATTTGACATTGACAGCTGTCATTAATCATAAACAACACAACCAGTCAAAAAATGGCGGCAGTTCCAGTGTTGGCTGTTCAGCGTGGTGGTAAGAAGCACATGGTGCGCTGTAACACATGTGCCAGCCCCTATAGCCTATAGTTTAGCTGACATATATAGGGGTATGGGAGCCACTTTTATAGGGCACAGAATTCAAAACAAAATCTAATTCTTTGTCCAACAATAGCTATTTGCCCAAAATAGACCCCATTGGCAGTGTGAGTGTCCAGTGACCGTGCACTGGTAGGGTCACACAGCTTTTTTACGACTTCAGGACCTGATCCAGCATTCATATAGTGATTTTGAATTGAGGCTTTCACTAATGTCTACTCAGAGAATGACAGACATATCTTCTTTTAGTGATATAGCATTATAATTTGAAGTTTTTAATTTTTCATGTCTCAATTGTCATAGTGATATAATTCAGAATTTGATTGTCCGAAATTATGTCTGAGAGGCACATATGCAACAATTGT
>OZ012694.1:8449628-8485672 GCA_963942565.1 Maea johnstoni
GAGAGACGGAGAGAGAGAGCGCTGAGAGTGATGGTACAGGCAGCTAGGGATTCATACAGTGATTTGTTTGTATAGTGCTTACAGGGGATGATCGCATAGAGTAATTGGCTGTCACACACACTCCTTAGAGAACAGCGCTCAGAGTGAAAACATGTTTTCTTTGTCTCCCAGCTAGAACTATTTGTGAAAAGAGTTATGGGAGTGCCCGTGCTTCATTTGTACAACCAGTCCAACAACTCTGTATGTTCAATACACTTAGGAGCTGCAACAAATTTTATGCCTTTAATCCATAGTCGAAGTGCTGGCTATGTGTTCTGATTACTGTATATGGCTTTAATTTGGAGTGCTAAAACTTTCCCTTTAGAGCCCTGCTGGAGGGTAATTCTGTTACTTTAAATTTGTTCATTCAAGCACTCAAACTAAACCGTATATTTATTAGGATATTTATTTGAAAGATGTTATCTTGGCGCTATCATTGGGAACACGAAAATAACGAAAACTGAATGCCTGTAAAAAATACCAGTTTAGCAGTAGTTCCTCGCTCCTCCACCAAATTTTCTGTATTGATTATCATGACAATGAGTGAAAAATATCCACTCTTTTCAGTCTATCTGTAGATGCATAGGTGGAATTGTCAGCTCACCTGAAAATGAATAACCAGGCCTGAAGAGAACATATACAGTATTGACTCATTCACTCTAACAGCCGCCTGATTCGTTATGGTAACATTCAGATGTTGGAATCTTACCAAGGAAAATTATTTAAGGAATCCAACAAACAAATCACACAAAAAGAATTCATGAATTTGTGTTTTATTGCAAACCCATCATCAAAGGTATAATCTTACACTCTATGGTTACTTTTAACCCTTTCAATGCTGTGACTACTTTTGTCTAATGCGCAAGAACGTAACAAATTCTGAAAACCATCTGAACCCTGTCATGTTGGTATTCATTGGAAAGCTCTCTCTGAGCACTCTCATATGAGTACCCATTTGCCAGGGTTTCAATCATTTTTCAGGTTTTTGCATCATTTTGTATTGGCCCGATTAGCCACCAGCAGCATAAGGGTTAAGGAAAGCATTGACTTTGGGTGGGAATCAGTTAATTGGGTCAGATCATTAGGTCACAGCTCTAGGGAAGCTGATGACATTAAGTCTTAACAGTGAGAGATTTATTGTGGCATGCTGGCAGGGAAGAAATGTGACCGTAATATATAAAGGAGATAATTAGAAGCCTGACAAAGGTAAACTCAGGTACTTTTTGATAGCTCTCCCAAGATTCTTTAACCCTTACAATGCTGAGGCTACTTTTGTCAAAAGCACAAGGGTGCAAAGATTTCTAAATCCTGTCATGTTGGTATTCATTGGAAAGCTCTTGCTGAGTTCTCTCAGATGAGTACCCATATGCCAGTGTTTCAGTCATTTTTCAGGCTTTGTGCATTATTTTGTATTGGCCAAAGTAGCCACCAGCAGTAAAAGGGTTAAACTGCCAGTCTAAAACAGCAATATTATATGATTTCTGCCAGCCAAACCGGTATTTTACCGGTACTGTTAATGGTACTTCATTGCATTATTACCTATAAATTTTGTTGTGAATAGTCATGTTTAGGATCATGGATGATCCATTATAAATGGTAGCTTTGCAGTGGTTAGTATCGTTAAGAGTACCTTTAAGGAATGTAACGGAATGATATGGTACTTCTTTAAATAATATTGTTACCAGTACCGGTGCCTCTTAACCCGTATGCAGCTGGTGGCCAATTTGGCCATTACAAAATGATGCAAAAAACCTTAGAAATGACTGAAACCCTGATAATACTCGAGAGCTTTCTTATTCCACATGACTCGGTTCGGATGATTTTCATAATTTTTTGCATTTTTGTGCATTGGACGAAAGTAGCCTCAGCATTAGAAGGGTTAAGGTACTGAATCGTTAAGGAAATATTGATATTGTATCATATCTCGAAAAAAATTATAGGCGCGAATCCCTATGTGAGAAACTGCTTGCATCACTGTATATTATATGTTTTGATTTTCTTGTTTTTGCAGAAAATAATACAAAAACCCTGAAAAATGAATGAAACCATGCCATATAGGTACTCATCTGGAAGAACTTGGCGAGAGCTATCCAATGAATACCAATGTGGCAGAGTTTAGATGGTTTTCAAAAATCTCTGCGTCCTTGCGCATTGGACTAAAGTAGCCTCAGCATTGGAATGGTTAATAACTGCTTGCATCATTGTTTATTACATTTTGCGATTTTCTCGTTTTTTCAGAGTTGAGTAACATGGCTGAGGGGGACGAGCTCCTGCCCCCCGTGAAGCTGAGTCCAGGCTGGGAGGACCGCGACCTGAACGACGAGGAACTCAACTTCCGCAACATTCAGGGCGAGGACACCGAAAAAGCTCCTACCGACAAGTAAATGCCTTTTTTTCGTCTTTCCATTTCGGAATTTGGAATTTTGGTTTTCCTCCTACTGACATGTAAATGTATTTATTTTTCTTTTCGTTTCGGAATTTGGAATTTTGGTTTTCCTCATTTTTCTGCCATATTGTGGTAAACTCGTGACTAGACAGTTGTGAGTGGTGAAGGAAACGGGAGGAAAACAAAAACCGGGATTCGAACCCAGGCCAAATAAATGAGAAAGTTGCCAGTGACTTGGAGTTAGTCGGTGGTTTTCGCAGGTTACTCTGGTTTCCTCCACTATTTACAACTGGTAGTCACGACTTAGCCACAATATGGCAGAAAAAGTGATGAAAGTCTAAATTCCTTATGTGCGTTTTCTAGATGTAAATGATTCGAAGTAGTCTCCTCGTTAAAATGTCATCAATAAAGTCAATTCTCATGGGCCGCTACAGGGTTTAATGAACCATTTAACTCATCCATAACAATGTTGTCTGGATCTACAATACTTAAGACAATAACTTCTAAGTAAAGAATGATCTCACAAAACATTTGAAGGAAAGTTGTTGATAGTGTTCTAATTGACATTTCCCCTTCAAATATTTTCCGATATATGCGTTCGCCTGAAAGATTTCATCAAAAATGTCAGGTCGCTGTCTGCCTCTGTCAAAATTAATGGGTTAATTATAGTTCAGTGCAATAACTGGTTCATAAACTATCCGAGCAACCTACATCTGTTGATTTCAGTGCTCGACATAGTTGTGGTTTATTATGGGTACTGTGATCAAGTATAACAGGTCATGACCTTGTAATACAGTAATGCTAACCACCTATTAAATGATGCTTAACCCTTCCAATGCTAAGGCTACTTTCGTACAAAGCATAAGTATGCAAAGATTTTTGAAAATCATCTAAACCCTGTCATGTTGGTATTCATTAGATAGCTGTTGTATTACCTCTTGTGACAAGAGAATTTGGGAGGTAATATTTGAAGGAGAAATGTTCATCGGATCCCAATCGACAAATCTCTTTCAATTATATTGTGATTTTCTTGTTTCAAAAATTATCACAAGTCCATAGGACACTTGTAAGGGAGTCTCTGGACTTGAATGGGTCAAACTGGAATTGCCTATCCTGCCAAGATAAATTTGGCAATTCCAAATTGGCTAATGACTTGGATGTAAAGATATCGAAACAATGCACTTAACCCTTCCACTGCTGAGGCTACTTTCGTCCAAAGCACAAGGACGCAAAGATTTTTGAAAACCATCCAAACCCTGTCTTGTTGGTATTCATTGGATAGCTCTCACTTGCCAGTGTTTCAGTCATTTTTCAGGTTTTTTTTTCATCATTTTGTTTTGGCCGAATTAGCCATCAGCAGTATAAGTGTTAACCTGTAATGCATTTCAAAAGAAATGGAAACTGGAAAAAATCCTATCCTTCTACTTCCTCTGCCAGCTAGCAGCCAGAATCACTATCACTTTTTTCTGGCCATGCGAGCTAGCTTTTATCCGGCTGAAAGGATGAGTATGAGCGAAGAATACTTCTAAATTCAGCCTCTTGGTACTTGCGGATAATGCACATGTCAGCTAAAGCTCTGTAGATGCTTCTCCGCGATCTCATTCAGGCCTAAAAAGTTGTTTGTTTCCTGTAACCCTACCGTTAAGTCTATACTTCCTGGTTAAGTTCAGTAACTCATGGAAATAATTAATTTTGGCAGTAAGCATGAATTAAAAAAATATTTGTTGTTGAGTTGATGGCTTAGTTCTCATAAACATTTTATCTGAATTTATCTGACATAGAGGTTCTTCAACGAGTGTTGTAGAGAATGATATTTCTTACACAAGGGGATAGAATTTTTTTATCTTGGAACGAGCCTCTTCAGCCCCATAGTGGTAGAATTATCTTTCTAAGTTCTACATTTCTAGCTGTTATGAATGAAGGGAAATTATCCTCTAATTTCAATTTCAGTTAATCCTGCATAGGAGATTACCTATTGTAAGAGACCACCTGACTGTAAAGACCAGTCCACTCCATAGTGGAAATACACTGCATGTTTATTGCACCGGTATGTTCATAAGACCACATTTATGGGCCATTTATGTGAATTTTCACAGCAAGTTTGACTGATTTCGAAAAAAAAAGAATGAATACACTTTTGATAGATACAATAAATGTTTAATTTGTTTTGATTTTTTAGTAATGAACATGTTTTTCTTCCTCGTTTCAGATTTAAGATAGTGTATTTGATTCTGATGCTTCATGGAATCGGCACACTCATGCCCTGGAACGTATTCATCACAGCAAACAGTGTAAGTGCTGCCATCTTTTGTGCCCGCTAAAAATTAACATTTTACGAATAGAAATTTTCTTTAGTTTGCACAGCCTATTAAATCAGCAATTTTTCTTTTCTTCGATAAGGAAGTCAGCAAAATGAGATTTACACAAATCCCTAAACAGTTAATTTGTCACACAGATTTTTTTTTAGTTTTAAATTTATAATATTACTTTCTCAGTGGTTATGAAATGTATTTCAATTCTCTCCCTATTGTGCAAATTATATCTTATCTTTTTGCTTGTGCAATATTTTAGTGGACGACCAGTTGGCCCCAAATATATTAGATTTGTATCTATTTCTTTTTATTTATTCATTTATTTATTTTGTTATTAATTCCAGTTTCATCTCTTTCTCTCAATCAGTATTTTTTTAGATTTCAAGTTGGCCACAGGCATAACATTTTTATGTCAGTTCTTCGCTTATTTCTCTTATCCAGATTCATGTGGACTTTAAGTAGCGTACAAAGAGAGAACAATTTGCATCCCATTTCTTTCCAATGTTTTTTATACTCTGCAGTACAGATGTTTTTCATTGTTGTCTTTCAACCTCATAGTAATTAATCAAACAACTAGTCTCAACTATAATGATAATAATAATGATCTTTATGATACAATCATAAAATTCTCTTTTAATATACATAACATATTTGGGATTGGGATTTCTATTATAAGTCTTATGTTATTGATGACATTCTTATTTCTTTCTCTCTGCCAGTATTTCGTGGACTACAAGTTGGCCACGAACAGCACTGGTGGCACTACCGAGTACAGGAAGAACTTTGTTAGTTACATAGGCATCTGTGCCCAGATTCCCAACCTCATTCTCAATGCCATCAACCTCTTCTGTCAGTGTGGAGGGTAAGTGCACACATTTATTCAAATATTTATTTATTAATTATTATTTATTTATTAATTACTTAAAATTGTTTTCATATTTTTGTCTGTTATTTTCGTTTCTTATCATATTCTCTCTCATTTATATTCATTTATAAGTTTGCATTGTTTGTGTTCCCTACATGTTTTCTGGTGTTTACAATGACCGGGAGCATGAAAAACAGCGAAATTTAAATGATTTTAAAAATACCAGTTATGTAATAATGATTAAAATTCTGAAAATAAGAAGTTGTGGTAGTTCTGCACATATAGTGTACGCTTTTACCTATTTACTGTAAGGCCTGAAAAAGTTGTGTGTTTCCTGTAGCCCTACCTAACAAGTTTTTACTCATAAAAATCCCTACCCTAAAGTTTTTTCCGCCCTTCCAACTCCCAATCAACATAAAACGTGCATGAAACACGCTTTTTTGTTAAAAAATAATCCCCCCAAAAGGTTTTTACCTACCTACCTACCCTATTTTTTCCCGTTTGTTACAGGAAACAAACAATTTCTTTTTTTAGGCCTCATCAAGAAGTTAGCTGACAAGACTTTCAGCACCAGTGGAATGAGCTACCATGCTTCATCAAAATAACTGATCATGTACAAAATTTCGAAACCAAAATTTAAAATACTTGCCATTGCAGGAGTTTAATTAACTCTTTGGATCATTTACATATGATCTTGGTCCTAAAAGTTTTGCAGCTCTCTACAACATAGGCAGAAAGAGTGCAATATCAATAGTTGATGATATTTAATAGATTGTTATTAGCTTTTATTTAGTTGCGGCAGAAATATATTTATACATAATTTCAAGTATCTATGTTTTAATGATTTTAAATTGGTTATCATTTGCTTTTATTTATTATCCCTGAAAATTTTTCTATACAAAATTTTAATTATCAACGTTTGATGTTTTTGAATTGATTATTATTTGCTTTTATGTATTTTCAGGGGAAGTACCTCAATACGTGTTGTGGTCAGTATCATAATTATTGTCGTCATGTTCATCTGCACAACCATTCTCGCCATGATAGACAGCAGTGAATGTAAGTACCTCTCTGCCTCCTCTAAATACATACAGTACAGACATTTAATTCCAGCACCAGTCAACCGGACGTCCGCCAGTGCCTGGTTGTTCAAAAACCCATGGATAATATGTCAAAAAAAATAAGCCAAGCACATCAATGACCCACTTAGCTTGCGAATCAAAGCTATGTTGAGTTGTGAGGTTAGACATCTGGGTGTGCAGACGTGTATTGTGCCTGGGCTGCCCACGCATTTAGTGCAGGAATTAAATGCCAGCACTGTACTGTTCAGTGACCCGACCACTCTTCTAAGTTCCCCTTGATGCTCACCTGGTTGCTATGATTCTTAGCCCATTAATCTGTACCTACGTTACTTTTAACAATAACTTGGAAATAAATTAGAAATGAAGAAAGCATTTCTTCAAATTTTTTCTTAACTATGCTTTTGCCTGCAAGATTTCATCAAAGATTTCAGACGGCTTTTGGGCACTGTGAGCATTAATAGGTTAAAAGTTGATTTGAAAATCAAGCTTAAATTGGTAATATATTTGTTAGAGAGTTATTAGTAGATTCTTATTCACAGTTTTTTCTTCGGGTATTTTCGGAAAATTTAGATGCATAAGTCAGCTCTTTTTGTGAAGTAATGGTCTAAGAGTGGTTAAAGATAAAAATGGAAATATCCCCCATAGCAGCTGGTGCTTCATTAATATGAAGTTGTCATGAAGGCTAGGGGGACAATATTGTTAAGTAGTACAGGTAACTCTGCTTAATCCGTACATGTGTAACCTGGATTTTCGTCTGAACCGGACAGATTGGAAGGTTCCGGTCCCTTCCTATACATATAATTCCTATACGCATAATCCAGACTTTGCCTAATCCGGACAGAAATTTAGGGTCCATATTAGTCCGGATTAAGCGGAGTTGCCTGTATCAGTATAACAAAGCTTAAACAATACAATATTTTTTCGATTCAGTATTTGGAATGGTATCGTTTCGAGTAAGGGTACCATTCCCTATTTACCTTATTCAGGAATGTGTCAATATTTCAACATGGAGAACTGGAAATAATTTTGTAGCAATCTTGTGTATTTAGAAGAACCAGGATTATTAAAAAAAAAAGTTTTTACTTCTGTTGTATCAAACCTGCAAAAACTTTACAATAATGAAAATGGAAATACTCATCTCAACTTGTTTTTAGAAAGAACTTGTTTTATGCATGGACGTGTGAATTGAGATATGTTTTTATTGTGTCATTTCAGGGCCAGGGATATTTTTTGCCCTCACTGTCATCACTGTGGTAATTGTCAACAGTAAGTTATTTGTTCCTCTCTTTAAACCTTATGCTGCTGGTGGCTAATTTGGCTGATGTAAAATGATGCAGAAAACCTGAGGAATGACTGAAACCCTGGCACATGGATACCTTTTTGTATTGATCAAATTAGTTACCAGCCGAATAATGGCTTAAATAAGTCTCCATAATTGCATAGTTGATTCCTTCACTTCTATACAGATAATCTGAATATCACAGAATCTAGGTGGTTTTTCAACTATTCTCAACCTATATCAGTTCAAGATGACAAATAGTTTTAAGCCAATCACTCATTTTGTCTTTAGATTGCGTTTCTTAAGTTTCATTGTTTTTCGCATGTATTTGTGTTCTCTTAGGATTCTATCGGAACCCAGATAGTGGCCAGTGACTTTGGGTTAGTTGGTTGTTTTCGCCGGGTACTCCAGTTTTTCCGACCTCTTTCAACTGCCTAGTCATGAATAAGCCTAATATTGCAAAAAAAAGTGCAGATAAACAAAAATTCTAAATTCTATCATAACTGACTGTACAGGTCAGTTGCATCCCATCAGCAGGGCTGTCATAGATATATATTTTCTCTTTAGATACAATTATTGACATTATTTCTTTAGATTCCAATAATTTCGATTCGATTTTGGAGAACTGCACGAAGCATGAAATATCATTTTCACGTTTCACACTACATTTTGTTGATATGATCCTAAGGTACCTAAAAATACAAAGACAAGTTTTCTCATCATTTTCTGATAGAAGACTTGAGTTTCTATTCAAAATGGTTATCATTGTTGGCTAAAAATGGCAAACAAAAAATGAAAGACTGGTGATTCTTTTATCGATTAATTGACATAACAATTGGCGTAATATTTTTTTTCGCTTAACCATAAAAAAAATTTGATCGATCAATTCTTCTCATATCTTTTACTCACCCCTACCCATCAGGAAACAATACCTCTATTGTTCTTATTGTTATTGCGTGTGTATTTCAGGTGCTGTGGGAGTCTACCAGAACTGTGTCTATGGATTGGCTGCGTGCCTCCCAATGAAATACACCAATGCAGTCGTTTTGGGATCTGTAAGTAAACAGTGGTTAATTTATTATTTGTAAAATCAGGGAAATGCCAGTATTCAGTATTCCTCACTAGTCTATTGGAAGTTAAATCGAAATACCTCCACCTTAACTACATAATCAAATCATTTACAAATAATACTAAGAAGATGCCTAATTTTGAAATCTGTTGTTGTCACAGTAACATCCTCTCCTCTTGTCTGTTCTACCATCCTGTGGTGTGTATATATATATATATATATATATATATATATATATATATATATATATATATATATATATATATATATATATATATATACATATATATATATATATATATATATATATATATACATATATATATATATACATATATATATATATATATATATATATATATATATATATATACATATATATATATACATATATATAAATATATATATATATATATACATATATGTATATATATATATATATATATATATATATATATATATATATATATATATATATATATATATGTGTATATATATATATGTGTGTATATATATATAAATATATATATATATATATTTATATATACATGTATATATAAATATATGTATAGATACATGGGAAATGTCACAATGATTTTATCAGACATGCTGAAATGACACCTATTTCTGTGCTATTGTAGAATCTGAGCGGTACCATTTGTTCCATCGTGTCTATCCTGGCCTCGGCAGGTTCGCCCAATCCCCGTACAGCAGCCATCTACTACTTCATCAGTGCCGTCTTCATCCTACTCGTGGCTTTTGATACATACTTTGCCCTGCCTCTCCTGGTAAGTACTGTATAAAAGGTATTCTTTACAGGAATTTAATTTTCGCTATTTTCACGCTCCCCATGAAAGCACCAAAATAACATTCTTGAAATAAATCTTTATTGTAATAGATATATAATTTGAGTGCTTGAATGAACAAATAGCACAAATACGCTATTTTCACGCTCCCCCTGATAGCACCAAAATAACATCCTTCAAATAAATATCTATATTGTAATAGATATATAATTTGAGTACTTGAATGAGCGAATTTAAAATAGCACAAATTCCCTCGACCAAGGCTGTAAAGTGAATTTTTTAGCACTCCAAATTAAAGCTGTATACAGTACAGTTTCTAGTGCATCTCTCATAAATTAGCACACAGTACGATAGAATCGCATAATCTAACACCTTTGGTGCTATTCTAGTGCCTTTTTTAGGAGCCCAGATTTTATGGAATATCAAATCCTGGTGGTTGGCCCCCAAAAATGTTGCTGTTATTATATGAATATAATTTAATACTGTTTGAACATTAAAACATTAAACATTATTGCCATTAGTATTGTTATTATTATCATTGTTATTATTATTATTAGTATTTTTATCATTATTATTATCATTAGTATTATTATTATTATTACTTTTATTAATAATATAATTATCATCATTATTATTATTATTAATTTGGTATTATCATAACATTATTATTACTAGTTGAACTAGTAGTAGTAGTAGTAGTAGTAGTAGTAGTAGTAGTAGTAGTAGTAGTAGTAGTAGTAGTAGTAGCAGCATTAGTAGTGTTGTCATCACAGGGCTCAACATTAAGAAAAAACTTCATAAGCCCAGCAGAGCTAGTTACCAAAACTTTTACTAGCCCTGAAATATTTTTGCTAGCCCTGATATTAATGACAAGTTGACAACTCTTTTCAAATAGTGACCTCTGTTGATATCCTAGCCTCTGTTGATAACATGAAAAGAATACAGTGTATTGTGGTAAATTGAGTTAAATTATCATCCAGGTATGCAGAGCCAAAGGTGGGCTTCATAATTTTTTAAGCGCTGATATTCTAATTTTATCTAGCCCCTCAGGGCTACTCACAGGTAGAATTTACTAGCCCTGACTTTCAATAACTAGCCCGGGGCTACGGGGCTAGCCTTAACGTCGAGCCCTGCATCATCAGCATAATTATTATTTTTATCATCGTCATTCTCATCAACATGAGTATTATTATTGCAGCCATTCTACAAGTACTGGCAGAGGAAGAGCAAGGCGAAGGATACCAACGTGGAAGTCGCTTCTACGGGACCTCCCCCGTACTGGCAGATCTTCAAGAAGATCTGGGTGCAGGCGTTCGGCGTATGGTTCGTCTTCCTCGTCACGCTCACGTGTTTCCCGGCTCTGCAAGTCAACGTTAAAAAGTTAGACGACAACTTCCCTATACCAGGTATGCTTGTTACTATTAACCCTACTCATGCCTAGGGTTGGATACCATTAACCCTGCCGATGCTAAGGCTGCTTTCATCCAAAGCAAAATGATGCACATTTTCACTGAAAACCATCTAAACCATGTCATGTTGGTATTCATTGGAAAGCTCTGGCCGAGCACTTTTATATGAGTACCCATTTGCCAGGGTTTCGATCATTTTTCAGCTTTTTTGCAAAATTTTGTAATGGCCAAATTAGCCACCAGCAGCATATGGGTTAAGAGGCACTGGCAGGGACTTAGACAGGATTTCGAAACTAGGTGCCCAAAATTGGCAATTGTTCAATATTTGGGTGTCCAAATCTTTAGGGGGGGGGGGACCGCAATATTCTCAGATATCAACCATAAACATGTATATATTTATCAAAATAAGGCATGAAAAAAGTCAATTATATGCTTGAGATTGACATTTTAAGGAATTCCTCTCATTAAAATTTGCGTGTCCTGAGGGGTGCTTTTTAAGGGTTTGGGTGTCCGGCACCGGTACATAATTCAAAATGGCTCCACAAAGATTAACATTCGAGATATACCTATGCAAGATTCAACATTGCAAGATACATGAATTTGTTTTAACTCGTTCCCAAGGTCAGTTTAGTACATTCAGTTCCCCCTTAATGTTGCATTTTCCTCTAGGTTCCAAAAGGTTGAATATTTGACTTTTTATGCGTACATTTTAAAGCTAATTGATCCAGTTAAAGGGGAACTTAAGCCTCACTTACATTATACATATTAGCTTATATGAAAGTAATGCACTTCAAGAATAGGATGCTGTCCTCCTTTTTCTCTCAGTGATCCCATGAGGGGAGAATTTTGCGTATTGCCATCAGCTTTTTATGTTTATTTCCCATTTTTGTCCTTTTCAGACGAATATTACACCAGTATAACCTGTTTCCTGTTCTTCAATGCTTTTGCCATGCTTGGTAACCTCGCTACTGAGTGGATAAGAAAGGTAAGGACTATCCCATTTTAAAAGGGGGTGAACCTAAAAATAGGGGGGAGGGTAATGACAATTTAGAATTTTGGGGGAGGGGGAGGGGTTCTGGGTATTTCAAATTCAACTTTGAAAATCCACTGATTAGCTTTGATTCATTAAAAAAGATTCAATACTCTATTCATGTCTGGATTTACTTCTATGAGCACGGTGCTGAATTCAACAAAATTAAGTCTCTGGGAAGTATAATTAAACGTATTGTTAAGGTATTGTTTAGTTAAGAAGTCTCTGGGAAGTATAATTAAACATATTGTTAAGCTATTGTTTCGTTAAGAAGTCTCTGGGAAGTATAATTAAACATATTGTTAAGGTATTGTTTCGTTAAGAAGTCTCTGGGAAGTATCATTAAACATATTGTTAAGCTATTGTTTCGTTAAGAAGTCTCTGGGAAGTATAATTAAACATATTGTTAAGGTATTGTTTCGTTAAGAAGTCTCTGGGAAGTATAATTAAACATATTGTTAAGGTATTGTTTCGTTAAGAAGTCTCTGGGAAGTATAATTAAACATATTGTTAAGGTATTGTTTCGTTAAGAAGTCTCTGGGAAGTATCATTAAACAGATTGTTAAGCTATTGTTTCGTTAAGAAAATCTCAATATTGTAAATTCAGAAGGTGCCAGTGCCTACTTGTAGGCGCCCTGCTGGGAAAGACTTTCCTCTTGTCCTAGCTTGTATTTCTGCCGGGACCTCGTTGGGTGTGGATTCCCATCGTTCTCCGCGTCCTGTTCATTCCGTTCTTCCTGCTCTGTAACTACTGCCCTGAGTACAGTAACGTGCTTGTATATTAGATATATCGATCTCTCGTTATTTCAGCCTGGACCTCGTTGGGTGTGGATTCCCATCGTTCTCCGCGTCCTGTTCATTCCGTTCTTCCTGCTCTGTAACTACCGCCCTGAGTACAGTAACGTGCTTGTATATTAGATATATCGATCTCTCGTTATTTCAGCCGGGACCTCGTTGGGTGTGGATTCCCATCGTTCTCCGCGTCCTGTTCATTCCGTTCTACCTGCTCTGTAACTACCGCCCTGAGTACAGTAACGTGCTTGTATTTTAGATATATCGATCTCTCGCTATTTCAGCCGGGACCTCGTTGGGTGTGGATTCCCATCGTTCTCCGCGTCCTGTTCCGTTCTTCCTGCTCTGTAACTACCGCCCTGAGTACAGTAACGTGCTTGTATTTTAGATATATCGATCTCTCGTTATTTCAGCCGGGACCTCGTTGGGTGTGGATTCCCATCGTTCTCCGCGTCCTGTTCATTCCGTTCTTCCTGCTCTGTAACTACCGCCCTGAGTACAGTCACGTGCTTGTATTTTAGATATATCGATCTCTCGTTATTTCAGCCTGGACCTCGCTGGGTGTGGATTCCCATCGTTCTCCGCGTCCTGTTCATTCCGTTCTTCCTGCTCTGTAACTACCGCCCTGAGTACAGTAACGTGCTTGTATTTTAGATATATCGATCTCTCGTTATTTCAGCCGGGACCTCGTTGGGTGTGGATTCCCATCGTTCTCCGTGTCCTGTTCATTCCGTTCTTCCTGCTCTGTAATTACCGCCCTGAGTACAGTAACGTGCCTACCATCATCACCAACGACTACGCCTACATCGCGGGCGGCATACTCATGGCCTTCACCAGCGGCTACTTCAGCTCTCTCACCATGATGTACGGACCCAAGTAAGTACATTTAACCCGTTAACGTCTGGACCGATGATACATTTGCCAATAACTTTAGAAATGAGAATAATTTTACAAAATATTTGAAGAAGAGTTGTTGGCAATGTTCTGAATAATACTTCTCCTTGAAATATTTCTTCAACTATGTTTTTGCCTGCAAGATTTCATCGAAACTGTCAGGCTGCTTTTGGCCGCTGCGAGCTTTAATGGGTTAACATGTTTAGGTCCCTTTGATGCAAGCAGTATTGTTAAGAAATTAGTATTTTGAATTCAATTCTCAATCATTTTGGCACCAAAGAAGTGTGTCACTGTATGATGTGTTTTACCAGTATGTCTACATTACTGCTTCGGTGAAGAAATCTTGGATTGGTCGCCACAGACCAATTACCATAGGGCCCATTATTAAGCCCTGGACACACTTAGTCTTGCCTCATTGTGATGTCACTAGGAGACGGACGAATGATGACTCGTGTTTGTTTACATTGTAGAGAAAGTTTCTCAGGCACATGCGCAGAAATCACCTCGAGTGGTTCTCGTCAACACATCGGCTAGTAGTCCTGCTGAGGCTATTGAGTGAGATCTGCTGGTTGCGTATCTGGTATCCACGTTCTTAATTTACGGCTTCTGCCTTTGAAAATTGCTCTGGGCCCAGCGCGTAAAAAAATTTAGGGAGCTTGTTGGCCACCTGATATAGGCTTTGGAGTTCATTTATCTGCTGGTTGCGTATCCGATGATTGACATTCGTGATCATTGCTTTTTTCTACATTTCATCTTTTGTTTTTACCATTGCAGGTCTGTGGAACCTCAGCACGCCGGGGTAGCGGCCATGATCTGTGCATTCTTCCTCATCTTCGGAATCGTCTGCGGCGTCAATTTCTCTCTGGCCGTCGCTTACTTCGCCGAATTGTAGACTTCCGAAACATAAAGAAAAAGACAATTCAAAACTTCTCACTAATTCCTGGGCCTAGCAAGAAGCTCAGTTATAGGGAACAACGAAACCGAACAAATGCATGTCATAGCATGGCTAAGGATGATTTGTCAGGACTTCCAAAACATAAGAAAAAGACAATTGAAACTTCTCACTAAATCCTGGGCCTTGAAAAAAGCTCAGCGAAAGGGAACAAGGAAACCAAACAAACACATGTCATTGCACGGTTAAGCATAAGTTGTCAGCCTGTGCATGAATTTCCCGCTTATGTATGTACCACATTCTTCTGATTGAGCTAGATTGGCAGAATGTGGTATTTATACCTGAGAATGGTATGGTTTTGAAACATTTTCTATGTGTGATATGCACATACTATGGAACAAAAGAGAAACTCATTATTTTGATACAAAGCTTCTCTTGTGTCGCATAATCCTAGTCTTGTCAACTGGACAACACCAGTTGCTGTTTCTATTCATGGGAGCAACTTCTGTTGCTGTTTAGAAGGTGATTTCTTCAGAAGATTGTTTTGAGACCAAAACTTATTAACCTAATTATTCCGGAGTTTTTTTCTTGAAATTGACGTAAGAATGCGTAATGAATTGGGAAGTAGGGATAAATTTTTTTTTGGTTTTGGTTAACATCTCCCACTCAGATATTTTCGAGGATATGCTCTGGTCATGATAATATAATCAAAATGGTACCGAATTATTAGGCGCTACAGGCATTGATGCAGTAATCTTGTCATGCTGTTGTGACAAGGGAAAGGCACCGATACTTGATATGATACCAAATACCAATACTGAATTGGAAAAAGTATTGTATCGGAAAATATATGTATTGTGTTCTATCATTTAAGATTTAATATACATATGAAATTGACTTAATTGCTGCCTGGACGTCTCCTAGGGAAGGAAATTTGTTGTATTAGTGAGATATCCAAAGCTGATAACAATTAAGTCTAACACAATTACGTCCCTGGGAGGCAGGTAGTATCGTTTGAAATGTCCCTTTGGAAATATATGGACATTGTATCGTATCTTGAAAATCTAAACAGGCCAATCCCTAATTGTGACATTTTATCTCTTAAAAGATTATTATTAATGAAAAAATGGAAAGTACCAAACTTTTATTCAATAATTTTCACACAAATTGTTAGTTAACTGCAGATTTCCCCATGAGCCATGACATCATACGATAAGTCTTATCATTGTGTGACCCCAGTGGGACCAAATAATCACAGGGTAACTAAACTGATGCCTTAACATAGTCATGATAGAGGTCCTCTCGGAAAAGTAGGGCCGTCTGTGAATTTGATGATACAGTAAATAACTTCAGTGTAAACTCCCAAAATGATTGAAGAGAAGTTGTTGGTTGGGCTGAGGAGTGTGCTATCACCAAAATAGCTAATGAGGGTGATATCCCCACAAACAGCTGAGAAGAGTGTGATATCACCATAATAGCTAATGAGGGTGATATCCCCACAAACAGCTGAGAAGAGTGTGATATCACCATAATAGCTAATGAGGGTGATATCCCCACAAACAGCTGAGAAGAATGTGATATCACCATAATAGCTAATGAGGGTGATATCACCACAAACAGCTGAGAAGAATGTGATATCACCATAATAGCTAATGAGGGTGATATCACCACAAACAGCTGAGAAGAGTGTGATATCACCAAAATAGCTAATGAGGGTGATATCCCCACAAACAGCTGAGAAGAGTGTGATATCACCAAAATAGCTAATGAGGGTGATATCCCCACAAACAGCTGAGAAGAGTGATATCACCACAAACTGCTAAGGAGTGTGATAACACGACAAACAGCTAAGAAGAGTGTGATATCGTCATGAACAGCCATGGAGTGTGATATCACCACAAACAGCCAAGAAGAGTGTGATATCACCAAAAAAGCGAATGAGGGTGATATCCCCACAAACAGCTAAGGGAGGGGTTTGCTATCACCACAAACAGCTAAGGGGGTTGGATATCACCACAAACATCAAGGGTGTGTGTGATATCACCACAAAAAGCCCAAAAGAGAGAGATATCACCAAAACGGCCCAGAGAAGCGTGATATTGAAAACAGCTAAGAAGAGGGTGATACCTCTAAAGAAAAAACAGCGAAGAGGAGAAAGATATCACAAAGAAACAGCCATTATTTTTTTGGCTTGTACAGGACTGGAATTGTAGTTATCAGGTCCACCCCTAACACTCATGCCAGCTATGCAGGATAGCCTCCTATGGTTTCATGTGCATTTCCTTGATGGCAGTGTTAGAAATGAATATGGTGTTTGGAGTTTTTTTCTTATGTACAAATACATATGGTTTAAAGAGACTTCAATTTATGTAAAGAAACTTGTCAATGAATGAACAACTGTTATGTACCATTGAAAGGTTATGACTCAGAATGAGTTTTTTTTGTACAAGTAAATATGGTGCAAGTGCATTCAATTTATGTAAAGAAACTTGTCAATGAATGAACAACAGTTATGTTCCATTGAAAGGTTATGACTCAGAATGAGTTTTTTTTGTACAAGTAAATATGGTGCAAGAGCCTTCAATTTATATAAAGAAACTTGTCAATTAATGAACAAGGGTTATGACTCAGAATGAAGTTAAAAAGCACAAGTTCTAAACATGTATTAGCACAAGTACTAAACATGTATTCCTTCATTTATATGGAATATGATGTAGCAAAGCGAGCAAATCTCAGCATAATTGGCTCAGCCAGTGGTATTCTGGCAACCAGGTGAAGAACTTAATATTCTACCTGTAACTCGTTGCCTATTGTAATTGGTCTACCAACTTGTGTACCTGTTCCAACACCCAGTCATTGGTGGACTGGTTATAGGTATTATGGTTAGACAGTTATGAAAATGTTTCTTTGTTCTGTTAAAAGAATTGAGTGTGTCTAACCAAACCATTTTGCCGTGTTGGGAGGTGATCTTTTCAAGCTAAATACTATTGTGTTTATATGTAGTTCTTTCGAGAGAATGTAAAATACTGTGATGGAGCGAGAAGCAAAACCAAAGCAACACTAATCTGTATAACAATGGGATCCTGCTAAAGTGTTTTTTTACAAAGTAGCTAGAAGTCTTTTTGTATGCTGTATGTATATCACAAGTACATATCAAATAGTTTGCTCACACACATAATGAGACTGTCACAGTCACGTGGGAATTCAATTCTGTTCTATAGCTCTATTTGTTCATTTCGTTTCTATTTGTGCACTGATAGTCGGCCAAATTCAGTCCACTTTTTTTCATTTACTCCCTCACCTATATGGGGTATACTAAGATGACCAAATTTACTACATTTGTTTTCAAATTCCCTTAAATCCATAGGGGTTATTTTTTAATTTTCAAAATGGATCTATTCATAAAAGTATCAACTGGCCTTTTCATCTTCCCCTACTTTACAAAGTTGAAATCTCTTATATGCTAATTAGAAATTCATTGGAATTCCTTGAATAATAGTGGTATTTTTTACCCTGGAGAACTTAATTAATTATATGTAAAACTTGATGTATTGAGCCAATAAGCTGGAATGCTAAATATTCTGGTGTGATACTAACGTCACAGCATTTTGTAATCCGTGGACATTGGCAAAAACCAAAAAATTGCCGATTATTCCTTTTTATGCTATTCGGATCTCTCACATGTCATATTTCAGTTCTTCTTGGGGGCTCTCTTTTGTGAGGTTCTCCCTTGAAAGTAATCATGACTCTCCTGATTGAACTAATCTGTGTAGCTTTGTAAGGCTATCAGAGATGGTGCCACAAGCACTTCAAAGCCATCACTACATTCTCTGAATATTGCTAGATATTTATTTTTATGCTAGTCTTTTAACGGGCACTTCTTTGTTGTTAGTTGTTAGTTGTACAGAGATTTTGAGTTATAGTTTTAGTTATACAGCATGTTTTGTATGTATCTCTATTTTTATTGTTGATTATGTATTTTTTTCTTCGCACTTGATTTTCAATTATGTCCGTTCGATGTTAAAGGATCGCTCTTTAAACAATGCAAAAGCAGAATTGATCAAATATATGTAATTATAATGAGCTTCAAACTCAGTGTAAAAAGGAGATGAGCTTCAAGCAAAAAGGTCAAAGAAATACAGTAGAGACATTTAGTTCCTGCACCAGTCGACCGGACGTCTGCCAGTGCCTGGTTGTACCGAACATCTGTCAGTGTCTGGTTGTACAAAAATAATAAAATAAATGTCAAAAAAATAAGCCAAGCGCATCAATGACGCTCATAGCTTGCAATTCAAAGCTTCGCTTCGTTATAAGGTCATCCATGCCCAGGAAACTGGGTGGCAATCATCTGTGCGGCTGTGTATTGTGACCGTGCTGCCCACGCATTTAGAGCAGGAATTCAATGACGGCACTGCAGGTCTGCCACTTGAAGTAGGCCAGTAAGTAGGTCAGTTGCTTCCTCCTACCTTGTCTTTTTAAACATGTGGTCTAACAACCTTTATGCTGCTGGTGGCTAATTTTGCCGTTAGAAAAGGGTGCAAAAAACCTGAAAAATGACTGAAACCCTGGCATGTGGGTACTCATCTGAGAGTACTCAGCGAGAGCTTTCCAATGAATACCAACATGACAGGGTTTAGATGGTTTTCAAAAGTCTTTGCTTCCTTGTGCTTTGGACGAAAATAGGCTCAGCATTGGAAGGGTTAGAAGGTTTGCTGATCAATCTTCCATTTGTGTAAAATTGTCTGGATTCTTTGATTCTTTATGAGTTCATTTCTATTTTGCACAAAATCTGATGTGATATGATATCATGTAGTTGATATATCCCTATTCTGTGCTTCCATTAAGTAGTGATTTTTTTCTTGATCTGTCTTTTTGATTGACAACTAAATGTAGGCAGCTTGGCGTGTAAATACTGCTCAATACTGTGACCTGTTCATGCTTCCCCCAGAAAATTATCATCTGGGACTTTGACTCTTTTGAAGATAACTTAAGAATTAAGTGCTTATAAGCAAAATATTTGAAGGAGAGTTGTTCTTTGGATTCAGATGATACATTCCTGTGAATACATTGGTCTTAAAAATATCATCAGAATAGTCAGACCTTTTAGAATTATCATCTGGGACTTTTACACATTTGAAGATAACTTAAGAGTTAAGTGCTAATTAATAAACTATTTGAAGGAGAGTTGTTCTTTGGATTTTGACGGACATTTCTCCTTCAAAAACAATTCCAGTAAATACCATGGACTAAAAGATATCATCAAAATAGTTGGATCATAGGGGCGGTATGTTTAAATGAGGGGACCATGGATTGTCTGTAACAGTCTGGCTGGCCCGCTCATTCTCCAAGCATTAACCCTTATGCTGCTGGTGGCTAATTTGGCAAATACAAAATGATGTAAAAAAGCTGAAAAATCACTGAAACCCTAGCAAATGGGTACTCATATGAGACTACTCGGTGAGAGCTATCTGATGAATGCCAACATGACAGGATTTAGAAGGTTTTCGAAAATATTTGCGTTTTTGTGTTTTGGACGAACATAGCCTCAGCATGGCAAGGGTTAAGCAGGCAATGGTAATCCAGTAAGATGTCTGCATTGGATTGAAATTGCAATTTTGTTCTTCATTTTTTCTGCCATTCTAGGCTAAATTGATAATAGCTTTTCAAAAAAGATAGATTTATGTTATGCAAAATTCAGTCTCACATCTTATTCAGTCCTAAGCCTTCAGTATTTTCCATTCACTTATCAGTAGGAAAACTTGTCACAAAACGTAATTTCTTTTATGGATGGTTAACAATACGTGTTGCCACTGACTGCTAGCTGTCTCTCACCACTGCCTGAGTTTGAATCCCGGCGTGGTTATATGAGGAAGTTGCCAGTTTTCTCCACTACTTTCTAGTGACTAGTCACAACTTTGGCAGAAAAGGTGATGAAAATTGAAATTCCAAATTGACAATATGAGTGCTTGGAGTGTGAGTGGGTTTCTGCTATAGTCTCTGTTCTGTGCCATATCTTCCTCTGTCCTTTCTGTGACCCCACAGATGACCCTTGCTACGTCCCCTCCTGGAATGTGAGGAGTGCGATTTCGCCACCACAAAAATAAATGTGTCGTAGCAGCTATCTCTAGAAATTTAGGTATTAGGTCACTGATTGTGAACTTGACAACCTCTTTTATAATGTAATGTGTCAAAATCGCCAAATAAAAAAAAAACTATTTATAAGTAAAATGTTTTTATGGTTTTATTTTGCTTGCAAGTTAATAAAAAATCAGTATATGTGAGCATGTCTGTTGCTGGAAAGGTGAAGGAATGATTTCTGTGTGAGAGGCTCTCAAAATTAAAGTGCTGAAAATGTATGACTCACAAAATTAGCTAAGACAGATTTCATGTTTTCTGGACCAGGCCAAGCAGTCGAGGTTGGCTGAGTGGCCAAATTAGTCAACATTCATTTCACCAGGGGAAAGACAATGGTGCCATCTATCTGCCATTGCTTGAACTACACATAGGTCATAGAATGTTAACTTGAGGTACTATGAGCCACTAGTCTAAAAATGACCTTGTGAAAATACAACTTGTATATATGCATCAAGTTCTAATATTATTCTCTGTTTGCTGTAAACCCTACTCCCAATAGACGCCACCAACCCGAGAAAATAATGATAGTGATACTAACAGTAAAAATAATAATATTTGGTATAATGCCCTTTCCACCAATAATGTTCAACTTGACTTGCGCTTTCCAACTTGGGCCAGCAATGGTAGATGGCGCCACCTGGTCCTCTATTCACCTGGTGAGATTAATCTGAACTAATTTGACTACTGGTCACCTTGACCACTTGGTGCCTGGTAGCAGAAATACAGAAAAAGTACATATGACAGCCTAGAAATCTAGGCTACTTCAGATCTTTGACATATTGTTACAAGTACGGTTGTTGATGCAAAGCCTCAATAGTCAAAAGGCGGGGCCAAGTTATTTATGAACTTGTGAGGGAACCGGATGTACAAAAAACATTAACATTATAGAGGAAAATAATTTATAATGACTAGATTTGTATCAATTTTGTAGAAATCTGGGAGTAGTAGACAGGGAGTGGGCACTGTGCGTGCGTCATCAAATTTTGCTGCCTCACACCACTATGAGTCATAGATAACATGTGTACCCCAGGATTGGCTGCCTGCTGGTAGGCAGGCCCTGGGTCAGACTGAAATTGCCGCGAAACCAATCACGTCACCAATACTTCCCCAGGCTACACCGCGTAACCCGAGGCGCACATACCCTAGGTACTAGCATGCTGTGCCTATGGGGTTGCGGATCAAGGGGATGTATTTCTCTGTAGAAATGAAACAAATATCGGAATTCTAGGCGCAAGCTGGAGACTTCGAAATCTCTTGGTGTGAAGCTACTTGGGTACGCATCAGTTTCGTTACGAACCAGTTTGGTTACGAAGTCTCCTGATTTCATTCTATACACATAGTAATTTTTTTCGTTAGTAATTTTCCTTCCTATACTGAAAAATATACTTTATGTCCGCTTAAAATATTTTATATATTTGAAAACTTAAGGAAGGCACGATTTTCCGAGGCAAAGGCAACATTTATATTATAACCAATCAGAATAGAGAATTATATTCAGTCCGGCCTCAGGATTTCGAACATGGCCGTCTGGTTTATGAGCTTTTCAAAAGAGCTTCCCAGATAGGCTTGGCCTGAGGGCCCCGCCAATAACACTACCCCAATGCCATCTATTTGTGGGGGATGACATTAATTAGCTGGCTCTCAAGAAAGAAAAGCTTCCGAAAGCTTGATACACCACAGGTTGGATTATAAGGTTGTTCATCTAAGACCACAGATTCCAACTATTATGGCGTACAGGAGTTGCTAGGCTGGAGGGCTGCCTCACTGACATATATACATGGATGTCACAGAACAAGCTAAAACTGAATGCAGACAAAACGGAAGTCCTAGTGCTAGGTACCCCTAAGCAGCGAGCCAAAATATCTGTGCCTAGCATCTCCGTAAATGGTGAGATTGTTAAGATTCTCAATATACCTATCGGCAATCTGGGCTCTGTTTTTGATCCAAGCATGAATATGGCCGCACATGTGTCAAAGGCAGTCAAATCTGCAAACTATCACCTTCGAAACATTGGAAGGATCAGAAAATACTTGACTGCAGAATCAACTAAAGGTGCTGTCATATCCCTGGTAACCTCAAGATTCGACTACTGCAATGGACTTCTCTGTGGAATACCTGAAGAGCTAATATGTAAGCTCCAGGGAGTACAAAATAATGCCGCCAGGGTGATCACACTCACAAAGAAGTATGACCATATCACTCCAGTACTAAAGGAACTTCACTGGTTACCAGTCAGGAAGAGAATTGAATTCAAGATTCTTCTCCTGGCGTACAAGTGTTTGCATGGAACTGCACCCTCTTACCTGAGGGAAATGCTGAAAGAGTATGTCCCACCACGGACACTGAGATCAACATCCAAGAACTTACTCTGCGAGCCGAGAACCAACATGAAAACCTACGGTGACAGATCATTTAGTGCCTGTGCCCCAAAACTATGGAATCAGCTCCCAAATAATATTCGGGCAGCTGGGAGTGTGGCAATCTTCAAACGACAATTGAAAACACATCTGTTCAAAGATGTATTTATCAAATAACTATGTGGATATCAACATCTATCCTCTGACAATGAATGTAATGCGCCTTTGAGCATGTTTATATGGAAAGGGCGCAATATCAAATGACAATATTATTATTACAATATTATTATTATTAGTTTTGCATGACATCAAAGTAGTCTTCCCTTCTACTATAAAAGAACTAGGAAGATTGCGGTAACATGTGGATTCGACCTTTTAGTTGAGAATGACATCTAAATTGGTATTCTGGTTACACCTTTAGGGTATTTAGGAAGTTAACTACAGGCACCACATAGGTGCTGCTATGGAATGCCATTAATGCATTTATTCACCAATTCTCTTTAAAGAAAAAAATCGTTTTTCTTTAAAGAAAAATCATTCTTCTTTAAAGAAAAATGCATTAATGGCATTCCATATGCTGCCTTTCTGTTGTTCATGATACATGTAGTAAAATTGGAAAATCAAATTCAAAATCAATTGGAAGTTAACTACACCACATTGACGATGCCTCCTTTTAGATGTTCATGATACTATGATTGGCTTTTTGGCTTCACCACAATGTCGATCATGTCTATTCAGTCTAAAGATCACCTCCAAAATACAGTGTAAGGACGGTTTACTACACCGCCGCATAGATGAGGCCACCTTTTGGCTGGTCATGATACTAAAAAAGGGCTTTTTGGCTTCACACCCTACTAACTATATTGGAAATTTACTACAGGCAAACTTGGATATTACAGACCACTGTATGACCTTGGATGAAGAAAAGAAAGGATATGTAGCGAGAGACCAATTACTATATGCCCTATAGTCACATGCTGGACTCATTCAAGGAGTACCAGATAAGGCATCACAGCCAGGTCACGTGGGAACAATGACCAATCAGGGCTGTCGCATCGATTACATTACAAAGAAACCTTATCTCCACCACCAGCTGCCAGTGGGGGTGCCCAGAGAATCAATCCTGGCCTATTAGCAGCTATTAGTTGACACTGGTTGAGGCTAGCATGTCCAAGTTGACCGGCTGGTTTCGAATCCACTTGTGTTTGGTCATTGGTCATCTAAGGTATGACGGACTTTTGTCTAGGACCGTGCCGGACTTTATGCTTGGTCCCAGTCCCATGCATATCAAGTATGTGTCATATGTATATGACGGATTTTGCATATGACGGACCAATTTTTCTGGTGACATTGAGTCAGTCATATTCAAGTTCGCCTGTACAAGACATAGATGCCACCTTTTAGCTGATCATGATACTAAAATAGGTTTTTGGCTTCACCTCCAAAATATATTTTAAGTTTACTTCAAAACATAGATGCTACCTTTTGGTTGATCATGACACTTACAATTGGCTTTGTCTTCACCTTCAATATATATCGAAGTTTACTACATCACACAGGCGCCACCTCATGACTAAAATGACACCAACACTTAACTCATTAGCACTCAGAGTTCCTCTAGTAGGTATCGTCTGCTTCTCTCACAATTTTGAGAATAACTTTGAGAAAAATGCATAAATCACAAAATATTTGAAGGAGAGTTGTTGTTGGGCTTCTGATGAATATTTCTGCATCACATACTTTTAAGAAAAAGCCTTCATAGATGAAATATTCCCAAAATCCTCAGGCCTCTTTTAGCCGCTCTGAGTGTTAATGGATTAAATTGGCTCTCTGCCGTTCTATCAGAAGAACTTGGACGTTTGCTGTACCTTGTGTGCTACCAAATGAGTCAGGAAGGAGGTCAAAGAAACTTATGGTTTAGTTCTGCATAAATCCTCAAGGGAGACACACTTGAGCTGTGGTCTGTATCACACGTATTATCAACTGCAACACATGAAAACAGTGCTGCCGTCTATAGTTTGAGAGAGCCACCAAACATCTTAGATGACCAAACACAAGAAACCAGCCGGTCAACCTGAACATGCTAGCCTCAACCAGTGTCAACTAATAGCCGCTAATAGGGCCAGAATTGGTGCTCTGGGCATCCCCAGCTGGTGGTGGAGATAAGGTTCCTCTGTAATGTAATCGATGCGAGAGCCCTGATTGGTCCTTGTACCCACGCTGATCCTTATCTGGTACTCCTGGCATGAGTCCAGCATGTAACTATAGGGCATATAGTAATTGGTCTCTCGCTACATATCCATTCTTTTCTTCATCCAAGTCAGTATGTATAGTGGTGGGGGCATAATACCTAATACAGCCTGAGAACCAGGCTACTTATTAACATAGTCAAGTAGACAGCTTCATATCTCCTTTTTATGGTTCGCCTCAGAAGTACCATAAACGCGATACTTGTTGGATGTGCTAAGAACTTTTCTCGCCGTTAACTCTGAGTACACATTCGCTTTACGACGACATAAACTAATCCGGGGGCCGGTTTATGTGGCGATGGGAGTTTATGGAGTCAGCAAACAGGGGCACATTTAACTCTTTAGTCGAACGACATCCAAACGTCGCCCACCGTGCTAGTCATCTCTCTCTCTCTCTCTCTCTCTCTCTCTCTCTCTCTCTCTCTCTCTCTCTCTCTCTCTCTCTCTCTCACACACACACGCACACACACACTCTCTCTCTCTCCCTCTCTCTCACACACACACACTCTCTCTCTCTCTCACACACACACTCTCTCACACACACAAACACACACACTCTCTCTCACACACACTCTCTCTCTCTCTCTCTCTCTCTCTCTCTCTCACACACACACACATTCTCTCTCTCTCTCTCTCTCTCTCACACACACACACACACACACACATCATTTATAGATGTACATCATTTCTTTATTTGCTTCCCTATCTTCTTCTGCTCGCTCCTCTTCTTCTTCTTCTTCTTGTTCTTCTTCTTCTTTTCCTTCTTGTTGTTGTTCTCCTCCTACTACTTATTTTATTCTTCTTCTTCTCCGTCTTTTTCTTCTTCTTCTTCTTCTTCTTCTTCTTCTTCTTCTTCTCCTGGGGCTTTCCCCATGACTGATCAGTATAGCGCAGTTTGTGCCGCTAGCTATGTTTCATCTCTGCACAGGTTCTCTTGCACGAAAGTTAATTTTTGAATGGAAAGTTTCCATTCGACGCTACATGGAATTCAAAGTGATAACTTGGGCGAAATTCGTCATAGCACATCATAACTTGTAGTATTACTACACACACAATCGCTTAGATAAATGCCACTATTTTCATTCTTTGGCCTTTGTCACAGTACACCCACCCTTGTAAATTCACCCTTGTCTTTTGTTGTCACGAATAGGATTGCATGGCACTATATCGAACTGTATAGCATTGTGATAGTCAGGGTGAAAATGAAACAGTTTTTTTTCAGGAAGTCACTGTATACTGTAAATTTTAGCTACCAAAAACATGGGCAGGTCGTACGTTGGGGGATAGCCTAGCTACAAGGCTCTGTTATGATTTTACTTTATTATATATAAAAGCCTGCACCTATACTAGATAGGGACTTGTGGCCTACTGTTGGCCATTTAGTTCACACAATTGCCACACGAGGGAGATTACTGTTAACAGATATTTCCAACTGAACTCCTAGTATACCGCAGTTCCATCTATCCACAATGGAAACATGTAAATATCGCCTGGGGGCGGGCTAGTTGGGGCACAGCGTGAAGAATTATTAAAGGGCCGTCAAATAAAAACTATTTGAAGAAGAGTTCTTGGTTCGCTATGGTTACCCTAGATTTCTAGGCTGTCATATCTATTTTTTCTGTTACCAGGTACCAAGTGGTCAGGGTGGCCTGTGTGGCCAAACTTGTTCACATTTATCTCACCAGGTGAATAGAGTACGCAGTTTGTGTATGGCCGGAATCAACTAAAATAGGGGGACCAAGTGGTGCCACCTCTTAACCGTTGCTAGTATTACACCACAGTTGTTAGTCAACTCAGAAGAAAATGTCAACTTTTCAGGGACTAGGAGCCTAGTCAGAACTCAGGGTAGATCAGTGAGACTTGGAAAAGAACCATTTAACACAGACTTGTAGCAAATATATTGACCACTAATATCAGCAAATCTATTGTAGCAAATCTATTGACCACTAAAAATCTATTGGACCTACTATTTTTTCATTTTACTTCGTAGATGAGAGAAGAATGGCAACATCCGTCTAAGCAGAGATGATGCAATAGTGTATGATACTAGTTTTTTCACCGAACCCCGTTAGCTCGGTCAGATACGGAATAAGAGTCGTATGCCATGATAATCAAATGGGGTCCTTACCTAGCTCATTTGGATGTGCTGTCACGCTTTGAAGTCACAGTGATCGTATCAAGTTCACGTGACTACATGTAATTGTGAATAACCTCAAGAGTAAAATATTCTGTTTCTCATTACCCGCCTTCCTCTTTACCCTTCCTTTCATGTATGAGCCCCTCCTGCACCCCCCCGAAAAAAATGAAAAAATACGGACCACTTTATGATATATTTCAGACGTAAAAAAATAATTTCAAATTGCACACATTTGCAACATGATTTTTGTTTCTCAATAGTCATATATTTCAGACTAGTTCTAAATTTTAGAAAAATGAAGAAGGGTTATTAATCAGATCCCAATATAGAAACTCCATTTCAAAATATTTGCAAATACATGTTACAAGGTATTAGGGCACGAGACGACAGGTTTGCGGTTAATCTCGGAGTGATAGAGTTAAATACTCATAGATGTATGCATGAAAAGAACATTTTCATTGTTAAACATTCATGTACTTTGTTTGATTGTTGGCAGTTTCGATTTTTTTCTCAGTCCAAACACAATGAAAAGGAAACGTGTCCAGTCCTTTAAAAAATAAAACGAAGTAACGAACACTTAAATAAATAACCGACCATAAAGTCAATTTTTGATTTTGACTTCTGCTTCCAAGTTTCCCAAAGGAACGTGTTACTGGGCGGCATGCCGGTAGTCATAATGTTTAACACCCCACCGTTGTATTGGGTGAAGTTTTACGATATTAGTAGTATGTGAGTTGAAGTATCATACTGCAGTCATAAATCTCCGATAACCATCTCTTAAGCCAACTTTCTGGGTCAGCGGCAACTGAGTTAGTCAGGTCAAACGGCTTATCTGAATTGTAAATCAGTTTTATTAAATCCTGCGGGACTGCTCGAGATAGCTTTTATATGCGCAGGCACGATTGTTCGGAGGATAGACTCGTATTGAAACAGAGGCCGGGTAGACATTTGATCATTAGCAGGTGCAGCTGAGAGAGGTGTGGTACTCGCTTCTGCGCTGCATTCCGGCAGGTAAATTTCATCTGGGCTGCAAGCAATCCTACAGGTAAGTTTCATCTTTGGCACTCGCTGACGCAAGCATTCCCGCAGGTAAGTTTCATCTTTGGCACTCGCTGACGCAAGCATTCCCGCAGGTAAGTTTCATCTGGGCTGCAAGCATTCCTACAGGTAAGTTTCATCTTTGGCACTCGCTGACGCAAGCATTCCCGCAGGTAAGTTTCATATGGGCTGCAAGCATTCCTACAGGTAAGTTTCATCTTTGGCACTCGCTGACGCAAGCATTCCCGCAGGTAAGTTTCATATGGGCAACAAGCATTCCTGCAAGTAAGTTTCATATGTGGCACTCGCTGACGCAAGCATTCCTGCAGGTAAGTATCATATGGGCTGCAAGCATTCCTGCAAGTAAGTTTCGTATGTGGCACTCGCTGCTGCGCTGCATTCCTACAGGTAAGTTTCATCTTTGGCACTCGCTGGCGCAAGCATTCCGGCAAGTAAGTTTCATCTTTGGCACTCGCTGACGCAAGCATTCCTATAGGTAAGTTTCATCTTTGGCACTCGCTGCTACTTTGCAAGCATTCCCGCAGGTAAGTTTCATCTATGAACAGATAAGTTTCATTTATGACTCGTTCATTGTCACAGCTTACCAGTGCTTACAGGTCGTCTGAGCACTTTTTTCAAGTCCCACAAATTTCATAGGTGGAGTAAGCATTACTAAAGGAAAGAAATGTATGAAATCCATGCAAAGAGATACTATCATGAGTATCATATACCTTTCCTTTGGGTATCGCCACTTGTACCTTATACACTTTTGCTGTCGGTAGCTTATTTGATCAAAACAGTACGATGATGGAAAAATGACTGCAACTCCAGCATGATATCGGTATTCATCTGAAAGCGCATTGCTTTCCAATGAATCCCAATATGACAAGGTTTGGATAGTTTTCAAACATTTTGTTGTCTTGTGCATTGGGCAAAGGTAGTCCCAGCATTGAAAGAGTTAACCCACATCTGAGACGGATCCAGAATGTCCGTGTTTAAGTTCGTTCTGTATGCGACAGGGTGTCGTTTTAACAGAGAGGTACATGAAGATCTACCTCACTGGCTTTAAACAAAACTAAAGTAAAGGGAGAACACTAGCAAGAAAATCAACATTTTAAATTGTAGATGGGTCTCGGCGAAATCCTCAACCCTCCTTTGTATCTGCATTTGAGCCTGGTCAAATGATCCTTGGATATTCTCCCTATATTCTCATTCTCACATTTACATGTTTCAAACTTTTTTGTGGCAAACAATGAAATAACTCTCCGGTCTCTATGCAATTGACATCCTGAAACAAGCATTATTTACTTGTTACGAAAATAATGGAATAAGTATAAAGGAAGGATTAGACTCTAAGGACTTATCAGCTCGAGGCCTCTGGCTTAACCATACAACCTGAAACATGTGGTCACCTTAGAGGGTTGGTCAACTTCGAGGGGTGGTCACTTCGAGGGGTGTACTGTTTTTCCAATGAGTTCGACAGTCATCTGATCTTTGAATTACATCAGGAACTATTTATTTGAAAATAAATTTCAAATAAATAGTTCCTGATTACATCCAATAAAGGCTAATTCGAATACATGTCTTATCTCGATCTATGGAGAGCCGTTGTAATGTCATGGGTTAGAAAATCCTAGTCGTGCAGAAGTATGAGCGTTGCGGATAACAGGAGGGCTGATTAAAGGCACCGCTCACAGCTAGTTAGAGCCTAGCTACTAGGCGTTACTGTGTTTTGCTTTACCATATGCAAATGTGTGCTTGCACCTATATTACATAGGGGCTTGTGGCCTGCTGTTGGTCATTAAGTTAACCCAAATGCCACTTGAGAGGGCCTAGACAGTCACATTTGGTCTGTCTTGAGAGGAAAAAGAAAGGCATAAAATCTTTAAAATCCCAAGATGATTCTATTTTCACAAATTAACCCCATAATCCACCAGAGACAACTGCCAGCACTCAACTACCCTGGATTTCTAGGCTGTCACGTGTAATTTTCTGTCTTCAAGTTTTTTTGTTATCAGATACCAAGTAGCCAAGGTGGCCTGAGGGGCCAGATTAGTTCACAATTATCTTCATAAGTTACGCATACACTGTTTATATGCTAGTGTAGTCTCTCTCTCTCTCTCTCTCTCTCTCTCTCTCTCTCTCTCTCTCTCTCTCTCTACAGCAGGAAACTATCAAGTGAAGTTTGGCCACAGGTACAAGGCTGTGACAATATCGAGGTCAAGTATATCTCCTTACCGAAGACTGACCTGGAGCAGACTGTGGCACCAGTCTATGGCGACACGAAGGTATGTAATTCCATCCTCAAGTATCCGCTGAGAGGGCCATTCACATTCTCTAGGGTTGTTGATTTCAAGTCACATCAGGTGATCACTTACCTGGCGCTTAATTAGGTACCGCCCCCTTGCTGTAACTCCACACCCTGTCAGTGCACGGAATGTGTCCATTACATACCCGCGGTGCCAAGTTTAGACAGCCAGGAATGCTGTTCGTTTCATTCAGGTATGATTGACCTTCTCGGAATCACACAGAAATAGTCATGATTGAATGTGATCTGACCTATCATTTCTGTTTCGAACTATCCACTTATAAGTTTTATGGGACCGTTCATTTGAATTAAGAATTGGCTGCTTGGAAATGCTTTTAACGAATTGTATGTTAAGTGAACTTTTTATTTCAGATTCGAACTATCTACTTATAACCTTATGTTATGGAGCCGTTCATTTATGGTACGAATTGCCGGCTTGGAAATGCGTTTGCTTGTATGTTATGGGAACGAATTGTATGTCATGATTTTATTTCAGATTCGACCAATCTACTTAAAACCTTATGTCATATAACTGTTCATTTTAGGTAGAGATTACTTGATTGGAAATGCTGTAATTGTATGTCGACCATGGACACGAATTGTATATTATGGAAGCTTTTATTCCATATTCGAACTACAGGAATCTACGTATAACCTTATGTTATGGAACCGTTCATTTCAGGTACGAATTACTTGCTTGGAAATGCCTTTAATTGTGTGGTATGAGAAGGAATTGTATGTCATGGAACCTTTTATTTCAGATTCGAGCTATCTACTTTTAAGTTTATGCTATAGGACCGGTCATTTCAGGTGCGAATTGCTTGCTTGGAAATGCCTTTATTGTATGGTATTGGGACGAATTGTATTTTATGGGACCCTTTATTTCAGATTCGAACTATCTACTTATAACTTTATATTATGGAACCGTTCATTTAAGGTACAAATTGCCTGCTTCGAAATGCTATTAATTGTATTTCATAGTAACGAATTGTATGTTATGGAACCTTTTTTCAGGTTCGAACTATCTACTTATAAGTTTATGCTATAGGACCGGTCATTTCAGGTGCGATTTGCTTGCTTGGAAATGCCTTTAATTGTGTGGTATGGGAACGAATTGTATGTGATGGAACCTTTTTTTTCAGATTCCAACTATCTACTTATACGTTTATGTTATAGGACCTTTCAATCCAGGTACGATTTCAGGTAAGAATTAACTATGTATACTAAAGCTGAAGCGTATGGAACCATTTTAACTCAGGTACGAACCAGCGAAGTAATACGAATGCATGTATGTTATGGGTACTTCCAATTTATGTATGAATCACCTGCGTAAAGAAACGTATACTTTAATGTCATGGAACCTTTCAAATCATGTGCGAACCGGGAAAAAACTCCCGACGGAATAGTGAAAGGTAAAGGTATTCGGTTTATAGCTTTGTATCCACCAAAGCGCTCACACGACCTTCCTCCCCTAGCAGGCCTGTACCCACGGAAACCATTTCAATCCCCCGGGGGATATTACAGAGCAACTAGCAGCATATAGCGCACACGCTCTAAGCACTGCCTTATTTATGCCAGGTACCCATTTTGCAGCTGGGTAGACTGAGGCAATATGGAATAAACTGTCTTGCCGGGAATTGAACCAGCGACCCTCTGATTACTAGTCCGACACCTAACCAACTGAGCTACTTTGTTCCCATGCCTCCATGGGATATTTCACCTGCAACCTCACGCTTGGGAGCCAAGCATCGTGACCACGACGAATGGGTCCCCTGGTAATGGGCTGGGCATCTATACATCTCACATTGTGACCAAGAGATCTGAACTTTGGTCTCATTGTGAAGTGTCTGCAAGCATCAGCCCAACACTGCAGAGAGCAATACTGTCACCGATCAGGACGAGAGGAACGGCACAACGAACATCACAAGGTGTCCAACTGCGACAAACCTCAAAACGTGCGACAAGACAAGCTCTTTAGTGCCTGGTTTACTAAGGAATCTTTCGGGAATCATGACCAAATGATTGTGTTAAATATTTCACATGCATTTCCAAACACAGATTGTACTTAGAAAAAACGTTAACTCTATGTATTGATATGTATTGATCGATATAGGTCTTCAATATGGTTACAAAGCTGACATGCTAGTGACACCTGGTGACATTATTCAAACTGATTTTTCGCACAGCGCCCATCAAAAAATGCTGTGTTCCAGGACCTGCTCCAAGACTCGATAACTTGGACACCCCTGACATTCGAGACCTAGCAATATCAGATTCCTCAGTACTTGTTGTGTGTACAGCACGCTCCGCATAGAGTGACCACAACCAGTATGACTCAACATGATCTTAGCCAAGATTTCTAGGCTGTCATATGTAATTTTGTTTGTCTTCAAGTTTTTAATTTACCAGGCACCAAGTAGTGAAGTTGGACAGTGGCCAAATCGGTTCACATGTTTCTCTCCAGGTGAATAGAGGACTGTGTTCGAGTCTGCCACCTAGAATTACTATAGATAGGAGGAAGGTAAAAAAGGTAAAGGTATTCGGTTTAGAGTCTTGTATCCACCGAAGCGCTCACACGACCTTCCTCCCCTAGCAGGCCTGTACACACGGAAACCATTTCAATCCCCCGGGGGATATTTCAGAGCAACTGGCAGCATATAGCGCACACGCTCAAAAAACTGCCTTATTTATACTAGGTACCCATTTTGCAGCTGGGTAGACTGAAGCAATATGGAATAAACTGTCTTGCCCAAGGACAGACCAAAGTGCCCCGGCCGGGAATTCAACCAGCGACCCTCTGATTACTAGTCCGACACCTAACGAACTGAGCTACTTTGTCTCTACAAAATGCGGAAATAGTAGTGCCATCTATCTACCATTGCTGAAACTACACCACAGTGCTTAGTCAACTCAGAAGGGAATGTCAACCTTTCAGGGACTAGGAGCCTAGTTTACCGTGTTCTTTAAAGACAATTGTAGTCGCTTATACTTGTCTTGTGGTTTCTTATGATAAATATATACTGGGTAAATAAATTCTATATTTTAAGATTAATTTTAGGTAATGATAAGAAGGAACTTGAAATGTTGTAAAAGATTCTGAAATAACCAAAAGGTTCCATTTTCGCTCCTAAACTCATGACATATATGTAGTTTCATTTAATGTAGTTCTATTTAACCTTCCAGAATGTGAAGACAATATTCTTATTTTATTTTATTTATTACAAGTCTTGATGCTTACTGTGTCATAGATCAGAGGAGAATTTAGGGAGATTTATCTTAACTGTTTTATGTTGCAAAGCAGTGTCAAGGCAAGAAATCAGTGTGTACGTAAAGAGTCGAAATCGCCGAGTTCATTTGTGAAAGTTGGCTTGTCGCACATTTTGAAGGCACTGTCGCACGCTTGTGCGACTGTTGGACAACATTAAAAAATAAAGTCGAGATGGGAGATCGATGCTGGCGCCCTCTATAATTAAGCCACGGACTTTACTACACTGGCACATGTAAGTCGTTGTCATCACTACATTGGTTTTTTTATAACTACATTGGTTGATGAACTCTATAGGACATGGTTCGTTTTTAGGGACTAGGAATATGGTTTATATTTAGGACTTTGACTGTGACTCTTAACATATCTTTGTGTTAATTGCTATTCTTAATGACGTCTCCTTTACGTGTCCGTTACTTAGTGTCTCTTTACAAAGTTCCACCTTTAACCCATTAATGCCCACTGTGGCCAAACGCAGCCTGACAATTTTGTTGACATTTTTCAGCCAAAAGAAAGTTTGGGAAACTATTTGAAGGAGAAATGTTCATTAGATCCTTATCAACATATCTCCTTCAAATATTTTGTAAAATCATTCTTAATTTCCAAGTTATCGTCAAAATTATCAATGATCTAGACGAGAATTTCAGAGAAAGTTTTAAGCATTAATGACTGCTCCAAAAGGGAGTTTTGGTCAAGGGTACTTACCCCATATTGAAATATGGAAAATCGATACAACCACAAGTCCCCCACTTAAGTCTGGAAAAATAAAGAAATAATCATGTTTACCCCATCTCAACCCCCCCCCCCTACCCCCACATGTAGTGTTCGAAATCGGTCACAATTATCAGGATCAATCATCGGTCCATCTGAATGACCGATGATCGATTAATAATCAAAGTTGTATATGCGCAGTTTTCCTTTGGTAGTCTTGGCTTGTTCAATGGTTCTTGGCTCCATTAAAAAAAAAAGCTAATATAACTCTCTTTAAATGCCCCTTGAACCCCTTAGTATTACTTGTTACAGCACTGCTTGATATTAATTAAGATTTTGCAGGCTTTAGTGGAGTCTCTTAATTGATCAATAGGCTATTTCTAGATACAATTTATTTTTTCAAGATAATCAAAATAATCGATCTTATAAAATTGCAATCGATCATCAAAATCAGAGGTTGAATGAGCGATTAATCGGCATGTCCGATTAATCGGACAATCCCTACCCACATGTGTCCCAAAACAATGGAGATATGCCCATACCATCCTCTTCTGCCATGGGAAAATACTTCTTTCCATTTTTGTCGACTTCTGTCAAATTCATAAAATCATTAATGCTCACAAAGGGCAAAAGCAGCATTACAATTTTAGTGGAATCGTTCAAGTAAAAGAACAGTTGAAAACATTTTAGAAGGGAAAATACTATTCAAAATATTAGCAACAACTCTCCATCAAAGAGTTTGTAAAATCATTGTCAATTGCAAAGTTATTGTCAAAAGTATCCAAAATCCTGACGATCATTTCTGGAGGAACTCTTATGAACTCTTAACTAGGTTAAGTATATTTATATGATTATATCAATGCTATTTCAGGGAATTTCCGTCTGAACGTTTTCCTTCCAGCAAAAGTGAGTAACCCAAGGTTTGCACTGAGGTTCCTAGTATAAGGACCATTTTCGCAGAAGACGTTGAACCTTTGAACGCGGAAGAA
>OZ012694.1:8485872-8513372 GCA_963942565.1 Maea johnstoni
CACCCCTTAACTGGACAACTTAATCCCTGCCATACATTTACAAGTTAATACTTACCATGATAGTCCTGGTATGATGTATGTATAAACGAGTTGTTAGCTTTGTTATACGGCTAGCTTCGCCGTCCATCCGCAAGCTGAGGGCAGAAAATGTGTGGATAGTCTGAGTAAAAGACTACACCCTTTATCTCATAAAATGCTTGTGCCTCTTTAAACGAATTTCACTAAAATGCCGTTGCATCAAACTTCCATTTTGGAAATGAGATGTAAACGGATCTCATTGAAATTTGGCATAAATGTAGCCAAGCGTATTATAAAGGGAAACGTATCATTTTTCCAAGTTTGATTTTCGTCCAGTTATAAATGCAATCTAGAATCTAAAAAAATCAACACTACTTCTGAAAGAAATGGTTATAGCATTTAAATGGGGTAAAACAGAACAAATGATAATCTTCCCTCTTTGGATTCGAGTCTGAAGGCTCTCTTCCTCTCTCTCCTTTCTTCTTTTGAACACCTAAAATTATTACAATGACAAACGACCACTTCTTGCTAATATGTTATGACACTGAATGGCCTTTGAGTGCCAATGTGCTTTTCAACCCGTATTCACTCACACCATCTGTACTTGAAAATAGTACTTTGATGCAGTTTAGAAAGTTGTCATTTTTTCTAAAATTATACGGCCTTTTTTAACATTATGATCAAGTCTAAGCTTCACATCATTTAAAGTATGTTTGCCTATATAAATAAATATATATTTCAGAATTATATATATATATATATATATATATATATATATATATATATATATATATATATATATATATATATATATATATATATATATATATATATATATATATATATATATATATATATATATATATATATATATATATATATATAAATATATATATATATATATATATATATATATATATATATATATATATATATATATATATATATATATATATATATATATATATATATATATATATATATATATATATATATATATATATATATATATATATATATATATATATATAGGAACCATATAGAATATGCTTGATCAAGTAGCGGTTAGGGGTAAATTATTTCTAAATCAATCTAAATATCGATAGAAATCAGCCCTAAACTGAATGAACACGTGACAGTTTATCCGTCAAAGTCACTATATTGCCATTGCTGTACAAGACGGCCCCTGAGCCAAGATGTGCATGTAGTTCCAGATGGAGAGACCTCTATCGGCGAATGTTGACACTACCTATACTTTCCAGCTGCAGACCGTTGCTTGTTTACATCCAGAAAGTCATGAACCGGGACACATCGTGACCGACCCGAAACACAAGGAAGTAAAAATAACTCTTGTTTTGTCACGAGGTGAGTGGTTTAAATATTTACTCAAACTACAGATTGTCCAAAAGTGTAATTTCAAGTTGCTGAGTGCAGTCTCGGATCTGTATGATCCGAACGTCTGATGAGGAAGTGATTTCTTTCTTGACAACCAAGTTCAAGTTGTCTGAAGTTTCTGCAGTCTCAGTGCAGTGAGTTTCAGAGATTTCTTATCTACACATTTAGCAGGTAAGATACTGGCTAAGCAGGCTAACCCTAATTTACTTTCGGGCTTATTATGTACCTTTGAGAAGATACCCATCTCTATGTTCCATTCATGATTGAATTTGACAGGTATTTTGTGAAGTTAAAGTTGAACCTTAAAGCCTATATAATTAGTAGGATATGAATTATTGGCATCTTCATCACAATATCAGTGACATCTTAGAGAACACCCATCTCTCTGCTTGATGTGATGTACAGTACCAAGGCCAAGGTAGCTAAATCTTTGAAAAAAGCTTTTTTGTTCTTGAAAAACATTGATTCTTATTGGTTACCGTAGCAAAAATCCAGGGTGTGGTTGTTGTTGTTTGAGATCCGTAACCGCGTTGTTCCCACGGGGTCAACTCCCAAAGGAGGACCTACGGAGATGGTAAAGGTGCAGCTGGGGCGAATCATGACCATCCGACCAGTATTCAACCGACCACTTTCAATGCGACCCCTCGAATTACCGACCGCTACCATACCGGCTCCTATTAAAATTACATATTCTATGTTCATTTCCCTGCACATTAAACAGTAAACTAAAAAGGAAACATGTATTCACTACTCACATTGACATTATGGAAGGAATTAATGACGACTTTAAAGAAGGAAATGAAGGAATAAAAGACCTAATCTCGGCCAGCCGTGAAATGAATTACAATGTATCAAATGAACTACGGCAGTGAAATGAATTATCAAACTACTTCCAACTGCTTATGTACTAATATTTTCAACCTATCTATGTACTGAGATAATAAAAGTTGTAGTTTATTGCTAGTTAAATAACATGATGATGTGCTTTGACTGACCGGCTCCAGACTATAGTCTGTCTGACTCGAGTTTGGCAATCACTTTTGCCACTTTTTTGTGACAAAACGTTCCAGTTTTCCATCCAAACTTGGCAAATATGTTAGGAGCACTACACCGTGTTTGTACAAACATACTTTTTGTCTCAACTCTGCAAAATGCTGATTTTGCTCATTAGGTCCCATTGTAAAATGTGTCCATTGCCAACAATACAATCTTGCGTGTTTGTATTCTGTTTGCGAACAATACAAACACGCAAGATTGTATTGTTGGCAATGTGCACATTTTACAGATGGGACCTAATGAGCAAAATCAGCATTTTGCAGAGTTGAGACAAAAAGTATGTTTGTACAAACACGGTGTAGTGCTCCTAACAGAGGTTTGCCAAGTTTGGATGGAAAACTCGAACGTTTTTGTCACAAAAAAAGTGGCAAAAGTGATTGCCAAACTCGAGTCAGACAGACTATAGACTGCCGCCGCCGCTCGCCGCTGTGAGCAATTAGTGAACACCACGGGCGGCCGACAGTTCCCATTTTTCATGAATAAATGTGTGTGTTTCCTTGTAATCAATGCAGAGATACGTTACTTATAAATTGACACAAACAAATTCATTCACATACATTTATGTAATAAAGAAATAAAAAAAATGTTGGTCGGCACGTCAACGAGCCGCTCGAGAATGGGTTGCTCGAGGACGGGTCACTCTGGCAGTGGTCGGATGGTGGGTAAATCAGCTGGGGTACTACATGTACAGGTCTGTCCTGTGCACACCTATAGTCTGTCTGACTCGAGTTTGGCAACCACTTTTTCCACTTTCTTTGGGAATAAAATGTTTGAGTTTGCCATAAAATTTGGCAAAACTCTTTGGAGCACTACTACTGTACGGCGTGTATGTACATGTATAAACTTTTCGTCTCAACTCTGCAAAACTTCTTATTAGTTCCCATTGTAAAATTTATCCATTGCCAACAATTGCCAACAATACAAACACATGAGATTGTATTGTTGGAAATGGGTAAATTTTACAATGGGACCTAATGAAAAAAATAAACATTTTGTGGAGTTGAGACAAAACGTATATGTTTATACATACTAGGGCTGGGCTCGATAAGCACGACATCGAGTGATCGGCAAAGTCGTAAGATCGATGTTCAACATGAGAAGACATCGATTGCCGAACTCGATACGGCCCCCCCCTACCTCCATTGTTTTCCCTACCCCCAAAATACAAAAGAGCCTACCCTATTCTTTAAAAAGACCGCGGCGCTGAGCCGGCAACAGTCGGCCGCCATTGAAACTGCACTACAATAGATACTATTGCGCGCGGTAGTACTTGGAAAAGTGTGGAGAGGGCCATGCAATGTATTTTACAAGGTGATGGTCCGGCCCCCACCACACTTTTCCAAGCACTACAGCGCGCAACAGAATCGAGTTGAGAAAATCGACATCGAGAAAAATTAGGCAATTAATCGGATGGCAAAAAAAATGGCTGATGAGCACAGCCCTAATACATACACATAGAAGTTCTCCAAAGAGGTTTGCCAAATTTGGATGGCAAACTCGAACGTTTTGTCACAAAGAAAGAGGAAAAAGCGATTGCCAATCTTGAGTCAGACAGACTATAGTCGGCTGTGGTAAATATAATGTCAACATATAGGGAGATCCTCATAAGCCATATACCCTGTTTTGCATCCTCATTACTATGTTGAATTACTAAGTTTTAGCTACACTTATCACGTATGTGCAGGTGCATGCCAAAATGTAAAAAGAAATGTGGACTACAACGATTTGGTGCGATCAATCTTTTAATCGTTTAATAATTAAAGCAAGCTATATAGACATTAACTATGGGGGGGGGGGGGGGGGGGGGGGGGTTGGCTTGAAGCAGTCTGTGTGATGAAGTTTCCTTCACATAGTTACTTCACATAAGTAGACTGGCCTAGTTATGATAGAGGGAGAGAGAGAAGCTGATATGATTCCAGTTACCAATAATTCATCACTTCACAGTAAAAGCAATTGAATATTTGTATGGGAGTGTGCTAAACTTCATTGTAAAATTAAAGCAAGCTATATAGACATTTACTATTAAGGTAGCTTATGGAATTAAGTTTTGGACCCAGTTCTTCCTCTTAAACCATGCTTTTCTTCAACTATTTAACTTAAATACAATGTCTATATTGCCTAAACTGTAACTCACAAAGTAAATTGTAAGTTACGTTTTAGATCAGATTTTGATAAACATTTCTCCAAATATCTTCTAGAAATGCTATCATTTGAGAGATGGCAATTCAAGGCATACATAGTATATAGCAAGGACAGTTCAAGCAAAGAAATTTGTTTTAATAGAAAAAGAATTGTTAATTGTTATCAGATATACATAACCTAGGTTATGTATACTTCTGTGTTTGTATATTTGTTAATTAATGCAAATTACCCATCGGGAGACAAGACAATACATAGAAAAGCTGCAGACCCGTTACTTAGTTGCCACACTTCTATTTCTATAACAAACTGAAGCTGAGACTAAGGGCAAGCCAAATAACTGCATATAAAAGTTAGAACAGGTCCCTCAATAAGGTACTAAAAAGTCCTACTTTGGACTGCGGTTCAATGACTGCATGTGGATTTCTGGTATATAACAAATAAAGGAGCTCACTCCATGACCTGCTTACCTAGAAGTACTCATTGTATTCCAGCATTCAATTTAGCATGACAAGGGTTAAAGGACATGCCATTGTATATTGTACAAGTCTCAAGTGAGTGGTATGATAAGATTTATCAGTTTAAACTTTGTTCGTCCAAGTGCCTTGGGCAATGGCCTACAGCTAAGCTTACACAATAGGACAGAGAGGAAGTCAAAACTACAAACACAGGCCATGCAGGGCTCAAAAGTAACCTCCTAGGTCAGGGTTCAACAATAACCTTCAAGGTCAGGGCTCAAAATTAACCTTCTAGGTTAGGGTTCAACAATAACTTTCAAGGTTCATAGTCCAACATTTAACTTTAAGGTCAATGCAGAATAAGAACATTTAAGAGAACTCTTGAAATACTTTTCAAGGTTAGGGTTTAATGGCTACCTTCATGGTCAGGGCTCAATATCAATCTTCTAGATTAGGGTTCAACAGTTACCTTCAATGTCAGGGTTCAACTTTAACCTTTAATAAGGGCAGGGTTCAACAGGTCAGCAATAACCTTCAAGGTAACGGCTAAACATTAACTTTCTACTTCTAGGTCAAGGCAGAACAACAACTTTAAAAGGCCAAAAACCAACAGTAATTTTCAAGGTTAGGGTTCAATGGCTACCATCAAGTTAAGGGTTCAAAAACAACCTTCTAGATCACGGTTCAAAGTTAACTTTCAAGGTCAGGGTGCAACTCGCCAACAATAACCTTAAAGGTCAGGGCTAAACATTTACTTTCTGCTTCTAGGTCAAGGCAGAACAACAACCTTAAGAGGTCAGGGTTCAACTATAATTTTCAAGGTCAGGGTTCAACATTAACCTTTGAGGTCAGGGCTAAACATTAACTTTCTGCTTTTAAGTCGAGGCAGAACAACAACGTTAAAAGGTTCAGAAATCAACTGTAATCTTCAAGGTCAGGGTTCAACATTAACCTTTAAGGTCAGGGCTAAACATTAACTTTCTGCTTCTTAAGGTCAAGGCAGAGCAAAAACCATAAAAGGTCAGAAATCAACTAATCTTCAAGGTCAGGGTACAACTGGCCAACAATAACCTAAAATCACAGCTAAACATTAACTTTCTACTTTGAGGTCATGGCAGAACAACAGCCTTAAAAGGTCAGAAATCAATCATAATTTTCAAGGTCAGGTTTTAATATTAACCTTAAAGGTCACGGCTAGGGCTGTCATCGTTACAGACCTGATGGATGAATGAAAATAGATCAGGCCTAAACAAAAAATATGTTTGTTTCCTATTACATGCTAGAAAAAAATAGGGTAGGTAGGTAGGTAGGGAATTTATTTTATTTTATCATATATTTTTTTTTCTAGAGAAGTGGGGTATCCAGATCTATTCAAATCCACAGAACTAGTATTATATATACATGCTGATATTTGATGTTTTCTTTTTTCTTTTTTCAATTTCCTTTGTATGACGTTCATGAAACATGAAGCAGTTATAAATTTTTACCTTTCTTTTTTATAAAGACAATATTTTGGGCAATAAAAAGTTTAGGGTAGGGGCAAAAAATTAGGGTAGGTAGAGTAATTATATAGGAAACGAACATCTTTTTTTTTAGGCCTCAGGTGCCAATTGATTTGACACCCGGTTTCTAAATCCTGGCCAAGACTGTGCCTTAGACTCACTGATATACCCTGAGTTGATTTCAGTCCAGGTTTAGTTCTGTATTTATCTTCAAGGGGAACCCACTTGATCTGTTTGATGCAACCTCTTAAAACTGTGCTGCCATATAAAGTTTGATAGACACATCAAACCTACTAAGGCCAAGAAAAAAAAATTGTTTGTTTCCTGTAACGGTCTGAAAAAATTAGGGTAGGTAGGTCGGTAACAATCTTTTTTTGCATTATTTTTTTGGTCAAAAATGTGTTTTATGCATGTTTTACGTTGATTGGGAGTTGGGAAGGCAGAAAAAACTTTAGGATAGGAATTTATTTAAATTAAAACTTGTTAAGGTAGGGTTAGGCCACTCCAATTTAATTACTTGTCTTACAAGCTTTTTTTGGAAAAAAAATCCTGTCAGACTCCAAAAAAAAAGAAAAAAAAAAGTCATCTTTGGTGTCTTACGGACGAAAGTGGTTTTGAAATTTTCTGTCAGACTCCAAAAAAAAAAGAAAAAAAAAGTGCAAGTTTTAAGAATATTCTTTATAAGTGTGATTCAGTCAACTACAGGAAGCTATCATTGCTGTAGTAGAGCCTCAGACTTGAGGAGGTATACCTCCCACATTTCAGGTTACAGGGATTAATAGATTGATTGATTTTATTTAGTTGAGAATAGGTTGGTAGAAACATATCGCTACCAGTCCTAGTCGTCAGACTCTAAGAAAAATAAAATAAATAAAAAGTCACATTTTTCAACTTTTTTTTTTATTCCAAAATGGCTCATTTCCTACCTCCTGAGCACGTAAGACAAGTAAATAAATTGGAGTGGCCTTACAGGAAACAAACAACAAACACCCAGTATATATATATATATAGTGTTGGTGGCATCATACCTAACGCAGCCTGCATGAGAACCAGGCTAGCAAGCATTGGGGTTAATAGACCTGTGCTGATTGTACCTGACATAGCCTTAAGGAATACACATATTTATGCCTAAAAAAAAAGATGTTTGGTTCCTATTACCCTACCCTACCTAGTTTTTGTCCCCTTCCCTAAAGTCTTTTTGGCCAATCCTGCTGAAATGAACAGTTCCTACCCAAAAATAGCCTCACCATCCTAAATATCAATTCTCCAACCACTTAATTATAAATTTCTGGATGAACAGAAGTACAATTAATGCATATAACGACAATAACAACAAGGCAAACTTTTATTGAAGCCATCCAACTCCAGGGAATCGTGTGAGATAAAGAATATATAAAAAAAAAAATTAAATTAAGAAAAAAAAAATTCCCTACCTACCTACCTACCTATATTTTTTTAGGACGTAATAGGAACCAAACACTTTTTTTTTTGGCCTTATGATGTACATGCAGCATCCCTGTCTCTCACCAAAAGAGGCCTTTTCTGTCTTGCTATAGGGATGAATGGGTTAACAGATGCATGTTTAACCTGGGATACCCTGAGGGTATATACACAATGCTCAGGGCTCAACAGTACCCGGTCAACCCAGATAATCAGGCAGGGCAAGATCAGATAGTCCTGCCAGGCGTTCAGGTTGCCCCGCCAATTTGATAGCAGTTACCTTGTTTAACCTTGACATTGAGACAGTTAAAAAATTTGTGATTTTTAAGAATTTTGAGTTTATGTTATTTCTGTATATTTTTCTTTCCCATTTCATTTCCAACTTAACCCTTTATGACTTTTCAAGGTTGCTGTCAACTGTATTGTTTCAAAGGATCCTGTTATGAATTCATGCACCTCTCAATTTCCATTCCAATGTTAAGATAGTCAAGTGGGGCAAGTTGAGGGCTTGTTCAGCTTGCCCGTAATGATGTTTTTCCACTTGCCCGAAATGATGTTTTTCCATGACTATGGGGCTTTTAGCAGAGGGATGTTTGAAATTCAAAATTTCTGCTCGTCCAGATTTAGCTGCTAATCTACTTCAAATCCTTTTACCAGCTACATAAATAAATAGCCTATTGTGCCAAAAAATGCAATTTACTCTTCAGCTATGTCCTAAAAGATGGTTTGTTAGGAAAATGTTTGGTTATTACCCCCAAAAAGGTCAAAATTTTAAGTTCTTCATAGGAAATTTTACCTGTCCAAAAAGGAGGTTTTCAGGAAACAGCCTGCCTTAAATACAGGCAGGACAGGGCCTGGCTAAGTCCCTGGCTATCTGTTATTCCCGAGCCCTGTTGCTATTCTGTATATGCTCCATGCATCCATTCTCAGGTATTTATCAATCAGTCTGACCTACACTTCGTCAAAATTCAGTCTTGCTGTCTGATTTTACCTGACATAGCCTCAAGGAATACACATATTTATGATGTGTATGTATGCAACATATCTGTCGCCATCTGATTTTATAAATTACTACCTAGGAGGACCAGCTGTTACTGTTACTACTATTCATGCCTGGGGGCAGGCACTTAACCAGGCAGGAGTCAGGGTGTCATTTTGACTCCCAAACACCAGATTATTGGCAAAATGACACCCAGTTGTATTTTGTAAGATTTTCTGTATTTGTTAAGTCCAAGGAAATATTTCAACAGGTTAATTTATAGAAGACAATAGGTACATAAGATGATGTAGAAAAGCACACTATATATAAGGTTGCTATGAACATTCTTGTAAATTGGGTAACTAAATTTCGACCCCCTAAATTAAAAAAATCCTTAATTTTGACCCCCTGTTTCCAAATACTGGGTAACACCCTGCACCGGGGTCTCATCCGGACCCAGCATAACTTTTGAAAATAACTAAATCATCATAGAGCTACAACCTATTTCAAGGGGGGTTGTTGGTTGAGATCAGTCAACATTTTCCCTTCAAATGTTGTCTGAAAACATTTTAGTCAGTAGCAGGGTCTTAGCCAGGATTTCAAAAATGCCTGTCCAAAACAACAATTTCAAAATCTTTGCCCGTCCAGATTGAGCTACTTATCTACTTCAAATCCTTATACCAGCTACATTTAATAGCTTAAGTATTGTGTCAAAAAGGGTAATTTACACTTCTGCTATGTCCTAGAAGATAGTTTGTGAGGAAAATATTTACTTATTACACCCCAAAAGTCAAACTTGAAAAATCATCATAGAAATATTTGCGGGTCCTAACAGGAGGTTTTTAGGAAACTACCTGTCCAAAAGACAGGCAGGACAGGTCCTGGCTAAGTACCTGGTCAGTAGTCACAAAGAGATAACTTTATAATACTAACGGTGCTACAGTTATGAATGGGTTAACCCGTTTAACCCATTAATGCTCAAGCATTCTGCTGTCCAGAAGTTAACGTCTGGAATTCTGATATTATTGGCAATAATTTTGGAATTTTAGAATTACTTAATAACAAAATATCTGATGGAGAGTTAGTGTTCCAGGCACCAACATAAGTTTCAGAACTAACTTTTCTCGCCGGGCAAGTAGTTAATGATTTCTATTTGCCCGACATAATTTGTGGCTTGCCCGAAATAATTTATAACATATTCTAGAATGGCATGTATTAATACAGATTTAATGATTTGAAAACTATTTTCTTTCCAATTTTGTTGCATTGTTTACATATTTCTGGGTATTTGCGTAACATTTTCTATACAAAGATATGTGGACTGCTCAGAAAATCAGCTTGCCCGTTCGGGCAAGTGGAAACTAAAATGTACTTTCTTGAAAGCCACTTTTTCAAAAAATCACTTGCCGGGGCAAGCGGGCTAGTACTTATGTCGGACCCTGTGTTCAGGTCATGATAAACGTTACATCATCAAATATTTTCCTGACCATGCTTTTGCCTCAAGATTTCAACAAAATTGTCCGGCTGGTTTTGGCCGCTGTGAGCATTAATGGGTTAAAGCCCCTCTACAAAAGTGTTGTCTGGACCATTGAATAATGCTTTTAATGATAGCTTTGGAAGGAGGAATGATTTTACAAAATATCTGAAAGAGATTTATTGTTATTTTCTGATTGACATGTCTCCTTCAAATATTTTCCCAAAAATGCTTCGAACTGAAAGGCATCACAAAAATTGTCAGGCTGCTTTGGCCACTATAAGTATTAATGCGTTAAATATTTGTTTGCCATATTCATGGAGTGACCTTAATACAGGTGAACTTGGTTATGACGGACTCAATGGGACCAGGAAAATTGGTCCGTCATATGCAAAATCTGTCGTATACATATGACGAATACTTGATATGCATCAGACTGGGACCAAGCATATCGTCTGTCATATGCAAAAATCCGCTGTACAGTGGTCCGTCATATCAAAGTTCACCCGTAGTTATATTTAGGGGCCAGGGCTCGACATTGGTGCTTGCCCCATTGCCCTGGGCAAGTAGAATTTGTAAATTATAGCTGTGGGGCAAGTGAAAATTGCATCTTGCTTGCCCCACTGGGAAAGAACATTCTGTATATTTCAAGTTAACTTTTGAGAATGTGTTCAAGTTTTGTGGTCTGCCATCCAAGCTTGTCCTAGAAAATATGCTTTCACATGCCAGAACCATGTTCTACTTGGTTTTAAATGAAATATTATAAAATTATTATATACAATTTTTCAAGGGCAAGTGAAAGTTGGAGTAGGGCAAGTGAAAATTGAATCTCACTTGCCCTATGGGGCAAGTCGCTGCAAAAGTTAACGACCTGCCCTGGGGGCATTTGCCCCTAGAGCATGTGATTTTGAGAGCAGATGTTAAAATACAGTCCTGAGCCAAATGGAGCCAAATTTACAAATGGACCTTTTTAATTATCAACTGTCAAAGCACTTAAAGAATATTTTATTTCCAATTTTTATTTTCCCTTATTTTACCTAATAGTGCCCCAAAATGCAACTCAAAGTACTTATTAAAAAACACCAACCAATACTGGGTTACCTTGGACACTTATGCTTGCATGGTCCCTTTATGTCCAAGGTAAGCAAACGTGGTAGTACTTAGTAGTTGTAGTTGGTATAAAGATTTAATGTAGCTGAGTAGCTTAATCTGGATAGGGCAGAAATTACGTAATTGCTGTTTCAGACAGGAAATTTTAAATTACTGCCTAAGACCCTGTAAGGAGAGTGCATGTGAATTGTTCTTGATTAGGTGGCCTACATGTATACAGCACATAGAAGTACATGAATCCTAGCTCAAAGCTGAAGTTGCGATTGGTCTATTTGATCATCTGGACTCTGGTAATTGTGGGTAATTGTGATTGTCATACATGCATGAGGCTAAGACTTTTCCAATCCCTGGAAGTATAACTTCTCAGATGTAGTCTCGCTTGCATAACTGTTGATTGAGAGAACTTAGTAGTACTACACAGCTTCCACCGGTGTCTCACGCTCAGTTCAAGGCATAGCGTACCTGCTATCAGGTGATTTGAGGACTATGCCAGGTGAATTTTCCCATCCCTAGTAGTATACCATCTCTGGTGTAGTCTCACATAGCTGTTGACTGAGAGAACTAATAACCTATCTATACAGTCACAGTTCAAGGCATAGTGTACCTGCTATCAGGTGATTCGAGGACGCAGGCGCCTAGTGAGTTTTCCCATCCCTAGTAGTATACCATCTCTGGTGTAGTCTCACATAGCTGTTGACTGAGAGAACTAGTACCTATCTACATCACAGTTCAAGGCATAGTGTACCTGTTATCTGGTGATTTGAGGACGTTGCAGGGTGAGTTTTCCCATCCCTAGTAGTATACCATCTCTGGTGTAGTCTCACATAGCTGTTGACTGTGAGAACTAGTACCTATCTACATCACAGTTCAAGGCATAGTGTACCTGTTATCAGGTGATTTGAGGACGTTGCTGGGTGAGTCTTCCCATCCCTAGTAGTATACCATCTCTAGTGTAGTCTCACATAGCTGTTGACTGAGAGAACTAGTACCTATCTACATCACAGTTCAAGGCATAGTGTACCTGTTATCTGGTGATTTGAGGAGGGTGCAGGGTTAGTGTTCCCATCCCTAGTAGTATACCATCTCTGGTGTAGTCTCACATAGCTGTTGACTGTGAGAACTAGTACCTATCTACATCACAGTTCAAGGCATAGCGTACCTGTTATCAAGTGATTTGAGGACTGTGCAGGGTTAGTGTTCCCATCCCTAGTAGTATACCATCTCTGGTGTAGTCTCACATAGTTGTTGACTGAGAGAACTAGTACCTATCTACAGTCACAGTTCAAGGCATAGTGTACCTGTTATCAGGTGATTTGAGGACGTCGCCTCTGGGTGAGTTCACAATTCCCTAACATAGTGGAGGCAGGTCACCGACTCATAGGATATTGTGTACACTGCATTTGTTATATATACAGATTTCAGGTTAGTTTTGCAAAGAAGGGTAAGGCCTCAGCCAGGATTTCTAAATTGGTTGTACAGAAAGGGCAGCCATAAATTATCAGGTAAGAAATACATGGTATATATTTTATAATGAACTAGAGTTCAGCAGCGCGTACGATCCAGGTTTGATATGCGGTGGTGGCGCGGAAAAAGGAAACTTCTATTTCCTTGCGGGTTTCCAGTGAGCTTAGGATGGCAATTATCATTGTAGGTCCAGTTGGCCAAGAGCCCTGGCAGCTTGTTGTTCACCATTGTAAAAATCTACCGACTTAAAATGAAGATTACTTTACATTACTTTTCTATTCACAGTGTAGTGCAACTTTAGATTAGTTTCCTTGAGATTAGCAATGTATCTAAAATTCCCACCCAAATGTTTGAGTGTCCCATTTTTTGTATTTGGGTGTCCAGAAGTTCATGAATAGTGAGTTGATCTGAAGACATAAACTGATGCTTTTTCCGGGGAGTTCTAACAATATCAAACTCCGAGTTTACAATGGAAGGAATGTATCTTGTTATCTTATACTTATACCCAATCATGCCTGGAGATCTACTTGACAAGTGTCGTCTGAGCCTCTCAAAATTTTGAAAATAACTCAAGAATGAGGCATGAATTCATAAAACATTTGAAGGAGAATTGTAGATAGGGTTCTCATGAACAATTCTCCTTCAAATATTTCCTAATTGTATTGATTTTGTGAGAAAGATAACACCAAAATTGTCTGGCAGTTTTGGCTGGTACAGGCTTGAATGGGTAAAACACATAAAACCTATTCAAATAGGCCAAAATAGCTTGTGGGGTTTTATAGCTTGTGTACTGAATGGCATTTTTACTTCAGTTCTTTTTCTATAAGATGTTTATCAGAAAGATGTCATCCAAAAGAATTGGCCTTGGACTAAATGTGCATGGATGTATGATGTTGAAACCCATTCATGCCTGTAGCGCCCAGACTTCTGGACTTATTCGGTTATATCTCCATAACAAAAGCAATTATGAGAAAATATGATAAGGCCTAAAAAAAAGCTGTTTGTTTCCTGTAACCCTACCCTAACATGTTTTTATTAAAAAAATCCCTACCCTTAAGTTCTTTCCGCCCTCCCAACTCCCAAACAACGTAAAACATGCATAAAACATACATTTTTGACCAATTTTTTTTTTACCAATAACCTACCCTATTTTTTTTGGGACCGTTACAGGAAACACACAATTTCTTTTTTTAGGCCTAAAGGGAGTTGTTAATCATTAACTACCTAAGTTATTTTCAAAAGTATTATAGCTCCAGACTACACTTGTCAATGTGATTTCCTAAGCATGAGTGGGTTAACCTGCCTTTCAGGCCATATTCAGGTCTAGCCTCTTGTGGATAGATGGCACTGTGGTATGCTAGTGTGGGTACCTAGGACTGTACAACTTCATCTGGTGGGAATTGAATCAACTAAATGACCAACTTCTAAGCCACATGTCCTTATGTAGGTCTAGGCATTGAAAAACATGGGTTATACACAGTAAAGCTTAGTAGCTAGGCTAATCAGCGCTCAAAATTAGGGGGTGCCGGAAGCCCTGGGCTCCCTTGAATTCTATTTTGGTTCCATCAAATTTCTGTAGGGTGCCGAAAGATGTACGTATTTCTATACACAAAACCTTTAGTTAGCTTCTGAAGATGAAATTGGGCTCCCTGGAAAAAAAATAATTTCAAGCCCTGCAGGTAGTTTATGCAATCAAACATCGTTTTATTCCAATGAATGAAGTCTGTCTAATCATATTTCATAATCAGTTACATGTACTCCTGCATATTGCGTGAATGGATGATCTAACTGTCTAACATTAAGCTAAAACCCATCTATACGTAATTGACCCAATTGATCATATGTATCCCTAGGAATTCCACTATTAATTGTCATCTGTTGCTAAAATGATCTTTACAATGCTACCTTAGAAAAAAGAGTGATTTTACAAAACATTTGAAGGTGACTTGTTAGTGGTGTTCGAATTAACATTTCTCCCTCATATATTTTCCCAACTAGATGCAAATATTACGAAAGATTTCGCCAAAGCTGTCAGACTGCATTTGGCTGCTGTGAGCTTTAATGGGTTAATTAACTACTTGATGGGGTATCATAAAAATACAGGTGATGTTTTGATAAATATTTGACCCTCTGATCCTGCTTTTTAAGGCCTAAAAAAAGTTGTTTGTTTCCTGTAACCCTACGCTAACAAGTTTTTATTTAACAAAAACCCTACCCTAAAGTTTTTTCTGCCCTCCCAACTCCCAATCATCGTAAAACATGCATAAAACACACATTTTTGACCAAAAAAATAATGCAAAAAAAATAATTTTTTACCGACCTACCTACCCTATTTTTTTTCGGACCGTTACAGGAAACAAACAATTTCTTTTTTAGGCCTAAAACAATTGTCGCGATGTGATAAAATCACCTGGAGTGCTGATCAATACAATTTGAAATAAATAAGGGTTTCCATTGTGGAATATTGGAAGAAATTGAAAAAAAAATGGTCTATCAATTTGGGGGGCAAATATGGTGAAAAGCTGTATAATGTATCTTTCAGCATTGCACATAGGTTACATGTAGGAGGATAAGGGTTAATGTCATGGTCTTAGCCAGCAGGGCGTCTGGGTGCCATCTTGGACACCCAAACCCTTAAAAAGAACCCCTCAGGACACCAAAATCTTTTAGTTTGGAATTTCTAAAAATCTCAATCTCAAGCTTATAATTGAACTTTTTCATCTCCTTATAATTCCCATGACATTGTTTAATGATATAATATGCCTTATTTTGATGAATTTATACATGTTTATGGTTGAAATATGAGTATATTGTGATCCCCTTAAAAATTTGTACGCCCAAAAATTTTACTACTGCCAATTTTAGGCACTCAGTTTCTAAATCCTGGCTAGGACACTGGTTAATGTTGTTTTTCCCATTGTGTTTAACCATTTCACTTGAAATATGTTTCAAATGTTATAGTGAGTTGTGTTCCTGTTTTCAAACCATATGTGCATCCCAGGTGTTAATGGGTTAATAATTATGCTTATTGGGTAATTAAGGCTCTAGGCTTGTGTGCTGCACTGCATGGCCACGCCCACATAACCAGGTGTGGTTTAAGTGGAAATATTGGCGAATAATTAGCATTTCCCTCCTTGACTTACCTGTGGGAAAGAGAGTACGCTAAGCAGAGATACAGCATATAGGATATAGAAAACTAACCATACAAAGGTTAGTGTTTTTATGAGTTATTAGATGAATCATACATGGAAATGTAGAATTCACAACATTTTTAACCCATTCATGCATGGAATTCTCTGTTCCGAGTACAGACCAATACATCTCATGGCTATCGGGCTTCTAACTTTATAAGCTAACCCTTCCAATGCTGAGGCTATACTTTCATACAAAAGACAAGTAGGCAGAGGTTTTTGCAAATCATCTAAAACCTGTCATGTTGGTATTCATTGGATTAAGCTCTCACTGAGTACTCTCAGATGAGTACCCATGTGCCAGGGTTTCAGTCATTTTTATCAGGTGTTCTGCATTATTTTGCATTGGCCAAAATAGCCACCAGTAGCATATCAGGGTAAAGGATCACTGAGGGCAATTTTTAGTAGGAAAAGCTCCTAAAACACCCTATTATTGTAGTGTTCTTCCTTAGTAAAGCACACTTGGGGAAAATTGCAGTACCCCTGAGACAAATTTTGTAGGAAAAGCCCCTAAAACACCCTCTTATTGTTTTTTCTATAGTATTTAGCAAACATTCATTTCATAACTTTTTTCCAGGAAGACGATTGCCTAGAGAAGATGGCTTGGGAAAATTGCAGTACCCCTGAGACTGAGAGCAATTTTGTAGGAAAAGCCCCTAAAACAACCTCATTGTTTTTCCTAAGTATTTAGCATTTTAGCTCGTGAACATTCATTTCACCACTCCTTTTTCCAGAAAGACGTTTGGCTAGAGAAGATGGCTGGGGAAATGGCGGCTGCTAACAACAATGGTGACGTTAGGACGGGTTCGGAGGAGAAGAAGAAAGATGCGGCCGCATCATCCTCATCGCGGATGCTGGTGGTCGTGTTCGTGGCATTGTTGATTGATCTGTTGGCCTTCACCATGATTCTACCTCTCTTACCAGCTTTACTGGACTACTACGGACACAATGATAAGGTATGTTTCAGGGTGAAAGAGACATCTTTACAAAATCACGACATTTATTTAGATAAGAAGATGTGAAATTTAGAAATAAGCTGATGGGCTCCCTTGAACTCTCCTGCAGCTCCCTCAAATTTCTGCAGGGAGCCCAAAAATGGTTTGGTTTCTATACATAGTACCTGTCAGAAGCATTTGAAGATGCAATTGTGCTCTCTGAAAAAAAAACACTTAATTTCAAGCCCTGTGCGTGCTTTTAAACATCTATTATCTTGTACATATTGGCTCCAGGATGGCCTGTTTAATGTTGTATTTTGAAAAGTATCCATTATCATGAACATTTTTCTTTTGTTTCAGGGTGGCCTTTATAAGGTTCTGTTAGATTCTGTCCATGGTTTTCGGGAGCTAGTTGGAGCTCCAGACACTCCACGGTGGAACTCAGTTCTGTTTGGAGGTAAGATTTCTGCACACTTATGATATCAGTACCGAGTAGAGGGTTCTGTAGGTAAAGATATTTTAGTGACTTTTGGTATTTCACTTGTTCTTGGTTCTAAATCACTGATGTCAGGGACTAGTGGTGGCCTCAAAACCGACTCGACTCGTTCTTATGTAAAAAAAAATCACCCCAGTTACTCCAGTCAGGGTTTGCTGTTCAGTTGTTATGACTAAAATGCCTCATCTATTTAGGTAAAATTTGTGTGATTATAGCATTTTTCATAAACAAATAAGAAAGACATTTGTTCAGACCACAACCCACAACCCACCTTCAAATATTCTTTAGTTTATGCTTCATTCCAAAGTTACTTTCAAAAGGTTTCTGAAGCCATGATGGGCAAGTAGTTAATAAGTTTTACTTGCCCGACATAAATTTTGGCTTGCAGAAAAATAAGTACCGTAATTTCGCGTGTATAAGACGCACCCGTATATAAGACGCACCCCTTGCCAGGCCTTTAAAATGATGTATAGACCTTAGCTTTGTGTATAGTGCGCACCCCCTTTTGGGAATTATTGTAGGATATCAAGTCCTCATGAATAACGCTAGAAACCCAGTAAAACGCATATTGAGATGAGTGAAATGTGACATCACCGTGACATCAATGCGTATCACCCTGTGTCGGTACTCACTACCCATTGTCCTAGGCATGTCACATGCCGTGGATTGTAATCAGTAAATTCTAGCGGAGGGTGGTTAGGTAATTACAATTCATCCATGACGGGGCAAACATCGATGGGCATTGTCTTGGCCGCCGCATTATAATTGTAATTGGCGATCTCCGAGTGGCCTGGTAACTCGATGTAAAACACCCTAGATTTCTAGCTTTGTGTATAAGACGCACCCCCTATTTGAGTGTAAAATTTAGTGTAAAAAAGTGCGTCTTATACACGCGAAATTACGGTAATTACATATCAGCCTGTGCATATGCTAGAATGGCATTTATTATTTATCATGGATTTTAATGATTTTAAAACCTTTTTCCCTTTATTTTGTTGCATGCATTGTATATTTCTGAATATTCGTGCCATTTTCTACATAAAAATGTGTAGTGTTCAGAAGATCAGCTTGCCTATTCGGGCAAGTGCAAACTAATATGTACTTGCCCAAAAGCCCTTTTTAAGAAAATTTACTGGCCAATTTACTTATGTCGGTGCCTGGATGCTCCTCATCTACTCATCTTTGTGCTTTACTGCCACCATATTAACATACATGTCATTTACCAGTGACTTTTATTTTCTTATTTCAGGTTTGATAGGTTCCCTGTTCTCTTTTCTCCAGTTCCTTAGCTCGCCCCTGATGGGTGCTGCCTCGGATGTTTACGGCAGAAAACCCATGATGCTCTTATCAATGGTAAGGAGACGATTGAAGTTATCATACCTTTCAATGCTTAGTCGACAGCAGGGCTCAACTAACAGTGAACCGCTGGCCCTAGACCAGTGAAAATTTCCAAAAAATGGCTTTGAGTTCAACTGGTCCTACAGGGCCAGTAAACATTTGGGTACATTCTTGTTAATAATTCCCGACATCAGGCACATCAAATGCCTGATAATGTTATAAGAATTTTTTTTAGGACCAGTGAAAATTTTGCAAGACCAGTAGATCCTTGGTCCTACTGTTCCTACGGGGCCAGTAACTTTTTAAGTTAGCGTCGAGGTCTGGGCATTTTAATCACTGTACATGTATATGATGATATAAGCTAATTTAACTCACATGCGCCTAAACTGCACATATAATTTAAGAATTTTGATTATAACTCTACAGATATTGTGATATTTTTAATGTGTATCCTCCTACCTCTCCATGGCCTGTTTCTAAAATCCTCTTATTCCAAATCTTATCATTGTTGTATTTCAGATTGATATAGCCTTGTCCTTTGCTCTTTTGGCCATGTATAAGACTGCCTTATGCCAAGTCGTATCCTTGTAAAGCATGGCCATAAACAAACAAAAAGTCTTTTCTACCACTATGGGGCTGAAATACCCATTGAAGAAATTTGATTCCCAATGGCCATTCCCAATGGGCATTTGGAATAATTTTATTACCATATTTGGTAAAGATTGTCATATATGGAACAACGCACCACGTTCGTTGCTTAGCAACGTGACATAAAAATGCCAGGCACGTGCTCAGGCACGCTCATTATATTATAAGCTTCTCCGATTATTTACTGTTTATCTATCTATGGGACGTGGCAGAAATAGGTTCTTGAACTTGTGTGCTAGAGTATGATATTTCTTACACTCGGGGACAGAATTTTCATCATGGAACTCGCCAGAGGCTCGTTCCAAGATGAAGATTCTGTCCCCTCGTGTAAGAAATATCATTCTCTAGCACACGCGTCCAAGAACCTCTATATCCTTGTAGTGTTTTGGCATAGCCCTGTCCTTTGCCCTGTAAGTCTTATTTAATTCTGTCTTATGCTCTCTGGGCCATGTGTAATTCTATCTCATTCCTTTACTTCCCGTTGTCCTGTTTTAGGTCGGCATCGCCCTGTCCTATGCCCTCTGGGCCATGTGTAATTCTGTCTCATTCCTTTACTTCCCTTTGTCCTGTTTCAGGTTGGCATCGCCCTGTCCTATGCCCTCTGGGCCATGTGTAATTCTGTCTCATTCCTTTACTTCCCTTTGTCCTGTTTCAGGTCGGCATCGCCCTGTCCTATGCCCTCTGGGCCATGTGTAATTCTGTCTCATTCCTTTACTTCCCGTTGTCCTGTTTTAGGTCGGCATCGCCCTGTCCTATGCCCTCTGGGCCATGTGTAATTCTATCTCATTCCTTTATTTCCCGTTGTCCTGTTTTAGGTCGGCATCGCCCTGTCCTATGCCCTCTGGGCCATGTGTAATTCTGTCTCATTCCTTTATTTCCCGTTGTCCTGTTTTAGGTCGGCATCGCCCTGTCCTATGCCCTCTGGGCCGTGTCTAAGAACTTCACGCTGTTCGTCGTGGCCAGGATTGTTGGTGGTATCAGTAAAGGCAACGTTAGTCTGAGCACAGCTATCGTCACCGACGTCTCCACACCACAGAAGAGGGGAAAGGGAATGGTAGGTGTTACATCACAACCCTTATGCTGCTGGTGGCTAATTTGGCCTATACAAAATGATGCAAAAAATACTGAAAAATGACTGGAACCCTGGCAAATGGGTACTCATCGGAGAGTACTCAGTGAGAGCTATCCAATGAATACCAATTTGACAAGGTTTTGATGGCTTTCAAAAATATTTGCATCCTTTTGCCTTGGACATCAGGAGCCTGAGCATTGGAAGGGATACCGGTAGTTGTAGTACATTACTCTTGTTCTTGGCGAGGCTTGAATCAGCCAATTAAAAGTGGGTTTACAAACCTTTCACATACAGATAAGCAGGGTCTTAGCTAAGATTTAGAAACTGGGTGCCTAAAATTGGCAATTGTAAAATATTTGGGCATCAAAATCTTTAAGGGTGACCACAATATACTCAGATTTCCACCATAAACATGTATAAATTTATCAAAATAAGGCATAATATCCTTATATACAATGTCATAGGAATTATATGGAGATGAAATAATTCAATTATATGCTTGAGATTAACATTTTAAGAAATTCCTCACAAAATCTTTTGGGTGTCCTTAGGGGCGCTTTTTAAGGGTTTGGGTGTCCAAAAAGACACCCAGACTCCCTGCTGGCTAAGACCATGTAGATAAGTAAATCAGATAGCGTGTTAAATTTCATTTTGAGGTTCAACTGTAGTAACAACTAGCCAGGCACAATTTAGCTGTACATAATATGCCAGTGATGATAAACAAGATAAGAAACCCAAACTATTAAGTAGGTGTGAAAACTTCTGACTTTTGACTGGTTAATGTTATGTGTCTAAGACTATTTTTTATAAGCCCTTTTGAATGTTATTGGCTGAATAGGCGCTATAACAAACATCACGTATTATCATTATTAGTAGCAGTAGTAGTATTATCATTGTTGTTATTAATATTATTATTAAAATTGTTATTATCATTATTATTATTATTATTATTATTATTATTATTATTATTATTATCATTATTATTATTATTATTGTTATTATTATTGAATTCTTCTTATTATTATTGTTATTAAGCTATACATTTATGGAATGATATTCTCTTGTTTATTTCAGGCGCTTATCGGCATAGCATTTTCCTTTGGGTTTCTATTGGGCCCCCTAATCGGGGCATATTTTGCGAAGACACAGCGCAGCCAAGAGGGTGTTTTCTTCACAGCTCCAGCCCTCTTCGCGCTCTCCCTAGCGCTCATAGATATTGTCTTCATATATTTCTTCTTTGAGGAAACATTACCCAAAGATAAGAGGGTAAGTTGGATATGAACTGGCACCTTTAAAATCTTCACACTATAATGCGATATTTCCTTAACAATGGAATATTGTCTTCATATACTTCTTCTTTGAGGAAACATTACCTGAGAATAAGAGGGTAAGTTTGATATGAATTGGCACGATATATCCTTAACCCTTCCAATGCTGAGGCTACTTTCATCCAAAGCACAAAGACGCAAAGATTTTTGAAAACCTTCTAAACCCCGTGATGTTGGTACTCATTGAAAAGCTCTCGCCGAGTACTTTCAGATGAGTACCCATATGCCAGGGTTTCAGTCATTTTTCCATTTTTTTGCATTAGTTGGATATGAATTGACACCTTCAGAATTTTCACACTATATTACAATATTTCCTAAGCAATGGAAAGTATGTTGCCTTCATATACTTTTCCTTGAGAAAACATTATACAAAGATATGAGGGTAAGTTGAATATGAATTGACCCCTTTGAAATGTTCATTCTATAATGCAATATTTCCTTAACAATGCGATATCATGACAATATTTTTAACAATACTGACTCTCTCCCAGGGAGCTAATTTTGTCAAATTTAGCACTGTCAGCTTCAGAATTGTTGCTGATAAATATCACACTGCCTTCTTGCAGTAACATCTATAAATATTTAACCCTTTCAATGCTAAGGCTACTTTCATCCAAAGCACAAGGATGCAAATATTTTTGAAAAACCATCCAAACCCTGTCATGTTGGTACTCATTAGATAGCTCGCGATGAGTACTCTCAGATGAGTACCCATTTGCCAGGGTTTCAGTCATTTTTCAGCTTTTTTGCATCATTTTGTATTGGCCAAATTAGCCACCAGTAGCATAAGGGTTAAAGAAAAGAGAATTGCCTATTTTGGACCAGTCAACATTTCTCTATCAAAAGTCTTCTAATTTGACTCACTTTCAAATTTATATCTTAAGCCATTCATACTTCACAATTGATATCTTTCTTCTTGATCTAAGATACAGTGGAAAATAACTTATGACTTAAGACAAATTATTTGAAGAAGAGTTGTTTGAGAAAAAGAAAATGTGACTGGAAATCAAACATTGATGAACTTGTACATTTCAGGCTGGTTCCATATCTCAGGGAGTGCAACAATCATCACATCTTATCAACCCTGTCTCACTTCTACGCTTCACAGCTGTCCGTGGAGTTAAATCTACAGGTAAGTGTATCTAGCCGGCTATTGGGAAGTGTGGTGCTGCTACATTATAGCGGGTCTGAGTGACCCTCTAGGGATGCCAGATGCCGCTAAAGAAGCAGGCAAGTGCAATTTTATTCTCGTTTTATTCCCCGGCACCAGCCACAAACTGCACGATATCCCGGTTGCAATCGGTAACTCTGATTAGTGTTTACTTGCGTATTTGATCACACTCAAGAGTGCAAGATGTTTACATAGTTGGTAATTTAACTCAGTACCGGTAGGGGCCGCTAAAGCTCTCTGACTGAGTCTTCGAAAGGTAGAGAGAGAGAGAGAGAGAGAGAGAGTCATGTCCGCCAAGATGACAGGCCACCTTTCGACCGTTTATCGAACCAGGTCTAGTTTGAATATCTGTCTGCAGATGGCGTTTTTCGAGATGGTTCACACGCTAATATTACGATTCGCTATTATGGGAAAATGAATCGATTCGCTAAATTTAATCTCGCCAATATTTCAAACTTTACAGTATATATATATGTATATATATATATATATATATATATATATATATATATATATATATATATATACATACACACACGCACACACACACACATATTAAATGATATTATCATTATTTTAAAGGGTCCTCTGAGTGGGAATCAGCACTACTTGCACTAATCCGTGTTGTCCGTTGTTTCAGATCTGGAGACCATGCAGCAGCTGGGCACCGTCTACTTCCTCTACCTCTTCATCTACTCAGGCCTGGAGTTCACTCTCACCTTCTTCACGCACAACAGGTTCCAGTACGACAGGTGAGTCTCAGATTTACCTTTCGAAGACTCAGTGGCACAGTGGAAGACTCAGTGGCGCAGTGGCAAGATTGCCTGCCTGAGTGCTTGGAGGCATGGGGTACAGAGTTCAATCCCAAGCCGGGGCGATATGGGGTTCGATTACTCTATAATCTGGGGCAACCACCAAAAACCTTCATTTCTTATATATATTTTCTGTCGCCCAGTCTATCAGACGTTGTATAGTGGTAACGATTCCTGGCTGCCAAGCGTGAGTCCCTCAGATTTAGAGGAATCCGACGTTGTTTAGTGGTAATGATTCCTGGCTCCCAAGTGTCAGTCTCTCAGATTTAGAGGAATCTGACGTTGTATAATGGTAACGATTCCTGGCTCCCAAGCGTGTGTCTCTCAGATTTAGAGGAATCTGACGTTGTATAGTGGTAACGATTCCTGGCTCCCAAGCGTGAGTCTCTCAGATTTAGAGGAATCTGACGTTGTATAGTGGTAACGATTCCTGGCTCTCAAGCGTGAGTCTCTCAGATTTAGAGGAATCCGACGTTGTATAGTGGTTACGATTCCTGGCTCCCAAGCGTGAGTCTCTCAGATTTAGAGGAGTCCGACGTTGTATAGTGGTTACGATTCCTGGCTCCCAAGCGTGAGTCTCTCAGATTTAGAGGAGTCCGACGTTGTATAGTGGTAACGATTCCTGGCTGCCAAGCGTCAGTCTTTCAGATTTAGAGGAGTCCAACGTTGTATAACTCTACTTGGTTACAATTCCTGGCTCCCAAGCGTGAGTCTCTCAGATTTAGAGGAATCTGACGTTGTATAGTGGTAACGATTCTTGGCTCCCAAGCGTGAGTCCCTCAGATTTAGAGGAATCCAACGTTGTATAATGGTAATGATTCCTGGCTCCCAAGCGTGAGTCTCTCAGATTTAGAGGAATCTGACGTTGTATAGTGGTAACAATTCCTGGCTCCCAAGCGTGAGTCTCTCAGATTTAGAGGAATCTGACGTTGTATAGTGGTAACGATTCCTGGCTCCCAAGCGTGAGTCTCTCAGATTTAGAGGAATCCAACGTTGTATAGTGGTAACGATTCCTGGCTCCCAAGCGTGAGTCTCTCAGATTTAGAGGAATCTGACGTTGTATAGTGGTAACGATTCCTGGCTCCCAAGCGTGAGTCTCTCAGATTTAGAGGAATCCAACGTTGTATAGTGGTAATGATTCCTGGCTCCCAAGCGTGAGTCTCCAGATTTAGAGGAATCTGACGTTGTATAGTGGTAACGATTCCTGGCTCCCAAGCGTGAGTCTCTCAGATTTAGAGGAATCTGACTTTGTATAGTGGTAACGATTCCTGGCTCCCAAGCGTGAGTCTCTTAGATTTAGAGGAATCCAACGTTGTATAGTGGTAACGATTCCTGGCTCCCAAGCGTGAGTCTCTCAGATTTAGAGGAATCCGACATTGTATAGTGGTAATGATTCCTGGCTCCCAAGCGTGAGTCTCTCAGATTTAGAGGAATCCGACGTTGTTTAGTGGTAACGATTCCTGGCTCCCAAGCGTGAGTCTCTCAGATTTAGAGGAATCTGACGTTGTATAGTGGTAATGATTCCTGGCTCCCAAGCGTGAGTCTCTCAGATTTAGAGGAATCCGACGTTGTTTAGTGGTAACGATTCCTGGCTCCCAAGCGTGAGTCTCTCAGATTTAGAGGAATCCGACGTTGTATAGTGGTAACGATTCCTGGCTCCCAAGCGTGAGTCTCTCAGATTAAGAAGAGTCCGACGTTGTATAATGGTAACGATTCCTGGCTCCCAAGCGTGAGTCTCTCAGATTTAGAGGAATCCGACGTTGTATAGTGGTAACGATTCCTGGCTCCCAAGCGTGAGTCTCTCAGATTAAGAAGAGTCCGACGTTGTATAGTGGTAACGATTCCTGGCTGCCATGCGTGAGTCTCTCAGATTTAGAGGAATCTGACGTTGTATAGTGGTAACGATTCCTAGCTCCCAAGCGTGAGTCTCTCAGATTTAGAGGAATCTGACGTTGTATAATGGTAACGATTCCTGGCTCCCAAGCGTGAGTCTCTCAGATTTAGAGGAATCCGACGTTGTATAGTGGTAACGATTCCTGGCTCCCAAGTGTGAGTCTCTCAGATTTAGAGGAATCTGACGTTGTATAGTGGTAACGATTCCTGGCTCCCAAGCGTGTGTCTCTCAGATTTAGAGGAATCTGACGTTGTATAGTGGTAACGATTCCTGGCTCCCAAGCGTGAGTCTCTCAGATTTAGAGGAATCTGACGTTGTATAATGGTAACGATTCCTGGCTCCCAAGCGTGTGTCTCTCAGATTTAGAGGAATCTGACGTTGTATAGTGGTAACGATTCCTGGCTGCCAAGCGTGTGTCTCTCAGATTTAGAGGAATCTGACGTTGTATAATGGTAACGATTCCTGGCTCCCAAGCGTGAGTCTCTCAGATTAAGAAGAGTCCGACGTTGTATAGTGGTAACGATTCCTGGCTCCCAAGCGCAAGTCCCTCAGATTTAGAGGAATCTGACGTTGTATAATGGTAACGATTCCTGGCTCCCAAGCGTGAGTCTCTCAGATTTAGAGGAATCCGACGTTGTATAGTGGTAACGATTCCTGGCTCTCAAGCGTGAGTCTCTCAGATTTAGAGGAATCTGACGTTGTATAGTGGTAACGATTCCTGGCTCCCAAGCGTGAGTCTCTCAGATTTAGAGGAGTCCGACGTTGTATAGTGGTAACGATTCCTGGCTCCCAAGCGTGAGTCTCTCAGATTTAGAGGAATCCAACGTTGTATAGTGGTAACGATTCCTGGCTCCCAAGCGTGAGTCTCTCAGATTAAGAAGAGTCCGACATTGTATAGTGGTAATGATTCGTGGCTCCCAAGCGTGAGTCTCTCAGATTTAGAGGAATCTGACTTTGTATAGTGGTTACGATTCCTGGCTCCCAAGCGTGAGTCTCTCAGATTTAGAGGAATCTGACTTTGTATAGTGGTTACGATTCCTGGCTCCCAAGCGTGAGTCTCTCAGATTTAGAGGAATCTGACGTTGTATAGTGGTAATGATTCCTGGCTCCCAAGCGTGAGTCTCTCAGATTTAGAGGAATCTGACTTTGTATAGTGGTAACGATTCCTGGCTGCCAAGCGTGAGTCTCTCAGATTTAGAGGAATCTGACGTTGTATAGTGGTAACGATTCCTGGCTCCCAAGCGTGAGTCTCTCAGACTAACCTTTCCAAGACTCAATGGCACAGTGGCAAGATTGCCGGCCTGAGTGCTGGGAGACAGGGACTTAGCCAGGATTTTCATAACAGGGTGTCAAAATTGTGATTTCAAGAATTTAGGGTGTCCAAAATCCCTGATTGAAAACGTAAAAATCAGTACACTGATTACGTACATTAACAATTAAAGTAATTATCTGCTTAATTACTCAAGAAATGTCTTTGTTATTATTTTGAACTTAAACTTTTTTGATGTTTAACTTGGAATTAGTATCTATAAAAAAAACACATACCAAAATCTAGGGTCTGTTTTTACCTAAAATTAGGT
>OZ012694.1:8518372-8523372 GCA_963942565.1 Maea johnstoni
GAATGTTTGCAAATTTACGGGTTTGCAAGTTCAATTTGCAGTTGGCGAGTAAACGGTAACATACCGGCATAACGTGATTCTCACTCATAGCCGATCCGAGGCTGAATGAAGACAAACACAGGCAATAACTTCACAAAATCATTATAACATGAATACATTGGTAACTTATGAATAAGTCACCAAGGTATCATATTATAATTCGCATATTTACCTGTCCATATTTTGAGGAAACTTGTGCCAAGTTATGGCCGCGAGATGGCTGACAAATTTCTACATTTTTTTTATTATTGTTTGGTTCAACAGGTGGTGCTGTAGAACACGCTCGCTCGCGCGCGAAATAAAGTACACGCGAAAAACCGAAAAATCAGCTTTTCGCGAAATTTTTGTAGCGCTGATATATACCTATTTTACAGTATATATATATATATATATATATATATATATATATATATATATTTATATATATATATATATATATATATATATATATGTATATGTAGTGTTATATATACATACATACATACTTATAAGTGTTTGTGTGCATGTGTCTGTGTAAATGCATGTGTGTATTTAAATACACTGTAGATTTTCAATGTGTTGTTGTCTTTGGCAGGGTATGGCAGTTCTCATTCCATCCTTCCTCCTAGTGGCCTTCGCCTATAGAGCTTCTGTGATGTACCTAGGTCTGGTCTTCTTTTCCTTTGGTGAGTAATTATTGACATCTTAATCCCAGCAATGTCCTAGAAGGGGCTGACTATTTTTGAATTATGCAAAGAAAGCATCTTTTGTAGACTTCCAGTAGACCTATCTGGGGTGTATTGTAAGCACTTAATGATTAACCCTGCCCAAAAGGCCTTCTGGATGAGCCTAGGACTAGACTCAAATATGGAGATCGCGCTTTCTCCATTAGTGCACCAAGATTATGGAATGCGCTTCAACAACACCTGAAGGATTCTACATCCTGTCAGGCCTTCAAGAAGTGTCTCAAAACACACCTTTTCAGGCTCGCCCATTGAGGCGTTGTTGACTATGACTCAAACTATGACAATGTGCCGCGCTTTTGAACATTTTATGAATAGAAATGGCGCTATACATACCCGTCAAGTCTCCTGTTTTTAACAGGAGTCTCCTGTTTTTTGGACTTCATTTTACCTGCCTCCTATTTTTCTCCTGTTTTTTTCTTGTCTCCTGTTTTTCTCCTGTTTTTCTAGAAAACCAGTCTAAAGCGACTATAATCTCCTGTTTTTCCTCAAGTTCAGCCCAGATCTACTTAAACTCCTACAGCTTAGCATGCAACTCAGCTCCTCTAGCCTGCCTAAACAATACTCAGTTGACCTAATTGAACCCAGCTTACCCAAAAGTTGCAATTTGCCTAGATAACCATTAGGTACATTAGGTAGGAGCCACCTGGAGGGACGTTGGTAAATAATATATACAGGTGCGGCACCTGGTGGAAATATGGTAGCGGCACAAATTGAATGGGTTTAGTACAATTGCTACAGAAACTATATTTTTATTCACAGAAATTTGAAAAATCTAAACTTTTGGCAATCACAGCTGGGTGATTCAATGCTTTGCCTGTTGACCCTTATGATGGTGGTGGCAAATTTAGCGAATACAAAATGATGAAATAAAACTAAGAAAATGACTGAAACTCTGCCACATGCATACTCATCTGAGAGTACTCCATGAGAGCTCTCCAATGAATACCAACATGACAGGATTTAGATGATTTTCAAAAATCTTTGCCTCCTTGGGTATTGGACAAGGACGCCTCAGTATTGGAAGGGATAAATTGTCATAGCGCCCCCTGGAAATTCAATGCTGTGTATTCCTTAACTCATTAACACTCAGAGATCATTTAGAAAGTGTCGTCTGCTACTCTCATACTTATGAAGATAGCTTGGGTATTAAGCAAAAGTTAGCAAAATATTTGAAGGAGAGTTGTTGTGTGGCTTTTGATAAGCATTTCTCCTTCAAATAATTTCTAAAAAATGCATTTGTAAGTATATTATTTCAAAAATTGCCAGGCTTGTTTCGGCCTCTCTGAGTGTTAAGAATGGGTTAAGATGGCAAGTGTACTATGGCCTAAAAAAAATGTTCGTTTCATATTACCCTACCTACCCTATTTTTTTGCCCCTACCCTTATCTTTTTATTGCCAAAAATATTATTTTTCTTAAAAAAAGCAAGGTCAAAATTTGTAACTGCGTCATATTCCATGCATGGCATACAAAAGAAATTGAAAAAAGAAAGAAGAAATCATCAAATATCAGCATATAATACTAGTTCAGTGAATTTGAATAGATATAGGTACCCCACTACTTTAGATGCTGCTACTTTGCTTTACATTTTCATCTAATGCAGCATGGAGGAGAGAAAAAAAATAGGATAAAATAAAATAAATTCCCTACCTACCTACCCTATTTTTTTCTAGCATGTAAAAGGAAACGAACATATTTTTTGTTTAGGCCTAATAGAGAAGCTATATATCTATTCATATAATAGCCACCCACTCATCCTTTTTAGTCAGGTAACAATATGCATCGAATAGTAACTTAATAAGAATCACTTGTTTGTCTTATTGAATCTGCATTGTAACTAGCCTGTAAGTATTGATGGACGAAATTGTTCCAATGCTGAGGCTACTTTCGTCCAAAGCACAAGGACACAAAGATTTTTGAAGAACGTCTAAACATTGTCATGTTGGTATTCATTGGAGAGCTCTCGCTGAGTACTCGCATATGAGTACCCATGTGCCAGGGTTTAAATCATTTTTCAGTTTTTTTGCATCATTTTGTATTGGCCAAATATGCCATTGTGCTATGAAGATACGGGGAGAGTAGTGGTATTGCAGTATGTTAGACCACTCAGTCAGGGGGCAGTTCCCCTCATGAAGCTGTGTTATGTGGCACCTCTCCGAATAATTATAAAGGTATTTGATTTATAGTCTTGTATCCACCTAAATGTTCACACAACCTTCCTCCCCTAGCAGGCCTGTACACACAGACACTATTCCAAGCCCATGAGGGATATACCAGTACAGCTGGCAGCATATAGCGCACAAGCTCTAAGCACTGCCTTATTAATGCTAGGTACCCATTTTATAGCTGGGTAGACTGAGGCAATATGGAATAAACTGTCTTGCCTAAGGACAGACCGAAGTGCCCAGGATGGGAATTGAACCAGCGACCTACTGATTACTAGTCTGACACCTAACCAACTGAGCTACTTTTTCCCCATATGTCATATGTATTTCTTACCTCTTCAGGTTCTGCCACAGGAGTTCCTTGTCTCACTACGCTGATATCGTCCTATGGTAATTACGACCAGAAAGGAACCTTTATGGGAATCTTCAGATCTCTTGGTTGGACTTGTCTAGTCATAATCATGTCATATGTATTTCTTATCTCCAGGTTCTGCCACAGTAGTTCCTTGTCTCACTACGCTGATATCGTCCTATGGTAATCACGACCAGAAGGGAACCGTTATGGGAATCTTCAGATCTCTTGGTGCCCTTGCTCGGGCAATTGGCCCCCTGGTGGCGTCTACAGGTAAGTGAAATCTTCGTGAAATCTTCATGCTGGGACAGGCATCTGAATCTTATGAATTGATGCTCCTCCAAAACTCTTGAATGAAGGCAAGAAGTCAATGATATTACAGTAGAGATTACACATCAGTCTTCTTTCAGAAAGTTCTCAAAACTATTTTCAATTTATCAACAGTTGCATCAAATAAGCACAGTGCTTAATATCTGAAGGGGTCAAAATGTCCGTTATGAGGTATAAAGGGAAACTTTTATGATTTTTCAGTGCGATCCAAGTCCAATATTTCTTTATTGGTACTGTAAATACTGTATACCATCTTAATATTGCCGCAGTTTAATGCTTTCTTTCAGGGTCTTAGCTAGGATTTAGAAACTGGGTGCCCAAAGTTGGCAATTGTAAAGTTTTTGGGCGTCCAAATTTTTAAGGGGGACCACAATTTACTCAGATTTCAACCATAAACTTATATAAATTTATCAAATTAAGGCATGATATCCTTATACAATATCATAGGAAAAATTTTGATTATATGCTTGAGATTGACATTTTAAGAAATTCCTCATAAATTTTTTTGGGTGTCCTGAGGGGTGCTTTTTAAGGGTTTGGGTGTCCAAAAAGACAGCCAGACGCCCTGGTGGCTAAGACCATGGCACCCACATTCTTTATTAAAGTGCGCACCATTATTTGGACATCTGATGCCTATGGCATCATCATACCAGAGGCTGACATGATAGCTTGTCATTCAAAGCCGGTGCACAATAATTAAACTGTGCATCAAATGCAGCGTCCTGCCAAGCGCATTATTTCATATGTGCAAAAAGCAAAAAAAAAACAGGGTATACAGTACAACAAATTTCAATGGCATTTGTCATGTAAATAGTACTGAGATTGTGATAATGAAAATATTGTATCAAGAATGACATTCACATAAACCAGACTGAAGATTAAAAGACAATTCCACCATGGATAAAACTACATAAACCCAAGTTCCCACCAGTGCCAACCTTCATACAAGAAGTAACTTGCTGTTTAAACACCTCCTAACAGACACAAACTGGAGGCACTGGGGGTGGCCATTTTAGCCTGTTGGTGCAACTAAGTCATTAGCAGCTATCTTAATGCTAATGACTTAGTTGCACCAACAGCCCTGTTAGAGGCTATTAACAGGCTAAAATGGCCGCCCCCAGTGCCTCCAGTTAGGGTTTGTTAGGAGGTGTTTAAACAGCATTATACTGGAACTTGGGTTTACGGAGAGAATACCATAAGAAACTATTTGGGCCTCTGTTTTATCCATGGTGGAATTGTACAGCTGTGAAAAGATATATTTCCAAGGATGTACATTGAAACCTCAGAACCTTGGGACCAGGTCAAAACTATTCACATTAGATGGTTTACAGATCTCAGAGGTCTTTTCATAATGTAAATAACAAATAGGAACAGTAAATTATGTTCACATT
>OZ012694.1:8525872-8551097 GCA_963942565.1 Maea johnstoni
CTGGCACATGGGTACTCATCTGAAAGTTCTCAGCGAGAGCTATCGAATGAATAACAACATGACAGGGTTTAGATGGTTTTCAAAAATCTTTGCGTCCTTGTCCTTTGGACAAAAGTAGCTATTAAGCATTACTGGGTTATTAAGATACTTGCAAGGTACCATGAAAACGGGCAGTTGTGTGTGTGTAGTTCCTTAGACCACACTGCCATTAGGGCAGCCCATTGTCACATGGACACTGTATCTAAATAGTGGTCAATTGTATTTTTAAGAAAGATGTATATTTTGATACAATAATATCAATGTACAAGTATATTTTAACCCTTATGCTGCTGGTGGCTAATTTTGCCAATACAAAATAATGCTAAAATCCTGAAAAATCACCAAAACCCTGGCAAATGGGTACTCATCGGAGAGGACTCAGTGAGAGCTATCCAATGAATACCAACATGACATGTGCTTAGAAAGTTTTCAAAGGTTTTTGAGTTATTGTGCTTTGGGTGAATGTAGCCTCAGCATTGGAAAAGTTAATCTTTCGAGAGACATGGCACCTGGAAATATTAATCGTGTTAATTCTTAATTGCTCATTTGTCCAAGAACTAACATTGAAATATCATGATATTAGCCCTATATATTTGTAAGGAAGGTGTTATGTATTACATATTTCATAATTACAGAATACAGATGTTTTTGCTATAAAATATGTTTATTTCAAGAATGTGGTATAAATGCCTCCAAAATCTGCCTTATCTCCATGGTAACTGATAGATAACTGTGGTCTTGCAGTGTGTTAGACCACTCAGTCACAAGGGCGGCTCTTAATAAAAACTGTGTTTTGTGGCATGATAATGTCAAATATATTTCTTGTGTTGTTTATTATTCCTTAATATTTCAATTTATATATGGACAAGTTTCATGAGAGTAGTCCAATATGTTTGTAAAGAATATGTACCCTTGATGTACATTTACGCCATTTTCACCAAAAAAAGCCTAAAGATTATGGAAATAATTTACTAATGAAATAATATTTTGGAAGATATTTTAAAGGAGAAATGTTGACCAGATATCAAACAACAACCTCTCTTCAAATGTTTTGTAAATTTTCGCTTTGTTCATGTTCATGTTTGGAAATTCGTGAATCATGGTGCTGTGTGCAGTATATGGATGTAATGATAGTACTGACAGGAATCTAAGTGACAAAAGAACATTATATTCTTTTTCTTATCCAAACATACATCCAGAAAAAAGGAATTTATCAGCACAATGGCTCCACAGCATAGGGACTTGATGGACAATCAAGAACTTCAAATTTGCTTCTTATAAAAGAGTATGTGAGGACCACTTTGAGGCCCCATGCTTTATGGATGATGTACATGCAAAACTAATGTGATATCAAAAGAAAAATCCTAAAAGGTGCAGAGTGCCAATCATTTTTACATTCGAGCAGGATTTAGTTGATGACAGCCGTGTCAAAAGAGCAGAACTCAAATTTTCTCTTACACCTGATAGTGGGATTGGTCTATCATAAAGGTAAACAAATCTACCGTAAATTCTCGGAAATCTCGACCGCCCTAGGAATCTAGGCCACTATAATTCATATACAAAATAATTTCGCCCACCCACAATTCATCCAAGGACACATTTCACCAAAAGTCTGCCACCAAGTAAATTCCATTGATATAAGAAAAAACACATTTAGATTTACAAGGTTTGCGATTGATTTTAGATTATTATCGATCGTTTCTAGTGCCCATATCTGCCAAAAGACGATCGAAACCGGAAGTACATGTAGGTATCTTATTTCTGCGTGGAGAGTGGAATACAGCTTGGGCAGCGCCACTTGGTAGGGTACATGAGAGTCAAATCAAACCATTTTCAAAACGTTTTGGCATAAAAACTCTCCCTGAAACTGTTATCCCTTACAAGTTCTATTGCTAACAGCAAATTGGTAAATTTCAGTCACAGGTTTAGGCCACCCTTCTCTGATGCATTTGAAGACTCTAAATCATCATCATGATGACAGGAAGTAAAATACCGTATTCGCTTGATTAAGCGCACCGTGCGGTTAGAGCTTGGGAAAATTTTCTGTAGAAGGGGTGTTGTCAAACATCCGCATAACCGCACCCCTCAATGATTGCCGATTGGAGTGTAATGACCGTTATTGCACCTTCGCACTCTCACTGTTCAGAATGCTTAAGACGTTTGCAGCAACAATCCACACATGAAAATATCGTTAACTGGTCAATAGTACGATCATGCGGCGAATATGAACAGTGAGAGCGTGAAGGGACTGCTGAAATGGCAGAATTCAGGGCTGGTTTGCAGACACGGCAAGAGGAAATGTATGTGTTTTGGTTACTTCTGGGGGGAGATTTAACATAAGGAGATGATCTTTGGCGCTTGCTGGTCCCCCAATTTCCGCGAAAAATAGGGGGGGTGCGCTTATTCGGAACCGTGCGCTTAATCAAGCGAATACGGTAATAAACATAGTAAGCCCTGTCTAAGCAACATTCCCTTGAGGGCTGGTTTAATGACTCACAGGTGTTGCAATTCCCACTTAGTGAATAGCACACCTGAATTTCATAGCAATTAAGACATAATGGTTTCTATCTACCAGCACATATCAAATGTTAGAGCTATAGACTGGTTTAGATGAATAAGGCTGGCTGTATATTCTGAAAGTCCTCTATTTCTATAAATGTTTAACCCATTAACACTCGGAGCAGCCAAAAGAGGCCTGACGATTTTGGAAATATTTGATTTACAAACACATTTTCATGAAAACATTTGAAGAAGAAATGATGATCACAAGCCAGACAAGAACTCTCCTTCAAATACTTTGTGAATTTTTGCTTTATTCAAAAGGTATTTTCAAAAGTATGAGAGTAGCAGACGACACTTTCTAGAGAAAATCTAAGCAGCCCATGGCTATTCATACTTAACACTCTAGTCTAGAGATCAGGCGACGGTTACTGTATAACTGGTTAATTTGGAGTATTCTTAAGTTGGCGTTTTTTTCAAAAAAGTTTTTTCCCTGTATTTATTTTGGCGTCTGGAGCAGTCAGAACAAAGCCATCTTTATGTAGACATATTTTTTATGCGATCTTTAATTTGGCGTTGATGGGCATTCGCCAAAAAACGCCAAATTAAAAACCACGCCAAATTAACCAGTTATACAGTACTTAATTTTTTGGTGAATTTACCATGGGTTGTAATAAAACTACAAACTACAAGAATATTAATGCCAGAGCAATACAACATTACAAAAGAATACAATACAGTGTTGTTGAAATTTATTGTCTTATTAAAAAATCATTCTTTCGATATTTCCGATTAATCGGACAATCCCTACTGATGATACTCAGCACTCTAGAGATCAGGCGATGGTTACTTAATCTATTGGTGAATTTACCATGGATTGTAATTAATAAAACTACAAAACTACAAGAATATTAATACCAGAGCAATACAACATTCCAATATTATAATGCAATACAGTGTTGTTTAAATTTATTGTCTTATTAAAAATCATTCTTTTGATATTCAAAAATATGGTTTAAAGTGGAATAGACCCGATGGGAAAATAAATATAATCCTCCCATTGTTTTTTGTGCTCTGCCGCCGAGCCATATTAAGTAGGTACACCAAACCTACAGTGAATTTACCATGGATTGTAATAAAATTACAAAACTACAAGAATATTAATACCAGAGCAATACAACATTACAATAGAATGCAATACAGTGTTGTTGACGTTTATTGTCTTATTAAAAAAATATTCTTTTGATATTCAAAAATATTGTTTAAGTATGTATTTTAGTACTAGCCTAAAAATCACTATTTTTTTTATCTCCCTCCCAACTGTTTGCTTACTTAGATTTCTGTGTTAAATAAAAATCAGTACCTCCCTCCCAACCCTGTATAATTGGTTTGGGAAGGATCTGGGAACCAATAAATTAAGTAACCATTGCCTCAGTGCTGTCTTACCTCTTCTTTGAGACAGAGAGAATGGATAAGTATTGTGTCTCTGTTTGAGATAAGGGACCAATCAGAGGTTGGTGCTTAAAATGTGTAGCGCTGTTCTGATAATGGATGCCTCCATGCCCAGCCTCAGGCCTGGTCTTTTCACCCACTTTCATAAGGCATAACTATGGAATGCCATTAATGCATTTATTCACTATTTCTCTCTAAAGAAAGATGATTTTTCTTTGAAGAGATATCGTTTTTCTTTAAAGAAAAATAGATCGATTTTTCTTTAAAGAAAAATCATTTCTTTAAAGAAAAATCATTTTTCTTTAAAGAAAAATCATTTCTCTTTAAAGAAAAATCATTTCTCTCTAAAGAAAAATAATTTTTCTTTAAAGAAAAATAATTTTTCTTTAAAGAGAAATAGTGAATAAATGCATTAATGGCATTCCATACATAACCGAGGAGTGCAGAGGAGGACAGACTAGCGGGAGGTCACTCACCGCAGACTGCCATATTAAGGGGTGTACCCACGTGGATAATTACTAAAACAATTACACCACTAGTGATAGCTAGTTAAAGGATGTCAAGAGTTTAAAAAGCTGTAGTGCCGAGAGTTTTCTGTTGTGAGCTCTCATTTTATGTACGACTGGAGTATTTTTTTTTAGTAAGTTCCGGTGACTCCACTGCCAAATACGTGTTTCTGCATGATGCACTACTAATGACTGCTGATAGCTCGCTGTCTCATTCAACTGTCTGGGTTACAACCTGGCCAGGGCATGTGACTCGGAATTAGGCATGGGTTTTTTGCAATATGTTCCATTTTCCACCACCACCAATTAAAACTGGCTAGACACAAATTAGCTGTAATATGGCAGAATAGCTGACTCCCCACCTTCTATTATATAAACTAGTATGTTGGTCCCTGACTTAAGACGATCTTTTAACTTTGCAATATAATTAACATTTCCAAGGTTGTCATACATGAAGTAAACAGAAAAAATTACAGTGATAAAGTTTAGAATTTCCTCAAGAAACTATATAGTTTAATGGGTGTAAGTAATGCCTTGCCTCCACAGAGAATATGATATCTGGGAAGTGGTCAGCTTGTTGCTTTCAACTGAAAAATAGCTTAAGTGATAAAGTTGATAATTTTTTCAAGAAAATATATAATTTAATGGGTGTAAGTATTAATTTAAATATGTAAATGAAGGAAATGTTCCCTGTGATGTTGGTATTGTCACTCGCATGCACACTTGCTGCACATGGCTATTACTTTATGCAACTTCCACCCATTCACCTTCTATCTGCCCTTTCACACGTCCCCACCTGTTGATCAGTGCCCAATTCATGCACCTTCCACCTGTACTATGGGCTTGGATCCGTGCGCCCGCCACTCACTCTTTGGGCGCACGGATCCTTATTAAACTGTTATTTTCTTCTCATTAAGCGCCCTGACGCAACACTTGCCTCCCCACTTTTCAGTAATTGTACTGTCCTCCCAGTACCTCTTTCATCGGGGCCGTGTATGGTTCAGTTGCAGCAAAACCCAGAATCTATAATTACTGAACAACCGCAACTGGGATTGTTTTTGACAGATAATTGGTCTCTAAATTGATAGACAATTAATTAACGTATTGAACCTGAACACACACGCGTATTTAAGCACTGGGACCAATCACTGGTAGATCAGTTGAGACACTCTCTCTCTAGATTCAGCAGCCAATCCAAGCCACTGCCTACAATGAAGGGGTTGTCCAGTTTTCTGCTGGTGCTGGCGTTGGGAGCTTGTGTACAGGTAAGTGATAACCTAGGGGAGACTTTCAGTACTGTACAATCAGTTTTCAGAGATCAGACAGGCGCATTTTTCTACGTTATTGTAATAGAGAAATGGTCGAGTTTTCTACCCAAATTGTGTGGATGACGTAACACTATTCTTATCAGTTAACTAATTTGACCTGTGAGTTTCGCTCTCGGGTGTCCGTAGTAAAATTTTCGACATTCAGCTACAGTGCCGACATTTAATTCCTGCACTAAATGTCTGGGTAGCCCAGGCATAATACAAAACCGCACGCTCGATAGCCACCCAGTTTCTTGGGCATGGATGACTCACAATTGAACGTGGTTTGATTTGATGCTTGTATACCAGTAACCAAGCACTGACAGACGTCCGAATGACTGGTGCAGGAAATAAATGTCTGTACTGTACAAAATAGAATGAGCTCTTGTCAGTGTTCCGGTCGTGGTGATTGAATGTGAACAAGAAAGAATGGGCGTACTGCCCAATACAGCAATGTATTCACGATGTACTCCTGAAATTGTCGTCGGGACCTACGGTACATATTAAATTGATTTGGACAAACAGAATGACTTTACAAATTATTTGAAGGGGAGTTGTTGATAGTGCTCTGAATAACATTTCTCCTTCTAATATATTCCCAGTAAAGCTTTACCCTATACGATTTCCACATACTGCATATGGTCGCGGTCAGTATCTATATAGTGGACTAGGGTGATCATTGCTATTAATTATGACCTATTTAAAGGCCCATTCCAGAAACATACCTCACAGCAGCATACTCATATAACAAGGGGCATCTCCAGATTCTTGAGTGTTATCCGGTAGAGAATGTGATAGCTATAACTGTCTTCTGCGACCCCATATTCTATTTCATTTCAATATTTACAACTGTTCACTCCAATGGCATACTCTCATTACTTTCACGGGGTGATGGTTACTGCAGGTTCAGAGTGTCCTTAACTAGTGACATTAAGAAGTAAACATCAGATTCCTTAATGCTAAACTTTTTACATACCATAACATTGAAAATCCTAGTGTGATCAACAGTGGAAATATCACTTTACAGCTAGAAGTTTATTCAAACTACATATAGTATTCCGGTCACCATGCTATATATAGTATGCCTTTGAACATTGAAATGACTTAACCCTCTTGTGTCACCTTGGCAATTTTCATTTCGATTTATGATACCTTTGAATATGACCTTGGGTTTAAGGATAAATTCACATAGTATTTGAAGTGGACTTTTGAGCTAGGTTCTAAATTACTTTCCTCATTCAAACATGTCCATAGAAAAGCCCTGGTGAAAAGGATATCAAAATAGTGATGCTGTTTCTGGCATTTTGGGCATCTTAGGCATGAAACTGTTGTCTGGATCCTCAATACTGTATAACTGGTTAATTTGGCGTGTACTTAATTTGGCTTGTACTTAAGTTGGCGTTTTTTTCAAAAAAGTATTTTCCCTGTATTTAATTTTGCGTCTGGAGCAGTCAGAACAACGCCATCTTTATATAGACATATTTCTATGCGATCTTTAATTTGGCGTTGATGGGCATTCGCCAAAAAAACGCCAAATTAAAAACCACGCCAAATAAACCAGTTATACAGTACTTTTAACAATAGCGAAATATTTAAAGGAGAGGTGTTAGTAGTATTCTGATCAGGATCTCTCCTTCAAATATTTTTCCAAACTATTCTTTTGCCTAAAAGACTTTACCAACATTTTGTGGCTGCTTTTTGGCCACTGTGAGCATTAATGGGTTAAGAATAGTTGGATGCCAGAGACAATCGTTCGTAAATGAAGATATTGGAGCGATACTCTTTATAGCAGTAAGTATGGAATGCCATAAGACCAAATATTCAACATTTAGAATAAACGATGCAACCTGACTGAAAACGATTCGACTTTATTCAAAACGAAGCAACATGGCGAAAACGCACCAGCCTGCTTGCGAAAACGCACCAACCTGCATTCGTCAACTGGTCAATACCATTCGGCCAGATATAGAAGAACGCAGGTTGGTGCGTATCTGCGTGTGCATGTTGATGGGTTTTTGCCGTCACAATTGAAGGGGAGTACCTGTGGTGAAGGGGAAACTCCTTGCCATGTTATCCATACAAGGACAACATGGCATCTGTGTTTGATGGATGGAATTTAGGGCATTATTTTGAGCAGCGGACATGGAGAGAGAGGGATAAATATATTTAATCACAAATCTGAACAATTTAAGGGTATTAAAGAAAATGAATAAGAACATAAATAAAGGGGATACGAGGGGCTTGTATAACCAAAAATAACGCCTTCTACATCTAGGAAATAAAAGAAAATAACAAAGAATGAGAATACAAATATTTATTTATATTTTATATTTTTCAATAATATTCATAAATCAATTTTAATATCAGCATGCTGTTGAGGTGCGTATAACATTGTTAGGCAAAATCTCAATATTGATCCAGATGTAAATATATATAGATTAAGAATGGGCCGAGCATTAACGAATTCCATATTGCAGCATAGACGGACATTCCCCTTCACCATAGGTTCCCCCCTTTAAGTGCGGCATTGGTGAACGGCTGAAACGAATCAACATGCACATACGACTCAACATGGGAAAACGCACCAACCTGCATTCGTCAACATCATTCGGCCAGATATAGACGAATTTTGCATGCAGGTTGAATCGTTTTCAGTTAGTTTACATACATATGGGGCACCGTTGTGGACAAAAGTCCGAAATACATTGAAACAATATAATTTACATTGAAATTTTATTAATATCGAGAAATTTCTTATATATTAATGAAATCAACATTTAAACATTGAAAAGGAATTGAAACATCGATAGTTATTGTTTTGATATTGAGAGATATCAGCATATTTCTCGATGTCACCAGACCATTTTCACTGTAATTTCACTATTGGTAAAGAAAATACATTGACAACTGAACTTATACATTGAAAATCATTATCGTTTCCTAGCCAATCAAAAGCCTGCAATGCATTTCTATATTATGCAGATTCCATGTCCTCAGACTCTATTTTCAGATTTGCCAATGAACCTGTATATGGTACTTATGTATCACAGGATTCTGATTGGCTGATCAGTTGTGATACGTTTCAATGTTTCAATCTAATTTTCAATGTTTTTATCATCGCCAATAACAGAGACAGTGAAAATGACCTGGTGACATCGATAAATATGATGATTTCTTTCAATATGAAAACAATAAACATCAATGTTTGAAATTCCTTTTCAATGTTTAAATGGTAATTTCATTAATATAAAAGAAATTTTTCGATATTGATGAAATTTCAATGTAAATTATATTGTTTCAATGTATTTTGGACTTTTGTCCACAACGGCGCCCCATAGTTACATGTTTTTTTCAAATGTTGAATATTTGGTCATATGGCGTTCCATAAGTAAGATATAAACTCATTAATGTGTAAGCAAAACTCTTGTATTGTCGTCTGGATTTCTGATATTCTAGTCAATGACTTGAAATTAAGTAAGATTTTACAACATATTTGAAGAGGGAATGTTGGTATAAATGTCCAGATTAACCTTCTCCTTCCAAATATCTTTATCTTGTTTTAGCCTGACAGATTTCATGAAACTTGCCAGACACTTTTTGATCTCAATGAGCATTGATGGATTAGAATAAATGCTTATACAACATCTGAATTATGAGCAAACAGTAAAAATTGTTATTAAATTTAGCACTAGAAAGAGATGCAATCTGGCACCTGTAACTCAGTATAAACCTGTTCATTTCGGCCAGCTTATAAAAAATTGAACAAATAATACATTAACTTTTCATTTAGGGTAGGCCAAACCCGTCTGCCACATGTTTGAACGGTCGCTCATGCGGGCTTGTCACCAAGGTAGTCGTAGTGGAGGGAGATGAGCGAAACATGCAGCCAGGGGAGGTCCATAGTCACTTCTGTGTATGTCCAGGAGGGCAGCAGTGCAAACTGGGCTACAGCCCCGAACTACCGGCTTTGGAGAATGTACCTTACCGTAAGTGCCTTCTCCTGCAAATCGTTTTGTTTTTATTGTATTGTATTGTACTGTGTTGCATTGCATTGTATTATATTGTATTGTATTGTGCCCTTAAGTATTTATTAACTGTGCTTAAGATACCATTCCATGTAAGTGTCATTCTTATGCTATAGTACCACTGTCAAGAACCAAGACAAACACCTAGGGAGAATTTCAGAGAAAAATGACAAAATTCTTGTCAATTCTTGCCAAAAACTAGACACTTGAGGATTAAATTACGACTATTCTAGAAAGGAGATAAGACTGTTTAACAGCTGTATGAAAACTATACAAAGAAATTGTGATGATTTTGAAGAACTGTGAAGCATGTATTAAGAATAATTAAGAATTTACGAAACTATACTACGACTGTTGTAAAACTGTACTAGGAATAAACTATAACATACAAGATCCAAAGAACTTCAATTCTTTTTTTTTCATTTTGTATAAAGTCACAAGATACACTGACCTACTTTCCACTTCTGCCATTTGCAAAATACTCTCATGCTATCTCACATTCAAATATGGATGATGTGAAACATCTGCTGGCTCTTTAAGAGCAACATTACCTCTTACTTGCTGCACTTTTACTCTTAAAACACCAAGAACCTGAATATATATATATATCTAAACGTCAACTTCGTACACCCAGAAGGTATTGGGTGAAGCTATGGCTTTTAAGGCGTCTTTTATTTGTACAATGTGAAAACCTTTTATATGAATAACATAAAGATGATAGTAAAGGTTACCGAAACTTCCTCTCCTCTGTATGTCTTCTGAGTTGCTCAATGAACTAGTTCATGAATATTCATCACTTAAAATTCGATTCAGAGTAGTAAGGAATACAATTACTAGTATTGAATTTGTTCCTGAAGTGGCTGAAGCCATCATAACAGTCTACTTTGACGAAGCTATGAAACTCCCTGACTGTCTGGAAGATTGGAAAGAAATTGCAAATGGATTTTCTAAAAGATTGAACTTTCATAATACACTGTGAGCCATTGATGGAAAGCATGTAGCAATCAGATGCCCTCCTATAGCAGGATCTACCTAACATAACTATAAACAGTTCCATTCTATCATCTAAATGGCACTTGTTAATTCGGGCTACAAGTTTAATTTTACAGACATTGGTACTACACACTGTACTGTTTTGTTCAGCAATATCACTTAATTCCTGCAAGTCAATTTCCGTCTGACTGCAACTGGTCGACTGTTTGCCTTATTATATAACATAGAATAACAAAGCAGTTCTAATCCAACAGCTATCTGCAAATGTGTTTTTGAGATGAGACCACAATTTGAATTTATGATCGAAGTCCTTAGTACTCACATAATTACTTTGTTTGTTTGTTTTTAATTTCAGCGAACCGTGTGACCTTGACTCAACCCGGGTTTTGTACGACAGTCGACTCAGTCGCAGACTGCGATGAAGATACTGGAACACTCTCCATCCCCATGATGAATCCTGCTATCAACTTAAACCAATACTGCCGATGCCCAAGTGGACGGAACATGGTCTCTCAAGCTCAGCCCCAGGATCCCAATAGCCCGCCATCGCTCTACAAGATATTTGTATGCCCAGAGTAACATCCACATACTAGAGTTGCACACTAGCTCCTACTGACTAGCTTATAGAATCGACTAGTTCCTAAGCGTACTCCTAGAATAGATCCTAGACTAGCACCTATACTAGATCATAGACTAGCTCCTAGACTACCTTTGAGATAAGGCAATAATTCAACTCTTTTTGCTTTTCTGATCTGTGTCGTATGACATGAATTACTTCAGGGTCTATAGAAGGCGCCAGTTGTTATCTTCAGCATCATTTTAAAACGTCCATATCTGACCACATATAACAAAACTCAATAATTGCAGTATGATCTGAAGATTGATTGATAAGCATCATTCAGAAAAAAGAATCCTCAGAATATTGCTTTTTTACCACAATATTTACGTGTGTGTCAGACCATGAGTATGCTCTCAATATGTGGTTGAGTTAAACTACATAGAGCACAGCTATGCATCTTGTACATTTAATCAAGGATAGACTTGTGTGTGATATGGCAAACCATTTTCCTGTATAAATGAAGATAAGTTGAGTTGCTGGTATACCTTTCAGGTAAGATATAAAAGAAGTAAACGTAAAAGTACTTTTAGGCTTAGGGCCAGCCTGGGAGGATTCTGTGAGATGAATTCTAATCATTTGGCCTTAGATAGACCATTCCATTAGAGGACACCACAAAATATGAGCATGTCAGGTCCTCGCTCTATTGTCCGTTAATTCTGACATGGAGATGACTGATAGATACACTAATATGTCATAATTTAAACAACCATAGATACCAATTTGGAAGTTGCGAGACACTCTATCCTTGTAGTAAACTCAACGCGTGAATAAAGATCTGCAAGCTTTAACTGTATATGTGTGTTCTTATTAGAATGGTTCTTCTTTGAATGGGTCTCATCTGCATGTGCAGCTGAACATGATTAAAGGAAGGAAGGAACTCTTTTACTTCACAGCGATGAAATAGAAACCTGTAACCTAAGAAGAAATTCCCTCCTCTTTACGAATAGTTCCAAGGGATCTTTCAGTTGCAGGAGGACCATATAAACAACCTTCCACAATGCCGCACATTTATATAGCGACCAGGCCAAACCACTTATGCAAATCCCACCAGAGATTCGAACCTTCAAACTCACGCTTGGGAGCCAGGCTTGGTTACCACTAGATGTAGGCACTCGCAGATCCCTCTAAACACGACAGACCAAACAATAGATTCCAATAGAAATGTTCTTTTGGACGTTTATAGCATGCATAGTACATACATTTAATTCCTGCACCAGTCGACCAGAGGTCTGCCAGTGCTTAATTATACAAACACCCATGGGTAATATGTCAAAATATGGCCAAGCACAAAAAGTAAGCCAAGCTTTCGAATCAAAGCTACGTTCATTTTTTGGGGTCATCCATGCCAAGGAAACTGGGTGTTGCGTGCGGTCGTATATTATGCCCGAGCTGCTCACGCATTTAGTGCAGGAATAAAATATTGGCACTGTAGAACTAAAGTTGAGGTGAGGGTGAATTCGCAATCTCAGACTTAAACTTAAGCTACCTTGAACAATCCAGACCACCTTGTCCTCAGCTTGTCACCACCTCAACAACTCGACAACTAGCCAGCTCGAAAAATAGTCATCCTTTCGCATCAACTGTTGTTATTATGTTATCAGAACATTCTCCCTATTTAAATTTAAACCAAAAATTGGGGGTCATATCATTTTTTCTATGGACAGAGTGACAGCCCTCTGTTGGTCAACGACAGAACCAAGTCTTCAGAAAAACAAACTGGATTATTTCCAGCTTGGAATTCATACGCCCAAGCATACAAAACACACTTTGTCCATCTCTATTCCGAAAATACCATATTCATTGAACAAAGTTGTATATATCTCCATTTTTAGGCCTCAATTCTCTTAACGCCAAGTTTTCATTTATGACTATGCAATGATACTACTCGGAGGGAGGGACACAGACCATGTGACCTTTAGCTTCAACACATATGTCACTGAATACACAGTGTACAGTCTCATACAAGCTAAAGATGAGGTAATTAAGATGTAGAGGCCATAAAATGATAGGTACCGGCTAGAAATATGTTTTAAAAATCATTCAAAGGGGCTTTCTTACAGACACAACCTGCAAACATCTATTGTAAACAAAGGTGACCTTGGCCTTTCATGAGAGTAGGCGCCTCGTAATTTTCAAGTGTGGCGCCTAAGGTCAAACTTGGTCAAGCTCTGTTCAACATCCAAACATGCAACAATCATAAGACAAGTCTGATGGTGCCATATCTAAATAACTTGGCAGATTAGATTCAATTTCTAATCATGCTTTAATAGTGATTTATAAACTATGTCCCGTCGGGCAGTGTTAGATCATTTTGCTTTTGAATCATTGAATTTAACTTTTAAAACACAAGCTCTTCAAATATGCGCTTTCTTGGGTATCGAACGTAAACATGTTTCCTCAAATTTTGGTTTATCTAACTAAACTAAAAGGTACACGGATGGAAGGCCGGGGATATCACGTTTGTACACTTTTGAATTTGTTCCTAAGTTATGAAATCTACAAGTTGAACTGAGCATTTTAGTCTCATCTTTAACAAAAATCCGAGCTAGACGGTAATGGTATTTGAACGGAGATAGAAAAACAACAACAATACTCTATCCTCCATTTTGATATTTTCTCTACACTCGTGAAAGTTGATGGTTCCTGTTTAATAACTGTGGATTCAGTGCAGATAATTAATGTCTGTACCAGTCGACCGGTCGCCCGCCAACAACTGGTAGATAGTAAAAATGTTACCCTGGCATGCCCGGTGAAATAATGAGGCAAGCATATTCATGACTGCTTAGCTGTTGATATTCCTGACTGTTTAGTCGTGGCGACACAGGGATGTAGTCCTTTCTATGACTACAGTACAGACACTTAATTCCTCGACCGGACGTGACTGCCAGTGCCTGGTTGTACAAACACCCATGAAAAACATGCCAAGAAATAAGCCAAACACATCGATGAAACACGTAGCTTGCGAATCAAAGCTAGGATCAGTTACGAGGTCATATATACGTCCATGCCAAGGGAAATTGGGTGGGAGGGGGGGGGGGGGGGGCAATCAGGTGATTCTGCCCGGGCTGCCCACGAATTTAGTGCAGGAATTAAAAGTCGGCACTGCAAGTATCGGAATGGCAATCGGATATACCGTATATCTGGTTATTTTGGCTGTGTGAAATTTTGGCTCTTTTGGGCCAAAAGGGGGGTAAGGAAATTATGGCTCATATTAATTTTGGCTCTCCCAGGGTCTGAGCCAAAATTACCTTATTTTTGAAATTATCTTACTACCTAAAATGACAAAATGTCTGTCGCTGCATAGCATGTATTCTAGTTCAATCTGTTAAAAGTATCTCTGTACAGAAATAGTTTTGTTTAAATTACAATTTGATTGGGGTAGGCTTACCTGCAAAGCTAATGGAAAGTGACATAAATACCTAGACTAAAATAGATGTCTGATGAGTTCTCACTGTGTAAAATGCACTTATTACGTGCATTGGGTATTAAGTAGTTAACTTGTAATTAAGTTTACCATGGTGAATAGAACTCAGGAGGTGGGTAGTGGCACCCCTTGTAATAACAAACAAAGGGATTTTGCAAGGGAGTATGATCAAAAGACAACTGTACATGTGTTTTCTAAACAAACTATACATAACATGCTGCTGAGATTTTTGATTGTAATCGTGAAGCATGCCACTTAGGCCAGTGACACAAATAGCAACAGTACTAATGGGACTCATGATAGAACAATGATAGTGACTGACATATGGTGTCCACACTAGAAACTAAGCTCAACACAACCAGAGCTCAGGGTTGAAGTCGGGGTGTTCAAGGTATGCATTCTTGGCTTTTATTAATTTTGGCTCTTCAAGATAAAGAGCCAAAAATAGGCCAAAATTAGATTACCTCCAAAAAACCCAGATATACGGTAATTTGAATATCTTTTATGTAGTAGATACGTTTTTCTTGGGTTTTTACTTTTCGCATCCTACTCCCTACTCGGATGGTACTTTTGTGATACTTGTCGTATTCGTCATTAAAAAAACCTTTCACCCAATATATAAAATTCCATAGGCAGAAAAGTCAAATAAAAAGAGGAAAACGGGTGAGTAAGTTTTATCCCAATACAATAAGCTCTCTGAATTACCGGGGATTGGAAAATGGGAGCATCGATCGCTGATATATGAAAATCACAATTAGCTGGGAGTTTAGCCAGAGAGACAACACAAAACCACCAAATTAAAACCACCGGACGTTGAAAATGGCCTATGAAATAGATGTAGGCAACCTAGCATTCTCACGCGAGAATCTCGTTTATGTAAAGCGACCTCTATTGGCGGGGAGTTGCTTCGCAGTGCAGAACTGTTAGCATTTACTAAGTAATCAAACGCCTCGTGTCACAGGTCAGGCCAATTGTTTGCCAACCTTGAAGTCCTTTTAGTGCCTGTTCTAGATACGTTCTCTCACCTTTGGGTAATTCGATATTAGACTCATCTTACTGATATCTCTTTTGTGTATTTGTTCGATTAAGACACTCTTTCATATCGGTTAAAATGATTGTCTTATTTTTACGCAAATCAGTCACTAAGAGCGAAAAAGATGTATTTTACAACCAATCATACTGTAGATGCTATTCTGAAATAGATGCTATTCTTTGAAGCGGCGTGTCATTGTACGCATAGTTTCTAAACCTGTACCATTCTGATAGAAATACGTATATTGCCAGAATAATTAATGCAGTTGTCACTCAATAGAGGGCGTCTTTGTCGGCATCATAACTGATGTATCCAAGGCTATGTATTGTACCAGATACCCAGAAGGACTCAATTCTAGAAGGGAAAGTGTGCATTGAGCATGTAATATTTTGATGGAAAACGCGAAGTTGTGCGGAGAAAGGCGCCCGCGACCGCATGTCAATGGCTGTTATAGTTGTATCTCACTACACTCTATTGATAACTTGAACAATTGAGCTTTTGTTGTAGTTAGATATGATCCCATGATATGTTGTGTGCTTCATGCACGAGTCCACCCAGCTGAACGGCACCAGCCCACCCCGACCCCTCCCCCTGATTATTGGCGCGCAACAGCTCAAAGGAACTGGCACCAGTCTATTCAATGCGAGTTTTACGCGCACAAGACTGAAAGGACTGGCACTATAGTCTATAGTCCATCCACTGAATTCCTACACGCGGTGGCCGGCGAAGCACGCCACTATATACAAATAGTTCTCCATATAACACGGCCAGTAGCAACATAAACATACTCAACGACACTAGCGACGGCAAATCTACAGCATTTTATTGACAGAAAATCATAATAAAATCATTTTAAGCGTGATAAAATACATTGTACATTTTAAAAAAAAGTACCAGACGATGACGTCACTGTATCACTTCGCATCGCCACTCGCCGCAATCACCGAACAACATAGATGTATCCCTTCGTCAAGATAAATTCCGAAAGAAAACACGCCTATAACCAACATATAGGGCGCCTAAACACTAACGACGCCAAGGATTCAACATTCCACTGACAGACGATAATAATAGAATACTTAGAAGTGTGTAATAAACGCATTGTCGGGTTATTTGTGTGGTCACGTGATCACTGGCAGTCCACTTACTGCTCTAAGTATTTAAACAGGAAATGGGTGAGCGCAGTCAAAATAGCTGGTATAGCAGTCAAGACCGCAACAATCAAAGAATTGGTGCACGAACGTCCAGTCTCTGAATGTTATCCTTCCCATCTGAGTTGCCCAGCTAGTGTGCTTACAGCAGTGTGGTACTACTTATGACTTATAGGTGACGCCATATGGAGAGGATATCCTCAGGATATCCTCTCCTATCAAATCATACATGCCGTCTTTATCTCCATGTTTGTTTTTCCTTATTTTTAAGTCTATCATGAGTGTTTGTTTTGTCTATTGTTCCTGACGAAGTTCTTTAACAGCATAGTGTGTGCTTATTAAGACTTTCTCTATCATTTTCTTTAGCTTACCTAGTTAACCAATGTTCCACCCCCATGAACTCACTTTTAATTTTGTTCTTAAGTCCCTCAAAATGTTGCTTTTTGGCATTTTGTGATTGACATTTGACTGAAGTTCTGTCATCTAGCACAGGGAGGGAGGGTTTTAAGTACTTAACATTCCTCTCATAGGGTCATCAAATGGTCATAAAGTACCACTGGACGACTTCCTGCCTCATTCATGAATACATTCAAGTCTAGACTTGCCACATGTCTGTGTTAACCAATTAAGTTTGTTTGTTTTCCTTTTTAAATGCCTAATCACAAATCAGTCAGTTAAACTGGACATTTGTTACACATACTTAGGGGCCACATGATCCCATCCAGCCCAGAGAGTGAGGGATACGAGCATTCACACACTTATCAAATGATCATTAGTGACCACTTGAGATCTTATGTAATGCTTCTCTGATTCCAGGAAAGCAACATGCATGCCCTCTGTGGCCAAGCTGGTTTTAATGGGTGGAAGGGTTAATTAGCATACTAACAACAATAGCAATTTGCTGCACCCATCCCATATATCACCACCCACAGGAACTAATGCCTAGACATAAGACAGAAGATAGAGACCAGAACAGAGAAAAGCATTATCTAACGACTTGGAGTTTGTGCTAAGTGTGTCACTTGCAGAAGTATGCCTTTAAACCTCTTCCATTATGTAGCCATTAGATGTTCTTTATCTCAGGACTGGTGTGTGGGGTGGTTACAATAAAGGATAATGTGATCACTCCTAGAAATAAATGGTTGAATAATGAGAGAAAAGCTAAAATACTAGAAATCTATGTGCAGGAAATCTGGTTAGAACTGACCACTACAGGAGTCCTATCTATCAATGCTGTATAGGGAACATCCCGACCAGTAATTGAACCATTTATGTAACAGAAAAAATACAACTCTTATAAGTACTCAACCCACACACATACTGAAACTTCAGTTCAGCCGCAGTTTCAGACCAAACTGCTCTTAAACATGCCACCTAGCTGCTCTTAAACGTGCTGTCGACTATCATGATAAGCTGATCAAAAATGCTCACATTATAGAAAAGGAACAGTTTAAGATTTACCAATTCCTCTGCATAAAATGCGTTTCCACACATAAGGTACTGTGTTTGAAGACTAGTTTGATATGAATGAACATGGTGGACCTCTTCTTTCTTTTATCTAGAATTTTGGTATTCCGTTTCCCTTACCCTGGTAGTCATCATTGCTTGTCCAGTCCATCAGGAATGGTTCATCGGAGTTGCCCAGGTTGAGGCTCTTCTCCGAGCGCCACTTCAAGAAATGCTCCTGTTCCCGTCTCTCACTCTGCTCAGTGATTCCCAAGACATGCACAATGGATCTGATTATGGGGAAAAGATGTTGACATATGTTGACAAATTATCCCCACTAGCCACCTTAAAATATCCAAATGACACTGACACACACATGCAAAAAAATAGTGTCATCCTATGTATTTTCTAGGATTTGACTTAGGCATCATTGTGAATATTATCTCCCTCTCCCACAGGTCAGCCATGGGTGGAACATTGATCGCTTGCCAAATTCTAAATTAATACACCTATCTGTCTCTCTCTCTCTCTCTCTCTTTCTCTCTCTCTCTCTCTCTCTCTCTCTCTCTCTCTCTCTCTCTCTCTCTCTTCTTAGAGAAGAGGATTTTTTTCTTTTTGCTCGGCCAGAAACATTTAGTGATGTCTGTATATGTTCCCACTATCCTTATCTTTGAATTGTGGCATGTTAAACACACTGATATTGACCACATAGAGTAGAACAGCCCCAATTAAAGTCTGTCCCACCCAAGCTTGGCTGAACGCTAAATCTCTTTGTATTTGCCATCCAAACTTGGCAAAACTCTTAAAAGCACGATTCAGAGTGTGTGTGTGGATATTCAGTGTGTATATGTGTTTGACAGGTATGTAGCTTTGCTTATAAAAGTTCAAAGTTATATTTCTTAGTTTTGATATGCCAAATGAGCGAATGGTACAACATTAGTCCTTTTGTTGAACCGGCCATCAACCCCCCGCTAAAACTCAGAAAATGTACTGGTCCGACAACCTCGTGCTTCAATATGATGTGAGCGATCTCGTGTGTAATTCTACTATTGGGGCCTTTTGGGCAAAATCAACATTTGAAGGTGAGGTGAATTAAGCGGTCAGCCAAACTTGGGTCAGACGGACTAAAGTACTAATCATTAAGTCATCACCAAGAGATATCCTCTCATAAGGCACGACCGTGGCTCTCTAGTTTTTTAAAGGGTTTGCCACCCTTTTTTATGGGTGGCTCAGACATGTAAGAAGGAGAGCTTTTTCGTATATGCAGACGACACAGAAAGCATGAACGATGATGTGAAATGAATATGACACTCTTCAAAGTAATCTCTCCCAATAATTGGGCGACAGACAATAAACAGTAAGAAATGAAGGTTTTCGGTGGTTGCCCCAGAAAATGGCCGGGCGAGGTCAGGCCTCTCTATTTCCTTACCCCAAAATACTGCATTACAGGATATAGCCACACTGCCAACAGTCCTGGAAACTCCACTTGTGGAGTCTCCAGGACGATGGCACACTGTGATACAGCCGTGCTTTCTGTCTAGCCAACCCCCTCGGGAATGCTGCCTCTGGCAGACCCAGACGTTCTGGTTGTTATGTGCATTGGCAGGGTGTCAACACAAGGAGTGACAGCTTTACAGATTTCCACTCGTTGAAGAAGATTGAGTATAAAAGCATCTTTCTTGGAAATGGCTGCACAAAAGTGGGATATTTATTTAAGGAATTATATGATACAATAGTTAGCAACTTGATATAGGAGTTCTAGGACCCTTTAGTAGTCAAAAAGTGGCATTGATTGACTTCCTTTAGTTCAGTGTGCGCAATTCCTGTCATGTGCCCCAAGGGTTGGGGACATCTATTATTAGTAGAACGAGGCTGATATGCCGGGGCACAGTGCAGGGATAGTAATTATTCCCAAAATCGTCCTTAAAAATGTTCTATTTACCTGTTTTTGCTTAGCCCAGTTTGCCGTCAAACAGCTTGAAAACAAATGAAATTAAATCTTGTCATTATGGCCCCTTTAAAATAGTCTCCGGAGGCATTTCTTTTTTGAAAATACTACATCACCAAAATGATGCAGAATCACTTTCAATCAGGTTATGGTGCTAGACATTGGTCGATTCAACAATATATGTTGTAGATGATCACGAACCCCTCAAGGGTCAAAACCTATTGGCCTACTCAATGGTCTGCATTAGGAGCTGGCATCTGACGGGGAAGCCTAGCTGGTGTGGCACCCTGCTCTTATATAATAAGGGAATGTGTGGATTTGTCTATGGATTTCAGGCAGCTAAATTATCCGTTGGTTCTCTTTGCACCTGAGAACTCTGCTCTAACTCTTTTTTCTCCTTTCATCTTGAATTGTTATGCGTCATCATCAACTATCACAAAGGACCACTTTTTCACCTGGAATTATTATGTTTTGTCATTGCTCTTCAACAATGACAAGGGACCACATTTTTGTAATACTAGTATTCTATGGCACTACATGGCCTATGTGTGCCGATATGCCTTTACACCCTCATTCACTTACTTCATTAGTATTACTTATCATCACTAGTCATGAATACAAACACCTTTTAGGGACAGCCCTCATGGCAAAGTGGGCTTGCCTACAGTGCCGACACTTAATTCTTGCACTGAATGCCTGGGCAACCCAGACATAATACACGACCGCACGCCAGATTGCCACCCAGTATCCTGGTCATGGATGCATGGATGATCTCACAACTGGACGACTAGCTTTGATTCGCAAGCTACGCGGGTCATTGGCGTGCTTGGCTCAAGTTATCCATGTTTTTGTACACCCGGGCACTGGCAGACGTCCGGACGACCGGTGCAGGAATTAAATGTCTGTACTGTATATAGTGGAACAGCAGACTGCCATATTAAGAGGTGTACCCACATAGAAAATTACTAAGACATGCCATACATCAAATGGAAGCTGAGAGGTTTCTGTCGTGTGCTTTCATTTGATGTATGACTCGTTAATAGTAATTTCCGGTGATTTCACCCCCAAATATGGACTTATGCTGCTCTACTAACAACTATTGATGGCTCAATGTCTCTCAAACTGTCTGGGTTAGAACCTGGCCAGTGCATGTGACTCGGAATGAAGCAGTTTATTTGCAATGTGATTCAATTTCTTCCTCCACTTACAACTGGCAAGGCACAACTCAACTGCAATATGGCAGAAAAGATGAAATTTAATGAACTCCCCCTCTTTATTATATAAGGTAGTATTAGGGACTTTTATTGCTTTTGTCTGCACCCACCCAGTCGCTATATTGCTGTTGTCTGCACCCATCCATCCAGTGTTATTGCTGTTGTCTGCACCAAACCCAGCCAGCAGGGACTTTTCGTAAAGAAAATGGAATTTCACCGATGCCGGGGTACTTATCCCGTCACAGTATGACCTAAGGAAATAAAAAGCATTTCTCACCGTAACAAACAAAACTAAACCATTTTTTAGACTAGCCTAAAAAAGTATCTTGGCGTCACCTCTATCCCTATATCACATAAACTGCTGCAGCAACGGCGAGAGCTATCGAATGCATACCAACATGCCAGGGTTTAGATGGTTTCCAAAAATCTTTGCCTTCTTGTGCTTTGGACGAAAGTAGCCTCAGTATTGGAAAGGTTAATGAAAAACTGTACGAAATCTCTAAGGAAGATTGGGCAAAGAAGATGGAGTGCCTTTTGGTGCCCTGTTGAGTGACAGGGGGTGGTTGATCAAGTGTTCTTGAAGGCTTTACATAGTTTGTGGCACACATTAATAGGCACAGGTAGTTGGGAAGGAGTGAGTAACCATATTACCGGTATGCTGCTGGTGGCTAATTTGGTCATTACAAAATGATTGAAACCCTTGCACATTGGTACTCATCTGAGAGGACTCAGTAAGAGCTATCCAATGAATACCAACATGACATGGTTAAGATGGCTTTCAATAATCCTTGCGTCCTTGTACGTTGGACATGAGTAGCCTCAGCATTGAAAGGGTTAGTTTATCATGATGTATACTTTGAAAACAAGAGCGACGTCTGTGGCGTCAAGAGGTTGATGCTTTGCTTTGACTTATAATGATTAATTTTTTTAATTTTCTTGTTTTTCAGGGTTTTTGTTTTTTTCGCGTTTTTTAGATGAAAGGGTGAGTTTTTTTGTCATAGGGTTGAGTTTTTGTTAATTTTTATGATTGAATTTGGTTAGTTGTAATGAATATTTGGTCGTGGTCTGAGTAGTAAGTTTTAATAATGTTTGCATTGTGCACTTTTGGGATGTTTGTGTGTATGTGATCAATGTTTGTGTTTTGCTTTGTTGTTGGGTTTTGGATCACATTTAAATAAGCTAAGAGCTAAAGAGGGCAGGGTTAAACGCCAAACAAAACCATATCAAGCCATACACACAAATATATAATATATATATATATATATATATATATATATATATATATATATATATATATATATATATATATAATATATATATATATATATATATATATATATATATATATATATATATATATATCACCGCAGGGCTCGACATTGGTGCTTGCCCCATTGCCCCGGGCAAGTAGAATTTGTAAATTATAGCTGTGGGGCAAGTGAAAACTGCATCTTGCTTGCCCCACTGGGAAAGTACGTCTTGTATATTTCAGGTTTACTTTTGAGAATGTGTGCAAGTTTCGTGGTCTGCCATCCAAGCTTGTCCTAGAAAATATGCTTTCACATGCCAGAACCATGTTCTATTTGGTTTTAAATGAAATATTATAAAATTATTATATACAATTTTTTAAGGGTAAGTGAAGGTTGGAGTAGGGCAAGTGAAAGTTGGAGTAGGGCAAATTAAAGTTGGAGTAGGGTAAGTGAAAGTTGGAGTAGGGCAATTAAAAGTTGGAGTAGGGCAATTAAAAGTTGGAGTAGGGCAAGTAAAGTGGGAGTAGGGCAAGTGAAAGTTGGAGTAGGGCAAGTGAAAGTTGGAGTAGGGCAAGTGAAAGTTGGAGTAGGGCAAGTGGTTGGTTGGTTGGTTGGTTGGTTGGTTAGTCAAGACCAAGCCGCAATATGGAAGTAAGAGTAAAGAAAACTGAAATTCATTGGTTAAACCTCAGTAAGGCAGAAAAAATGAAGAAAATCAAATTCAATTATTAAGCCTCAGTATGGTAGACAAAGTGAAGAAAATCAAATTCAATGATTAAGCCTCAGTATGGCAGAAAAAGTGAAGAAAATCAAATTCAATGATTAAGCCTCAGTATGGCAGAAAAAGTGAAGAAAATCAAATTCAATGCAAAGCCTCAGCATGGCAGAACCAGCCACAGAGACCATAAAGAAAGCACCAAAATCACACAAAATCGTCAATAAATATTAAATCCAACAACCAAAAGCTCCAAAAATCAAACAATCACAACTACATACCATACTGAAACAGAAAATTAAAAAATAAATAATTCCAGACCACCCATGAGTTCAGATCATTCGGCTAGTGTTTTGCTGATAGTGTTATCTTAGGTGAAGCAATGAATTTAAACATAACATAAATTCGGATTTGATTTACACACACAGTCACAGACAGAGACAGACACACACATATATATATATATATATATATATATATATATATATATATATATATATAAATATATATATATATATATATATATAGTATATATATATATATTATATATATATATATATTATATTATATATATATATATATATATATATATATATATATATATATATATATATTATATATATATATATATATATATATATATATATATATATATATATATATATATATATATATATATATATATATATATATATATATATATATATATATATATACAAACACGCACACACACACACACACACACATATAAATATATATATATATATATATATATATATATATATATATATATATATATATATATATATATATATATATATATATATTATATATATATATATATATATATATATATATCTGTAGCTAGTACTGTTTGCAGGTACAAGGCTTTGTATATGTTTTCAATTATTTAAATTGTTATGGTTTAGGCTTTAACTAGTTGGTCTTTGATGTTGTGAACACCTTTAATTGGAGTTCAGTACACTCCAAGCTATATACCGCCTGTTTTTTGTACTTGAACTTTTGGGGGCAAAGTTGATCTAAGTGTTCAAGGCTTAACATATTCTCAGGCACAGAATAGGCATAGGTGGTTTCGAGTGAAAGATTAGTTTACTATGATATACTTTGGAAAGAAATGGAGGAAAATCCATATTCCAGGCTTAAAAGATTATTGCCCTGTAGTTAACCAACTAGTATCAGCCACAACCTGACCTCTTTGGTTATGTCCTCCTACCCAATTAAGGATCTTTGAAAAAAAGAAAATCTCAACTATTTGGTATTTGTGCTATTTGCAGGTACAAGGCTTTGTATATGTTTTCAATTATTTAAATGTTTATACTTAAGGCGTTAACTAGTTTTTCTAAGATGTTGTGAATATGTTTGGAGTTCAGTATACTTTATGTACTTGAAACTTTCGGTGCGAAGTTGATCTAAGTGTTCAGGGCTTAACTTATTCTGGGGCACAGATTAGGCATGGGTGGTTTCGAGTGAAAAATTAGTTTACTATGATATAAAAAATGGAGGAAAATCCATTGTGTAGTTAGCCCATTAGTAACAGCCATAACATGACCTCTTTGGTGATGTCTTCCTACCCAAAGGATCTT
>OZ012694.1:8551297-8615775 GCA_963942565.1 Maea johnstoni
ATATATATATATATATATATATATATATATGTGTATATATATATATATATATATATATATATATATACACATAAATATATATATATATATATAATATATATATATATATATATATATATATATATATATATATATATATATATATATATATATATATTAATTAAATCCAAATTTATGGCATTTTCAAATCTATTGTACTAATAATGATGACACTATCAGCAAAAAAACAGCATAATTATGTTAATCACAGCCATACCCGGATCCTTAGGTCACGCAATAACACCCTTGTAAATTCATTACTTGGCATAACACGTATAACAATAGTCAACTTTTGCTGATATCACCCACTAATATCCGCCTTTATTGTTCTCACATATTATGTAATGTGTATTTAATCAGAGAATAGATCATGGACTTGTGAATGATATTTTGCCTGATTGCTTTATTGATGTTATACATTTGCACCCATTGTCTTCGGACATGATGCATTACATAGGGAACTGTTTAAAAATATTTGAAAGTGTGTTGGCTAGACCTCATCAAAATAAAATCTTTCAGACAAGCTTATGCTAAATTTAGCTGGTGTCAAGATATTTCCCATGTTTCTGTGTTTGACATTTTACAGCAATTTAACTTGGGACTGTAGACAACAATATAGCTGGGTGGGAGCAGACAACAGCAATAACGCTGGATGGGGACAATGGACGATGAAATGATTGGTTATTTAAAGGTACATCTGCACATAAAGGCTAATTAGTGCATTAAACTATGTATGGAATAATAGCCCTGTATTATTGTCAAAAACAACAACATAACGAAAAATAAATGAAAATGCTCACAGAACAATGAACAGTTAAAATGTAAGGATGGGTGCAGACAACAGCAATATAGCTCGGTGAGTGTGGACAACAGCAATATAGCTCGGTTTTCGCACACAATTGCAATAAAGGTGAGTGGGTGCAGACAACAGCAGTTTAGGTGGGTGGGTTCAGACAAGAGCAATTTACGTGGGTGGGTGCAGAGAACAGCAGTATAGGTGGGTGGGTGGGTGCAGACACAGGTGGTTGGGTGCAGAGAACAGCAGTATAGGTGGGTGAGTGCAGACAGCTGCAATATATGTGGATGGGAGCAGACAACAGCGATATAGGTGGGTGGGTGCAGAGAACAACAATATAGGTGGGTGGATGCAGGCAACAGCGATATAGGTTGGCGGGTGCAGACAACAGCGATATAGGTGGGTGGGTGCAGAGAACAACAATATAGGTTGATGGGTGCAGACAACAGCGATATAGGTGGGTGGGTGCAGACAACAGCGATATAGGTGGGTGGGTGCAGACAACAGCGATATAGGTGGATGGGTGCAGAGAACAACAATATAGGTTGATGGGTGCAGACAACAGCGATATAGGTGGGTGGGTGCAGACAACAGCGATATAGGTGGATGGGTGCAGAGAACAACAATATAGGTTGATGGGTGCAGACAACAGCGATATAGGTGGGTGGGTGCAGACAACAGCGATATAGGTGGATGGGTGCACATAACAACAATCCAGGTGGGTGGATGCAGACAACAGCAATATAGGTTGGCGGGTTTAGACAACAGCAATATAATTCGATGGGTGCCAGAAAATATGTATGCAGGCTAGGACGGTCAGACAACAGCACTATAGGTTGGTGGGTGCAGACAACAGCAATATATGTGGGTGGATGCAGACAACAGCGATAGAACTCGATGGGTGCTAGAAAACATATGCTGCAGGCTAGGACAGTTGGGGATTACTTTTCATGACATTTTGCCGTTCTGACTAATTGGTCTCTTAATTGAGAGACAATGAACGTCTGGATCCTGAACACATATACGTATAAATACCTCAGGGAACCATCCCTTGTAGATCAGTTGAGACACTCTCTCTCTAGATTCAGCAGCTAATCCAAGACACTGCCTACGATGAGGGGGCTGCCCAGTTTTCTGGTTGTGTTGGCGTTGGGAGCTTGTGTTCAGGTAAGTGATAACATAAGGGAGACTTTCAGTACTGTACTGTCTGTTTGAGATTAGGTAGGCACCGTTTTCTATTTATTTCTAATAGAGAAATAGAGAAACGTTCGAGTCTTCAATCAAATTTTGTGGATGACTTTTGAAAACTTGACACAGTTTTCTTAACTTATCTTAGTTTCACAACTCACCTGCTCTGACCTATAAGTTAGGACATCGGGTGTCCGCAGTAACATTTTTGGCATTTAATTCCTGCACTTAATGCGTGGACAGCCCGGTCAAAATTAAAAAAAATAATACATTAGGACTGAGTTGAGAAAAAGTGATAAAAGAGTGGTTGCACAAATTTTACAGTAGCACATTCAAGGTCTTACGATTCTCCACACCAGTGACACTAATTGAGTACTAAAAAACGAAATAATTCATTACAATTATCCTGGCAGAACAGTATTTTAGGTAGTGACAGTATCTCTGAAGGAACAAATTAGGAAAGAAAGAAACTAGTTTTAGAGAATGAGATGTTTGTGACATAAATTACATTATTTTTTTCAAAATTCTGTGAAAAAAATGATCACCCCATGAATTAAACTTGTTTTGAAGATCACTGTGCTATGCTCTTTGCTCATGCAAAGTTTCAGAAATGATCTGAAATGTCTTATAGTGTCGTAAGATGTCGTCTCTGTCTTTAAGAGAGTCTACTGCACCAGGAATCCAATTACTCAAGTAGTCAACTACACTTAGACCCATAACCACCAATTACCATACCAGCGGGATCGTGTTCCAGCATTGTAATCCAGCATTGAGCACAATTTATGATCGAGGATTGTCACCGGTGAAAGTCGTGATATCCCTTATTAAGGTGCTGTCCCACTAACGACTTTTAAGGTGCGACAATGTGCGAATTCAAAAATCGTAGTTTTTCGTAGGTTGTCATGGGTTTATTCGCGGTTGTTCGCAGTGAGTCTTAGGTTTTCGCAGTAATGCTGCGAAATAAAAAAAAAATCCATGTAAAACTTTTGGGTGCGACAAAAATGCTGTCGTATTAGGAACAGTGTCGTATGTAGTCGTACATTCACGTGCATTTGCGTACACTCATCAAATGTACGACAAAGTGCCACTGTATACATTACCCACTTCAGAATGGAAAAATAGGTTATTCTCCCAAATTTATCCTACAAATCCACGAATTGGCAGTGATTTCACCACAAATCGTAGTCTACTTACGAATCTTGCCATTTTTAATTTGAACATATTCGTAACTAATCGAATATTGTCGTAAGTAGACGTACAACTGAAGTATATATTTAGAATGTTCAAGTTAGGGGGTACATACATTTTCTGTATGAAAATGTACGTCATGGTACGAATACATACGAAAATGTACGATATGCCACGAATCGACGTTCAAAAATCCACAACAATGTACGATAATATACGAAAATATACGAACATATACGATATGTTCAACTATGTACGTCAATGTATGACAAAAAACACGTCACTCCGACACAAATTTGGTCGCACACAAAAGTTTTACATGTAAAACTTTTTTTTTAAATCGCGGCTTTAGCTGCGAAAAGCCAAGAATAACTGCGAAAAACCACGATAACCTAAGAAAAGCTAAGACAAGCTACGAATTTCCAATTCGCACCTTGTCGCACCCAAAAAGTCGTAAGTGGGACAGCACCTCTAATGCTCGAACTCGCCTGCGTTACCCTAAAATATTTTTTTTAGGGTACTCTGAACCCGTCTGGCATCTGCTCGAATGGTCGCTCCTGTGGGATTGTCACCAAGGACATAATAGTGGACGACGAGCCAGCTTTGAACGATATCGTGATCTATACCCATTATTGTTCTTGTCCAGAAGAACAGAGCTGCTTCAGTGCACAAGGTTTCAACCCCGACCTACCAGTTTTGGAGAGTGTACCTCGTCGTAAGTGCCCTCTTCTTCAGATCGTTTTGTATTGTATTGTGTTGTGTTGTATTGTATTGTATTGCATTGCATTGTGCTGTACTGTCTTGTCTTGTATTGCATTGTATTGTACTGTTTATATTGTGCTGTATTGTATTGCATTGTAGTGTACTGTCTAGTAGTGTTGTATTGTATTGCATTGTACTGTCTTTTATTGTGCTGTATTGTGTTGCATTGTATTGTACTGTCTAGTAGAGTGTTGTATTGTATTGCATTGTATTTTACTGTCTTGTATTGTGTTTTATCATCAGCTCCACTCTGATACTAGCAGCTGATTGGTCAATTTCATTGTTGTGCAGGACGGTATCGGGGTACTCACATTGCTTTTCATAAATTGTCAATGGTAGTCCCCCGATAACTGTAATGTCCACCACCAGAGCTAGTAGTAATGTCCACCATCCACCTTTTAGCTAGGTAAGTGTATTCTAGATCTTTCTTATCCTGTGAATTCGGGTTCGAAGAAAGGGCTAGCTAGCTAAACTTAGCCAGCGTCAGGCCGCCTATGTGCTAGTTCAACAATGATAATCTGCACCTGCCGTGACGTGCACTGTCTGTTTTCCTGTAAACTGGCACCAGATCACGCAAATTAATTGACACTGCCAAGGTTCACGCGCACCATTGTTGGGTCTGCTGTTGGAGCGGCAGATGATCATTCGTATTTACCGTGAAACACACTAAAAGGCCCGTTTTAATGCCTTCATAAGCACCTTTTGAAATGGTGTCACTTTTTGTGCCAATATTCAGGGAAACTCTTGAAGTTTAAGGTATGTAACAGCTCTGGTTTTACGTTTAGCTAATGTTTATTATTAATTTTGAAGGACTTAGTACAGCCTACACATTATCCTGAACAGCTAGCTTAACATAGTCTGTCTGACATAGTTGGGCTAACCGCTTTTTCCTCTTTAGATAATCGGTCATGGAGCAAAGCTATTTTTAGTAGGCGCTGTACGAAAAATCAGTTTGAATACTGTCAGCAGGTGGCAATACCATATCAACCTGATAGAACAAATGAGGACCTATATCAATCAATAGGTGGTGTCCCATAAATGGAATTAACATGGTTTCTTAGTACAATCAGTATTTAAAAGTATACATCAAATATTTAACAGAATCTTTTTGTCAAGTTCCAAGGAAATCTCTTAAATTAATAAACAGTGATTAAAGAAGTTTTGAGGCCTTTGATGCACTTTGGTGCGACAATGCACCATCAACAATATTTCTAGAGCTCTTTTAATGATTTAGCCTCCTGCCTTCTTAGTGCTGATGCTATTATTTTGATCGTTTGCTTTTAATTACAGCGAGATATAGGACCATGTTTCAACCTGGATTTTGTGGGGCGCCCGATTCTATCCCGGACTGCCAAGGAGACACCCTAACACTCACCATCCCCGTCATGGATCCTGCTATCAACCTCAACCAATACTGCCGCTGCCCAGGTGGACAGAACATGGTCCCCCAAGATGAGACCCAGGATCAGAATGACACACCATCGCTCGACAATACCTACGTATGCCCAGAGTGATATCAACGTAGAGGGTGACATCCACATAATAGAGTTGCAGACTAGCTTTTAAATTAGTTCCTAAAGTAACTTCCAGACTAGCCCCAATACTATCCCCTATACTGGATCCTAGACAAGCTCCAATACTATCACCTACACTAGATTATAGACTAGCTCCAGGACTATCTTTGAGATTAGGGAATGGTTTAACCCGTTTCCTTTGCTTATCTGTGAATTGTGGCATTTATTACTTTAAGGTCAACAAAGATGGTGCCAGTTGTAATCTGCAACCTAAGGTAAAACAATCATATCCGAAGCGTATACACGGTCTGAAAACCTTTAACGGAAATCACTAATTTTAGTATGATTTGAAGAGGTATTGATAAGCATGATTCAGAAAAACAATCCTCAAAATGTTGCTTTGTTACCACAATATTAACATGAGTTTTAGACCATGAGTATGTTCTGAAGATGTGTGTGAGTTAAGCTACATGGTGCAGGACTGGCCATCTTGTAAAATTGATTAAAGGTAGACCTTTTTCTTATTTGGCATAGAACTTTCTCATATAAATGAAAAGAAGTTTGGCCTTGAATAGACTCTCCCAAATTATGCACATGCCAGGGCCTTGCTTTTTTGCTTTATTTCTTGCAGGCAGACGACACTGATAGATGCACTTATATATCAAGATTCAAGCAACCATAAATATCAATTTGGAAGTTGCAAACAAAACAGTCATAGTTGTAGACTCAGCTGGCAAATAAAGATCTGCAAGCTTAAGCTGTATATGTGTTATCTTATTTTTCTGACTCTGAAACGTTTACCTTATCTTTTAAAAGAATACCAAACCAGAACTAAACAGAATATAAAGGTTCAGGTGTTGAGTAGGCATCATTTAGAAAGTGCAGGATTTTTATGTTATTTTATTTAATGTAATGCTTTAAAATTGAAAAGGGCAAAGTTTTAGGAAATCTTCATATGATTTAAAGAGGGTCATATATCCTACTACAACTATCCTCAGTAGGAGGCTCAAAATGCTGTTCACATATCTACATAGATTGATGTCAAGGAATTGGGGTATGGTAAGACTTTTAGTTGGAAATAGTCCACATTTTGAATTTTTCTTATGTCATGTCTGTCAAATCAGTTTTGTGAGACAACCTAATTGTTCACTTCGCTTCTGTATAACTAACACTGGTCATGTGGGGAGGAAATCTTGCATACAGCAATGTTGACTTTGTTCTCCTTATCCTTAATTTGAAATAAAAGATCCAATCCAGACAACAGTTAATCAATAAAATGTTTGTATCTACTCGAAAGAGTGCTCCCTAATGAGTTTTTATTTTTACTTTTGGAAAAAACGATAATGGTTTTCCTGCAGGAAAACTGTGCCCCCCAAATACCATTGGCATTTGGCAACATCTTTGTCAGGGTAATGATGGTCTTCAACTAGTATCATTTCTATCTTTTCTGTAATATTAGTTTGTTTCCGTAAAGTAAGTATGTAAGAGTCCTTAGACCTCCAGGTGTTAATATTGAAATAGTTATTTACCTATAATATTTTATGTTACACACAGTATGACTTTTGTTAACAAGTTTTACACAAAATAAACACATCTCTACTACTTCTACTACTACTACTACTACTACTACTACTACTACTACTACTACTACTACTACTACTACTACTAAATCATAATACACTAGCAGGCACGGGTTTGGATTCTAAGTCCTATTCACTGATGCGCAGGAGGTTTAGAAAAAAGTAAGTCAAGGTATACCCCCCCCTATATTACACAGTATCTTTAAGAAAGGGAATTTTAAAATGAACTTCAAGTGGAAGATGAGAGGATAATCGATGAGTCAAAGAGAGGAAGAATTGCAATAAAAGAGAGCAAGAATCAGCCTCTATTCAATTCACCGGATTTTTCCCCCTCACCCCATAACTCTAAAAAGTCACAGAAGTCTTAGTGAAACATAAAACGAACTGCCTCTAGAAGCTCTTGTCACGTGACTCGTGGAATAGGCCACATTAGGGGATCCAATGATATACCCTGCTTGTATCCAATGGATACAATATTTTCCAATATAGAATAGCCGTTAATTGCCCAAGTGAAACACTGATTACACTGCAGACAGGTAAGGCACAATTGGCAACATAATGTGTGTACACCCCCCATTAGGCCGTATGTGATTGTCACTGACTACTCGCTGTCTCCCACCACTGCAATGATTCAAATTCCAGCTTGTGCATGTGAGAAAGTTGCCAGTGACTTCTGCTTAGGCAGTGGATTTTGGCAGAATTACAATAGAGATGGAGGGAAAGATAATCTTTAAAAAGGAAGATGGGTTGCACAAACAAAATGAGAAAAAAGAAATTCACAGGATACAGAGATATATACAATACAAAAAGGGATGTCTACTTATACTCACATGTGCCGTGCTGAGTTTCACGAATTACTACTCATCAGTTTATTTAGCTGAAAATATAAATCTAAACCAAAATATATTGTGGATAGATGGAAAAGCTAAAGATGAACATAATCCATTGATGCTTGAAACTTTTCAGGTACCCACACATTCACCTGCCTGCAGATTGCACCATTGCAGATTTCAGCCAATAAATGGCACTACCAAAACGGCTGCAGACAATTACCAAGTTGCATATCAAAATATGATAAAATGAATAAATCAGAGAGAGAGAATACAAAAAAGAAAAAAAAATGCAAACATAAATGGGAGACAAAGCAAAGAGATAAGAAAGAGTACATATACAATATATCAAAAATAAGCAGTTTATAGTATCTCCCCCCCCCCCCCCCCCCCCCCATCTCCCCCTAACAGGAATTAGTAATTTTAAGAGGAAATAAGTGTGTGTGTGAGAGATATAGAGAGAGACAAAAAAGAGGGACTGCTTAGCAAAATTTATATCTGGCCCGTAAATATGATCATTAATCATAGATTGGAGAGAGAATGGCCCAAGAATCGAAAATACACACGGAGGATGCAAATTGAGAAATAATACAAGAGAAATCTATATCTTCCCTTGCAAAAAGAAAGCAAAAAGTAATAAACAGGAGAGAATGCGTTGGTCAGTATATCAGAGAGAGAGAGAGAGAGAGAGAGAGAGAGAGAGAGAGAGAGAGAGAGAGAGAGAGAGAGAGAGAGAGAGAGATATGCTGAAAAAGGAACAAAGCAGAATACAGAGGGAAAAGGCTCGATGCAGTAGATTTTTGTAACTTTTTTGTACTATCTTACAAGTACATGTACAGTTGCATCACATTTTTGTAAAACTGTGTTATACTGTATGAAATACATTGTGTTGTATGACATGCATTGTAATGCAGAGAGATGCCAATGGCAACGGGGATCTGGAAACACTTCTTTCTTCAAAAATGTAGACTAACACAATAAACATAGCTATCAAACAGCTCCCATGGAAACTCAGGCCATTGATCCAAGGCGGCAGTTTTGGATGGCAATGCACAGGGAATCCGGTTAGCGAAACAAATGGTTTTGAAACTCGCTATTTATATATAGATTATCATTTTAATAGAATAAAGCATTAATCAATTTAACAACATAAGCAATGAACAAGGCAATCTAAGAGGCTGTCCATTTATGACCGACCCCAATCTTTTATTGTCCATTCAAATTGTTATTGTTTTATTTACCTGATGCTTGTATTTCATATGCAAACATCTTGCACAACTGTTTTTTTATTAATTAACAAGCAGCCCAATCACCGTTTATCATTTGCTTAAAGTAAACCTTCAATGATTCATTTTGATATAGACCCCCTCCCCAACCAATGTTTAGTTTTATATGGGCAATCTCGGATGAGGCTCTGAACTTTTTTTAAATTCTGTTTTGGTAGAACTGGATTTATATATTTAGTGCTTCGCACTCTATGAAACTTGTTTTTCAGCTTTTCAAATGTCTATGGTTTCTATATTTTGGATCGTCTTGAAGATACAATACGTTATCAATCATTTTTGTCCCTTTTACGTACCTCGTTTTCCAAAATTATATTTTGATTTTGGTGTCATACCATAGTGATGCGGCAAATGATTCCCTTGAACAGTTGAAACATCTCTTTTCCATCAACTCTGTCACCGGAATTGCAACATTTCTCCAGAAGGGATTTTCTATCTTTTCCATCATATCATTTCCAAATTTACTGTCAACAATACAAATTGTGTGCATTTAATATTGTTAAGGACATCGTACCATGACTCCTGACGTTTGCCTTCTTCTTATAAATGGTTTCTCTAGGCTCTTGCAAGGGTCTTTAATGTTGATGATTTGGAGGACTCATTCTTTGAATTTTCTTTCTAGAATAATATGACGCATCCCCTCAAATCGGGGGTCTGTCTTTTACATACACATGGCTAGAAATCTTGGGTGTTTACATCGAGTCCCAGGCCACACGGTGATCCGACGATGACCAGGCCGCCATCTACTAACAGAAGACATAACTATGTGTCTAAAAGTCTCGATTCGCCACTCTGGCATGTCCTGTATATATTGCTTGGTGTATTGCATGTGAAATTAAGCTTTCGAAATGCATTTTATTATATTGCTTTTCTAGTGTTACTCAAATTATCTTAGTAGACCCATACCTTGATCCGGTCATTCCCAAAATAATCATAACTACCAAAATAATTATTCTTTTTAAAATATGGTTAAAAAACACTCCTAAACTTGCTCAGATGCAGCACATAAATCACAATTGCACAGGGAAAAAATAATTGCAACCTGCAACAATAAAGATACATTTTATGGGCTTCTGGTCTCCACTTTGGAAAGCCATTAACGAAGACTAAAGGGAAAAGGATTAAAACCAATTTCTACGGGCTAAAATAAAGCATAGGATTCTTCCTTATCCAAGTCTTCACTTCTCGTCTTCTCCTCTCAATTCTTCTCAATTCTTCTCTCTTCCCCAGAAAGATGTTTTATGAAAGGGAACTTTTATTATTAATCACGTGAAATCACTTCTGTTCCATGAAGAAAAAAAGGGGTTTGTCAAGAAATAAATGCCTTTAACCACCGAATTAGGATTATATAACAAGATAAGCACAGCATTAATACTTTTGTAAACATCCATTATGCTGATATAAGTTAGAATTTAAAGTTTTAGTAATGGATAGTACCTGAGATAATTTTCAAATGAAATTACATCATACATAAAAGGGTAGTTTACTGATTTTGTGAAAATTGGCCATGGTTCCATGTGTTTTTGACCTTTCTCATATAAAATCCAAATAATTCCAACTTCAATAAAGCATACACGATTACCATTGTCAAAGAATTAAGAGGCTAATATAAGCATGTATACTGTGATAAAAAGCTTATCTGTATCCTTAGTAAGTGTCTTATCACTATACATTCATATCCATTGCATTCTTACACTGAATTGAATACCTAGTTAACCCCAAAGCAGCCCAAATTTTAGTGAAAATCTTGCCGGCAAAGCATAGTGTTCATCCAGTCACTCCCAACAGCTATCCTACAACTCATGCAAAATTCTATGAGTTTACTGAAATCCCTAGTATTCTATAATAGAAAATGCAAAAAAGGCATCTTTAGACATTTTTTTACCAGTTTTCACATTGAAAATGCCAAATTCAGCAATGATCTGAAACTCTATCTAGAATGAGAAACTTATTCATATGCTAAATATTCTTTTGAAAATGAATAGACAAAATAAGTTAGATAACTGATGTTCAGTGTCTAAATTCATTTCAAGATTGATTACAAAAATGTCCATTTTTTATGTTTTTGGTCAAGATGACCAAAAAACAATAAGCTAACGTGCATTATCAAGCTTTTTTCACAAAGTGCTACTCAGCATCTATTAGTTTCAGTATCAAGTTTGAAGTTACTGTTCAGAACCCGGTGTGGGGTAGCTTTGTAGTACAGAAAATGCACATTTTTGGCCATTTTTGAAGAAAAATCCGCAACAAAAAGGGTAAAGAAAACTTTGCCCGTTTCGGCAACATTTTTTCTTATACATCAGCACCCCCTTAAAAGGTCAGAAAGACTTTTTGCCAACTTTTAAAACAAAATGTAAGCTAGCGTTGCATTTTCCTGATTTTATTGTAGCGTGGCATAATCTATAGGATGACTGGATTGCTGGTTCGCTGGTAATGTTTAACCCATTAATGCTTAAGGCCTCATTCGGATATTGTCGTCTGGAGCGATGATACTTTTGACAATAACTTTTGATTTGGGAATTATTTTACAAAATATTTGAAGGAGAGTTGTTGGCAACGTTCTGATCAACATTTCTCCTTCAAATATTTTGTGAATTGTGCTAAAACCTGAAAGATTTCTTCAAAGTTGTCAGGCTGGTTTTGACCGATGGTTCGCTGGTAATGTTTAACATATTTCAGACACATGAAAGAAGATTGACTCCAGCAATTCTGACCAGTGTTATGCGGAATGAAGAGTTGTTTTTATTCTCGTTATAAATTCTCAATGCGTCTTGCAATACTAACTGGATCACGTGTTTGGAGACCAAAGGTTTGACTTTTTTGTTATTATCATTACTACAATGCAGACATTTAAAACCCGCACCAGTCGACAAGTGTAACGGTCAGTGAGCACTAATTGTGGATGTCCATCCTAATGGCTGGTGACCGACTTCAATTTTTCTACCTAAATATGGATTTCCTCAAAGAGAGTCATTTCAATGGTTAACATATCATACACCCAATCTGTATTTCAAATGAGATACTTCACAACTGTTGCAGGCAACCCCGAGGTGTAAAGTGGCTAAATCTTCTTTGCCATTCTAAAAAGTTCGATGGTTAGCAGCTCAAAACTGGTGGCCATATTGGTAGAGCACTTGCACTCAAAAGTCATTGTATAGAGAATCGTTTCCTGTCTTTATTTCTTGGTTTGTAGGTTAAAATCCGATTGCTTGCAATTTTGTTTATTGTATGTTACTAACTGAATTCCTTTAACCTTATTTGTACTTTATTTTTAGCTTTAATTACCTTGATGGATTACGAGGTAGCGACATCTGTATATCATCCAATGCCTATTGTATTGTTGATTCAATATTGTGAGTGATGCCCTTTACAAAATATCCTTCAATTCAATATTTATATGAAACAAAAAATGTAATGCATATACGGAGAATGTATACATACACATATATATAAATATATATAAATATATATAAATATATATATATATATATATATATATATATATATATATATATATATATATATATATATATATATATATATTTATATATATATATATATATATATATATATATATATATATATATATATATATATATATATATATATACATATATACATATATACATAGACCACCTCTTTAAAAGACCACTTTTGACATTTCCCTTGAGCTGTCGCTTAATAAAGATTTGACTATATATATATATATATATATATATATATATATATATATATATATATATATATATATATATATATATATATATATATATATATATATATATATATATATATATATATATATATATATATATATATATATATATATATAGTCAAACCTTTATTAAGCGACAGCTCAAGGGAAATGTCAAAAGTGGTCTTTTAAAGAGGTGGTCTATCACCCCGGGCTGCCAACTCATCTAGGGCAGGGACTACGTGTCGGCACCAGTGTGGATGACACTTTATCAGCAAAACTCGCATCATATCAAGGTTCATGACCGCAAAGCCCTGAACCTATAATCACAGAACAAGAGCACCAGGGATATTAACAGACAATTAACGTTTGGATACTAAACACACATACGTATTTAAACCACTCTGACCTATCCCTAGTGCATCAGTTGGGGCTCTATATCTCTAGATTCAGTCGCTTATCCAAAACACTGCCTACAATGAAGGGGCTCTTCAACTTTCTACTGGTGATTGCATTGGGAGCTTTTGTAAAGGTAAGTAATAAAATAGGGGAGACTTTCAGTACCTAAAGGTCTGTTTGAGATTAGGCAGGCGACGTCTTCTACTTATTTCCAATATAAAAATTTTAGAATTCTCAATCCAAATTTTGCAGATGAGTCCAAAACACTAAATACTATTTTTTATCAGTAAACTTAATTTTGCTACTCTTCTGACTTGTGAGTTTGTCAAGTGTCCCGATTATAATCGTCGATATTGAGTCACAAAGTAGAATATTGCCTTTATTCTGATCGCAGTGATGGGATATGAATTTGCGTAACGTCTACATATATGCTTAAGATGCTCTTATTGTTTTGTATAAGGCATTACTCATTTCAATTCTGTGGAGATATGCATACACCTTTGGAAAAAAATAATGTCCCTGAAAATTGGAAAACTAAATAATCTGTCCCTGGATTTTTTTATCCAGTGCCAGGAAATGTCCGATGATGCATTTCAATGTGTCTAGACCTCATAGTGCTTCGCACTTCGTGCTTGTGTACTACGCGTCCCAAGACATTCAGCTTAGGTGAAAAGAACCTTACTTTAAAATTCCTTGCGAATATGCTTTTGGTTGTTGGTTTTAAACTTTTGCTTATTTTGTAAAGATTAGGACAATTTAAAAAAATCCCTCTGCTAAGCTACATATAAAGACAAAATAAAAACAATACATAGTCGTTAAAATATCATCTATAACGAGATTATAGAATTGAAATTATAAATATAATTCATGAAAAACAAAAAAAAGGTAAATTTGACTAGAATATTTTAGAAAAGGGAATAGAAACGTGAATCACAGCGAAATAATACACCTGTCTAGAGAATGCTTCTAAAATGTAGTATGCTGTAAGAATATCCTTTAAAAACACTAACTTTTTACATTTTCCCTCGCCTTAAAAAATGCCTCCCCCCCCAAAAAAAAATAAAGAAAAAAGTAATTTGAAAAATGAAACTCTGCAGTTGAAAATTTTGATAATCTACTATCTTTGAAAAATATACAAGCATCCCCCCCCCCTCCCCCTCGCACCTCCAAGATATCAAGTGGTTGATGCCTCGGGCAAGTGAGAAGTTTGGCAGTGACCTGGGGTTAGGCAGTGGTTTTCCACGGTTGTTCTGGTTTCCTCTATCACTTCTATTTGGCTAGCCACGACTTAGCCTAAGTGTGGCAGAAAAAGTGACAAAACCCAAAATTCCAGCTATAGTATCCTCTTCTCCGTAGACTGCACTTTGTGTAGTCATCAACTACATCAATTCATTATCTCCTAAATCACTCCACACATCACCATTAGCTTCCCTTTGTCCGTTGCCTGCATTATACCCTCAACAAGCTGCCTGGATCAGCTGTCTGGGTCAGATTTCTCCTCCTTCTCCACTCCACTCCTCTCTATCCTCCCAATGACATCACACATCCCTCTCCTCCAGCACTCTCCGCCTGTGGTTATCTACTATCTATTCGTTGGTGGCCCTGTGGCTTAGTGGTTAAGTTGTCTGTCTTCCAAGCGTGATTTCACAGATTTGAGTGTCAGCGGTATCCCCATTAGCAGGTTGGCCAGGTCTTCATATAAATGTGCAGCGTTGTGGAGGGCTGTCTACATGGTGTTTCTGCAACTTAAATATCCCTTAGAGCTATTCGTTAATGAAAGGAAATTTCTTCCCAGTTCCGAATTTCTATCTAGTTACGATATAACCTAAGGTGTTGAAAGCAACGTAAAAGCATTTCTTCCTCCCTTTCCAATACCCTACTCTGACAATCGCTGAAACTATGGGTGGGAGTTTTGCATTTTGAACACCTGAAAAAAGAAGTCACATGTATGTCTCTATCGCCCTTGATCACTGTTCCGATTGCAAATACCTTTTTTGTATGAATTTAACAGTTAGGGTTTTGTTGTATTGTGCTGCCTCTTGTGGTATTAGGGAGCAAGGAAATGAAGGAATAAAGAACCACTTAAAAGCATGTGTTTCTATTCCCTCCAAGACCACAACTACAGAATTGATGATGTCACCAGTTTCTGTGATCTCTCTGATGAGGACCTGTGGTGGACAAATACTGAACTAATGATAAACAGTGGAGCCATATATTATCTACCTGTAAACTAAAGTCAATACACTACACCTCTGATGTTTCACTGGCACCTGGGGAAGAATTGTTCTCGAGTGAGTCTAAGTTTTGTGTTTTTTTCTCACATGAAAATGGGTCAATCGTGACTGTTTTCACACCATCATATCTGTGCCCCCTGTGCCCGAGCATCACTGCGGACTGCATCACATCCTGCCAGCATAGAAGGCACAAAGGCTGGAAACAGCAAGGCAGGCACAAGTTTAGTGGAGCACACTTCCTATAAATAGATAGATAAGCTTTATTTCAAATCGGTAATAATTTTACACAATAAGCGCGAGCTGCCAGGGATCTTGGCCACCTACAAAAAAACAATTCAAAATATAACAGGGTGTAACAGCAATGTAAATGATGAGTGGAGGGGATGTAATTAGGACATATTAATTGACAATTAGTAATATCTGCAGTCGTTCAAAACATATGTTTTTGATTTTAGAGTAAATTAGCAGTTACTCCTGCTCGTTGACTGGTATTACTTATAGCAGAAGAGAGAGCAGGTATACAGTTAGTTCCAGACAAAATTGAGATTATGTTTTTGAACTCTTTAAGTGATGTTTTTTGTCTGAAGTTGTTAGGTAGTGAGTTCCATACTTAAGGTCCAGTATATCTAATTGATTGCTTTCCAAACGAGATGGTATGAAATGGAGGTAATATTAGAGTATGATCCCTTCTTAGGCTGTATTCAGATTCTCTCTATGTGCAAAGAGAGCTGACAAATGTGGGTTCCCATCATGGACAGCTTTGTTGATCTCTGAAGCTAGGGATCTCAGTCTTCCTAGACGTAATCGTTAGAGTTTAGCCTGGTCTAGTAGCTCCTCATACATGTAGCTGCTTTTGTAATCCCTGGAAACAAAGCGTAGGGCTCGTTCCTACATCTTCATTTAATAGCTTGGAGAGATTAATCTTGGAGCAGAAGTACCATACAAGGGGGCAGCATTATGTAAGCACGAACAAAAAATGTCAGTCAGCTCAATTGGTCTAAGAGGTGGCCAAATCTTTTAAGAGTATTAAGTTGTTTTGCAGCCTTCTTACACGTTGATGATACTTAAATGTGAAATTATTTTAGTCTGTCATCCAATTCTACACCTAAAGGTTTTACAGATCTTTCAGGTTAGATGTTGATGTTGTCGATGGGGAAGTCAGTGTGCACCTTTTTGTGACAAGGGGCAAGAAAAATTGCCTGAAATATTTCAGGGCTTGCTTGTTTGCAGTTCCTCTCGAACCAGTCAATAGCAATTTCAGACATAATTACTAGGTGTGACTTGACATATTCATTACAATTCTCATCACAATTACAGATTGTATTATCATCTGCTTAGTTATAAAGAGTTGTTTCAGTTAAAGATGCAAAGATATCCTTTAGGAAAATGTTGAATAGAATAGGGCCAAGAGTAGATCTTGGGTGATGTATTGACACTCATTACAGTTATTACCAATCTTAACCCTTTGCTTTCTGTTTGAGAGGTAATCTCTCAACAAATTGATGAGTTATCTGTTAGGCCATGAGCTTTTAATTTAGCCGGAGGTAGAGTCACGCTTACCTTGTTAACTTTAGGATATGCCAAACTTGTTAGTAATGGATCGAACATAAATTATGCTACGCCTTCAGGAAGGACATTTTCTTTTTAGGGTTTGCCGAATCCATCCATCCCATGCTCGAATTACCCCGGAGGTGCTGATCGCTTATGCGGGGCCGTGACCAAGATAGTCCACGTGGAGGGAGACAAACGAACCATGCGGCCCGAGGACCACCAGATCTCGTTCTGCACATGCCCAGAAGGTCAGCAGTGCTCCAGCTCTCTGGGCTACAACCGTGATCTACCGGCTCTGGAGAAGCAGAGCACTCGTAAGTGCCTTATCCTACAATCTGCTTTGTAATGTACTGCATTGCACCTCAAAGTACTTAATCACATAAAACTCTGTCTAAGATAACATCCTAAGTAGGTTCCATCCTACAAGGCCTACTTAATTGTATTATATTGTATTGACTTTTTAGTCCATGTAAAATCTGTATGTAATACTGTATTACCATCCTACATATCGTATTGTATTGTACATTACAGTAAATGTAACATTTGCATAAGATACTCGTTAGAGTCATCATACACACCTCTTGTATGGTAGGGATCCGCCGTGGCCTAGTGGTTACGATGCCTGGCTCCCAAGTGTGAGTTCGCAGGTTCCAGTCTCCGCTGGATCCCAAAGTGGGTTGGCCTGGTCGCTATATAAATGTGCGGCGTTGTAGAGGACTGTCTATGGTTCTTATGCAACTGAAAGGGCCCTTGGAACTATTCGTGAAGAGTAGGGAATTTCTTCCCGGTTCCGGGTTTCTATCTCGTCGCGATATGACCTAAGCTGTTGAAAGCGTCGTAAAACCCAATTCCTCCATTCCTTCCTATTGTATGGTACCTTGCAGTAGAAAACAGGCATTCTTGACAGCTACCTCTACACTACAGTACAGACATTTAATTTCTGCACCAGTCGACCGGACGTCTGCCAATGCCTGGTTGTATAAAAGGCCATGCTAAGAGGTCAAGAAAAATAATCCAAACACGTCAAAGACACATATAGATTGCGAATCAAAGCTAAGTTCAGTTATAAGGCCATCCACACATCAATGCCAAGGGAACTGGGTATCAATCACGCATACGGTCATCTATTATGCCCGGGCTGCCAACGCATTTAGTGCAGGAATCAAATGTTGGCATTGTACTACCATGACGTCCTCTGACCTTCAGCCTATCTAATATCTTTATGAAAGAGAATTTCTGATATTTATCATGTGAAGTTCGATTGTGAACATGACAGGTGCAAACCTTTTGCGACACTTTTTAGTCCGTGGGCTAGGAGGGGTTTCCGTGCACCCCCCCCAGGATCCTACCAGACCAGCGCTATTTTATGTATTTTGGGGTGCTCTTTAAGATTAAGCATGTTAACATTGAATCTTTTGGGATCAACACCCTGTTTTGGGGCATTTTCACTCAAAAATGACTAAAAACGTGTGATTTTTGGGATTCCTTTATAATTTTTTTATGTTAGACAGCAGAGGCCCCAAACTTTACACAAATATACTTCATACATTGCTTGTCGATGCTACATCAAATGCATTACAGATAGTGACCCCTAGTGGCCATATATTGAACTAAAATCGTTAAAAATGGGGAAAATAGCAGGTTTTTCTCATTTTCCTGACACTTAAGGGACCCATGCACACCCAGAATACCCTGCAACCCCATTTTCTTTCATCAGAAAACTGCCTTAGTATGTTTAGAGGATATTAAAACCTGTTAACAGCTAAATTTTAGAAAGCTTCCCGTTTTTGGGCATTTTCACTCAAAAATGACTAAAAACGTGTGATTTTAGGGATTCCTTCATAAAATCTTTATCTTAGACAGCAGATGCACCAAACTTTACACACATATACTTCATACATTGCTTGTCAATGTTAAATCAGATACAGTACTGATAGTGACCCCTAGTGACCATTAATTGAGCTAAAATCTTTTAAAATGGCAAAAATCGCACTTTTTCTCATTTTCCTGACACTTAAGGCACCCCTGTACACCTAGCATACCCTGCAACCCCATCATTTCTCATTAGAAAACTGCCTTAGTATGTGTAGAGAACGATATAACCTGTTAACAGTTTAATTTTTGAAAGCTTTGCGATTTGTGGCACTTTCACTCAAAAATGACTAAAAACATGTGATTTTAGGGATTCCTTCATAAAATCTCTAGCTTAGACAGCAGAGGCACCACACCTTAGACAAATATACTTCATAAATTGCTTGTCAATGTTACATCAGAAAAAGTACTGAAGGTGACCCCTAGTGGCTACAAATTGAACTGATATTTTAAAAATTTAGCGTTGAATCAGCAAAGTTGGAAGCCTCCTTCTCCAACTCTATCATCCACCTCGGTGACCGCTTTTGCTACTGGGTCCCTAGCCTAGGGAGCTGGTGCTACCATGCTCCGCAAAACTGAGGTAGCAAAAACCAAAAATTCAGACTCTTCAATGGGAGTGGAATCTGGCTCTGGAGCCAAGAACTTGTGAGTATTGTGAATCTAATGCCTAGATGGTCAGCAAAATTCCAGTGAGAACCTGAAATCCAGAGCCTCACAGAAATCCTCCTCTGCCAATTTCTGTTAGTTCTCTGATAGGGCCATCAGGAGATAGCGAGTAGATTTTAAGCCAACTCAGTCGGGGCCTCTTTAGGCTGGAGAGGTAGAGGTGGGGGAGACTGCTTCCCCCAGGGCTGTGATTAATGACTACATGTCAAAGGTTCGTCCAGAGGCCACCTGAGGAGCAGGCAGTGTGGCAGGTGGATCCCTATGCTGCGGGGAAGCCCTATACCTCTTTCTATGCTTGGGTGTGGAGTTCTAAATGCTTCCCCAGAAGAGGGGGAAGGCAATTGCGCCCTCCTGCTTGGTTGACTCCCAAGATGTACGGGATGTCCTCATCCATGTCTTCCATCAGGTCAAACCCCCTCCCTCCAAACAGTTCGTTGAGTGTCTACCCTGAAAGGGTCCACAGACAGGAAAAAATGGGGGGGGGGGGGGGGGTCCAATCCCCAATGAGCCTTTGCCCTGGGGGTAGAAGTGCCCACAGCCCTGAGTTCAACCCCAGTGACTGCACTTGGATCAAGGGTGGGCTCAGTAACAACCGCAATTGTTGCAGAGACCGCACCAGGTGTAATGCCTGCACTTTTCAGCCATCACAGCTCCTTGTAGTGGGCCTGGTACCCGCCACAGATACCAAGGGGGTACTGCAGATTGCAGCCCCCTCATCTTACCTGCTAGGAGCAGTGTAAGTAGCTTACTACCCTTTTTTATTAGTAGCTTTGACTGCTGATTTCGCTGTTAGTGCAGAACTGGATGTGGTCTATTAGTTCTTATGTATGTAACTTACTGACATCCACTTTTTCGAAACATTTGCTTAGATATCCCTGAGTGTCAAAGTTACCAAATTCTTTAATGCTTGGCATTACCTGAGCCAATATTCAGTGCAAGTTATGAAGCTAATAATACTGTTTCTGATGTTACTTTGACAGGCAATATATGAAGTATATTTGTCTAAAGTGTGGTGCCTCTGCTGTCTAAGCTAAAGATTTTATGAAGGAATCCCTAAAATCACACGTTTTTAGTCATTTTTGAGTGAAAATGCCCAAAAACGGGAAGCTTTCAAAAATTAAACTGTTAATAGGTTATATTGTTCTCTACAAATACAAAGGCAGTTTTCTGATGAAAAATGATGGGGTTGCAAGGTATGCTGGGTGTACAGGGGTGCCTTAAGTGTCAGGAAAATGAGAAAAACTGCGATTTTTGCCATTTAAAAAGATTTTAGCTCAATTAATGGTCACTAGAGGTCACTATCAGTACTGTATCTGATTTAACATTGACAAGCAATGTATGAAGTATATTCGTGTAAAGTTTGGTGCATCTGCTGTCTAAGATAAAGATTTTATGAAGGAATCCCTAAAATCACACGTTTTTAGTCATTTTTGAGTGAAAATGCCCAAAAACGGGAAGCTTTCTAAAATTTAGCTGTTAACAGGTTCTAAATTTCTCTAAACATACTAAGGCAGTTTTCTGATGAAAGAAAGTGGGGTTGCAGGGTATTCTGGGTGTACAGGGGTGCCTTAAGTGTCAGGAAAATGAGAAAAACCTGCTATTTTCCCCATTTTTAACGATTTTAGTTCAATATATGGCCACTAGGGGTCACTATCTGTAATGCATTTGATGTAGCATCGACAAGCAATGTATGAAGTATATTTGTGTAAAGTTTGGGGCCTCTGCTGTCTAACATAAAAAAATTATAAAGGAATCCCAAAAATCACACGTTTTTAGTCATTTTTGAGTGAAAATGCCCCAAAACAGGGTGTTGATCCCAAAAGATTCAATGTTAACATGCTTAATCTTAAAGAGCACCCCAAAATACATAAAATAGCGCTGGTCTGGTAGGATCCTGGGGGGGTGCACGGAAACCCCTCCTAGCCCACGGACTATTTGTATCGTGAAGACAATCACGTTTTTGTGTCAGGAAAATCTCAGGACAATGCCTCTAACCACCAGATTAGGATTATATACCAAGATACGCAGCATGAATACCCTTGTAAACAGCTATTATGCTGATACAAGCTAAAACTTGAACTCTAGTTATGGAATGTACCTGAGCTAAATATCAACCCAACGCATCCTTAATGATATATTCAAAAAAAAAATGAACGCTACCATCAAATTTCCAAAATACAGCATATATAAGAGGGTTGTTTACTGAGCAGTTTGGCGATTCTGTGAAGACTGAGCTGTTTCTTTAGGGCTTTGATCTTTCTCGTATGAAATTCATCAAGGGATCAGGATCCATCTTGTTTCTCTCAGGGATAAGCTGGCGCACCCTTTATATATACTGGGCAGAAAAGGGCTATCTTGCACGTAGGTCAGTCGTATAGCATTCTTGTAATAGCCTAGGGTAGTTGGCAAATACCTATGGGTATCTTGAAGCGGTTGTAGTAACTGTAAGTACTTGACAGGATAAGTCTTGATGGAAGGTATTCATGTCAGTAACACGTCGTCAATCAGTCGCAGAAAGTCTTACAACTATCTTATGGTAATCCAGTAGCAGTCCTGATCATAAGATCGTACACAAAACATGGATTGTGGACGATCGTAAATATGAGAATGGGGCTTTACCTTTTTTTAACAAAGAGTAAAACAAATAGTTATCATAAACTCCCTCCCAGAATACTTTGAATTTCAATGAACACGAAAAATAAATAATATATTTTGACCACACCAAACATCAAAAAGTTGCATGTAATGCATTAGAAAAATTAATATGATTTTTTGATCACACCAATCAAAAAGTCGCATGTAATATATTGGATGACCAACTTTATCCTATGTATAGTGAATATGCAAATATCAAAAGCAGCTAATAATAAAGGACTATGCATGGCTTAATCCCACTCACTAGAGACCTGTTCATGATCTACACACACCAAGGTCAAAACAATAATTCCTGACAGCTAACTCTACACTCCCACCAGGATGTTCTGTGACCCTCACCCCATATAATCTATCAAAAATTAGTATTCTCTTGTCCAGGCACCTTTGTCCCTCTCCGCCCTCGATCCACTTGAAACCTACTGCTGTTCTGGGCAATGGCAGGTCATAACTGTCATGATTGTTTTGACAGATGACCGAACTCACTCGTAGCATTTCCTGGCCCCGTTTTATGACCTATTTTATTCCAATTACGCTGTCCGAGGGTTAGGGAACATGGGAACGAAGTTGTGTGTCATGTAACAGTTGTACGATAGTGTGTAGTGTCCTGTGTGTCTGTTTCGTTTCTGTTCGTCTGCACTGTCTTTTGGCTTTGACCCGTGAACTTGGGGTCAACCCCTAGTTACTATATTGATGCCAATACACGATTTATATTGGGGTCCTAACATTTACAATTGTTAAATGCAATGTTGGGAACCCAAAACAGTGCTGTACAATAAGGAAATTGACCAATCAGCTGCTGGAATCAGAATGGAGTTGATGATAATCGTTATAGCGACAAACCTTAATGTTTTGTTCAGAAACATTGCTTAATCCATTGGAGTGATGTTTGACTTATGGTGTGACTGAAGGAACGAAAGAAGGAATGGGTTTTAAAGACGCTCTCTAAAGCTTAGGCCATAAAAGGACAAAATAGAAACCTGCCACTGGGAAGAAATTCCCTTCTCTTCACGGATAATTCCAAAGGGGCTTTCAGTTGCAGAAGGACCATATAGACCGTCCTCCACAAGGCCGCACGTTTATTTAGCGACATGGCCAATCTGCTTGTGGGGATCACGCAGAACCTGCGAACTCACGCTTGAGCGTCAGGCATCGTAACCAATAGGCCACAGCAATTGGTCGACTGGTGTCCAGGCGTTACCGGCGCCCCTTGAATAACAAAGTAGTTTTTCTCCAACAACTATCTGCCAATGTTTTTGGGATGATACCAAAAGGATACAATGTAAATTCCATAGTGCTCACATTGTCATTTAGTTTGTATGTTTTTGATTTCAGCAACCGTCGTATACTTGAATCAACCTGGGTTTTGTGGGGCGCCTGAACCAGTCCTGGACTGCGATGAAAATACCCGAACACTCACCTTCCCCGACATGAATCCTATTATCAACCGCAACCAATACTGCCGCTGCCCGAGTGGACGGAACATGGTCTCTCAGGATGAGCCCCAGGATGAGAATAGCCCACCATCGCTCTACAAGACCTATGTATGCCCAGAGTGACATCCACATACTAGGGTTGCAGACTAGGTTCTAGACTAGCTCCTAAAGTAGTTCCTAAAGTAACTCCTAGACTAGCTCCTAGACTATCACCTATACTAGATCTTTGAGATTAGGGAATGATTTAGGGTTGCAGTCTAGCTCATAGACTAGCTTTGATACTATATCTTAGACTAGCTCCTGGACTAGCTCCTAAAGTAACTCCTACATGGGTTCCTAGGTTATCAACTATGTACACTAGAACCTCGACTACCTTTGAGATTAGAGAATAATTTAATCCTTTTTCCTTTCTCTGAGCTGTCTTACGCCATTAATTACTCTAGGGTCAACAAAGATGACGCCAGTTGTAATCTTCAGTATTAGTTTTAATCTATCAGATGCCATATACACAGCCTGACAACGTTTAACAAAACTCAATAATTTTACTATGATTTGAAGACGGATTGATAGGCATGATTCAGAAAAACAATCCTCAAAATGTTGCTTTGTTACCACAATATTAACATGTGTGTCAGACTATGAGTATGCCCTCAAGATGCAGTTGAGTTAAGCTACAAGGAGCAAGGCTGGCTATCTTGTACAACTGACTAAGAGTAGACCCATGTTTGATTTGGCATTGCATTTCCTGCATAAATGATGATAAATCTATTTGGCTGTATATTTTCAGGTAAGATGTAAAACAATTGAAATGACTGTTAGGCCTAGGACCAGTCTGCTGAGAGGAGGTTTTTGTGACACGAATTCTAATCATTTGGCCTTAAATAGACTCTCTCATCAGAGCAGAGGACAAAACAAAAATATGTGCATGCCAGGGGCTTTCTATATTGTCCTTTATTTCTGACAGGGGGATGACTCTGATAGATGCACTAATATATCACAATTCACGTCACCTAAAATATCAATTTGCAAGTTCCAAAACTCACAGTTATAGTTGTAGACTCAACTGCCAAATAAAGATCTGCAAGCTTTAACTGTATATGTGTTATCTTATTTTTCTGAGATGTTTACATTATCTTTTAAAGGAATTACAAACCAGAACTAAACAGGATATAAAGGTTCAGGTGTTGAGTAGGCTTCTATAGAACTAACATAAGGTTCATGATTTTCATGTAATTGTATTGAATATAATGCTTTAAAATTGAATAGGGCAAAGTTTTAGGAAATCTTCATATGATTTAAAGAGGCTCATATATCCTACTACTAATATCCTTAGTAGGAAACCCAAAAATGCTGTTCACATATCTACAAAAGATAGATTTCAAGGAATTGGGCTATAATGGTGTCGTGATCTGATTTTTAGTTAGGAACAGTCCACATTTTGAATTTTTCTTATTAAAGTCATATCAGTCAAATCACCTTTCTGAGACACCCTGATTGTTCACTGGGCTTCTATAGAACTAACACTGACCATGTAGGGAGGAAATACTTCATACAGCGGTGTATATCTGAAAAGGGGGGTACAATATCTGCAGCATTTATTCCATTGACAAAATTACGAAGTACAGGGAGCATAAATGATTTGATACAAATCTGTACCAGATACTAGTATCAGATTTGTTCTGGTCTTGGTTTTACTCAGTTGGAACTTGAAGGAAGGCAATTAACGCCCATAACAACAGGAAATCTTGGTTTCATTTCCCAAATAAAGCTTACAGTGTACAATATAATATTCCCTTGAGTCACAGTATTCGTTTCATGGTTATTGTATGATGCTTGAAGATGAAGTGACATTTAAGCACATTATGTGGAATTTTAAGCAGTCCTGTCCTAGCTTCCCTACGCAATTCTGAAGGGTACAGCCTGCCAAGCTGACTTCATCTGCACCCAGTAGTGTTTATAGGCAAAACGCTACTTGGTGAACACTTCAAGTTTTCGGGGATGTAGTGCAATGACGAGCGTTGTCCCTGAGGGTCTAACAATCACTCTTGTATTTTGATAAAACATTTTCTTTTTTGAAAAGTTATGGTCAAAGTTGCCAGGTCATGTGCATGCTCTAGATACAATTTACTTAAAGCTTAAAAGTGTTCTGGACTTTTTATAATATGTTGAGGGACCACCTGGTGAGGGCCTTAAGTCGCAATTCGATAGATGTCCAGCCGGATACAAGAGCTAAGTATGACATTAATAATAAAAAGAAACACAAGAAGTGTTCCAGATACAACTGCAGATACTGCTGCAGACTTGTCAAATCAGGATTCATTAGAAGCCCTGTAAGCGATAGAACTTACAATACGATAATCAAGTTCTATTGTGAAACCAATAACATTATTTATTGCATATCTTGCCATATATGCAAGAAACAATATGTGGGATATAAAAAAAGAACTCGTATAGAAAGAATATGTGAACATTTTAGGTTTATTTCTCAACATGAAAATACACACGGTGTGCATTCCCAATGCTCCGTCTGACGTAGCAGGCTCGTAAAAAAGCCATCCAATTTGCTGAACTAAAATGGAAAAAGAAATATATTGGAAATGTATTTCTGAGGATTTGGTTAATAACATCATACCGTTTCACCCTGACATTGCATCTTTAGCTACTGATGAATGTTTCCAAATAAAAAAATGTTAAATAAGAGACGATTCTTTCCCTTCCTTTTTCACTTTTAAAAGTACTGTTTTGTGGTAACAATTCCCTTCCTTAAGTCATTTACACAGATAAAAGTTAACGGGCCTGTACATGCCCGTTACAAGCCTGTTACATGCCCATTCAAAACAATCTGTTACATGCATAATGATGCACAGCAATGTAACGGGCCTGTTCAAACGGGCCCGTTTCATGGCTGTTACATGCCCGTTAACGGCCTGTTACGGGCTGTACTGGCCTGTCAATTCAAAATTTCCAAAATTCAAAAACTGGTGGAAAATAAGGTTTTGATATCTACATTTCGAATAAAAATGTTCCAAGTGGCTTCCACTGCCAATTGATCCAGGCATTTACTTTTAGGGCAGTTAGGCTAGGTTGCTTGCTATTCTGCTGGACTTGAGGAGGTCACAGTTATTTATATTCATATCAGAATGTCGCATCAGCAATCAGGATTAATACCCTGTGTCCAGTTAATACTTACTTTTAAGATCTCACCTCAGAATGCCTCGCCAAGTTATTAGCTCAAGAACTTACAAGAGTCCAATGCTTCTCAGATACCTCTTACTGATCTACGAAACTTATTGGGACCCGCAACACTTTCCAACGGGCATGTAACGGGCCCGTCTCAACAGGCCCGTTACATTTCTGTCAAAGTAACGGGCCCGTTGATATAAAAGGCCTGTTACCACAAGTAAGCCACAAAATGCAAAATAAACACATGACTTTGTTTAAGAAATTATGTATTAACGGGCCCGCTACGTGCCTGTAGCAGGCCTGTTACAACATGCACGTTACCAGCCCGTTGATATAACAGGCCCGTTTAAACGGGCCCGTTATATTAACGGGCTGGTAACGGGCATGTGACATGCCTGTTACGGGCCCGTTACGAGCCCATTGAAAAAACAGGCCTGTACAAGCCTGTTAACTTTTACCTGTGTAGAGGATAGAAAAAGGCCTTGAAACACGGATTTCAACCCAAATTTGACGAATATATAAAGATGGCAGCCAGTGATACAACCCGGAACGTCAGAGTAGATATATTTGGCTGTACGATTCAATAGAATTTAAGGTGATTTCTGAAAGTCGGCTCGCTTCCATTTTTCACATTTAGATTGTGTTTTCGCAAGATCCCCAAAGACGTTTGCTCCATCATTTTGATCAATGTTTCGCACAGACTTCTAACTTCACTATTTCACTTTGTTTAAAGCTTCATCGGAGTCTGCCCATTCTAGAAATAAGTTCATAGGGGGTCCCTTCTATAATTTTGGAGTGAAATGGCGCCATCTATAGCTGACGTTTAGATGCGATGTGATTTCAAACTGCTGCTGACATGTGCATCTTCATTTATAATGCTAACAAAGACATGCCAAGGGTAGATAAATGAAAGATTAGCCAAAAAAGCAATTTGAGAATAATTTCTAGGGATCAAACTGTCTTTTTATTTTATTCTGAGCATTGGGCATGATTCCGAGAATACTTAACTTCAAATACTTATTTTGAAAAGGCCTTTTTTATGCAGGACCGGTGAATATTCAAGTATACGATAACGTGATTTATTGTGTAAGTTTCAGTATTTACAAGCTATACATCAATGCGATAACATGACTTATTGTTATGTCAGTATTTACATGCTATAAAACAATACGATAACATGACGTATTGTTATGTCAGTATTTACATGCTATAAAACAATACGATAACATGACTTATTGTTATGTCAGTATTTACATGCTATAAAATAATACGATAACATGACTTATTGTTATGTCAGTATTTACATGCTATAAAACAATACGATAACATGACTTATTGTTATGTCAGTATTTACATGCTATAAAACAATACAATAACATGACTTATTGTTATGTCAGTATTTACATGCTATAAAACAATACGATAACATGACTTATTGTTATGTCAGTATTTACATGCTATAAAACAATACAATAACATGACTTATTGTTATGTCAGTATTTACATGCTATAAGCAATACGATAACCAATATGACAGGACACTATCTCTCTAGATTCAGCCGCTGGCACTTGTTGAGTGCCACCTGCACGTATTCACAGCTCTTATTGATAACTTAGTGTATGCCGATTCTCAGCTGGTGATACATGCTGACCTGATCTAGACCTGTTTTGTATAATGAATCGACCATTTGACATCCTGTGGAGATGTGCATGTCTTTATTTCTTGGTTTGTAGGTTAAAATCCAATTGCTTGCAATATTGTTTATTGCATGTTACTGACTCAATTCCTTTAACCTTATTTGTAGCTTATTTGTAGCTTGAATAACCTTGATGGATAACGAGGTAGTGACATTTGTATATCATCCAATGCCTATTGCATTGTTGATTCAACATTGTGAGTGATACCCTTCAAAATATATCCTTCAATTCAATATTTGTATGAGACAAAAAAATATGGAATATATATATATATATATATATATATATATATATATATATATATATATATATATATATATATATATATATATATATATATATATATAAATATATATATATATATATATATATATATATATATTTATAATACATTTGTATATATATATATATTATATACATTTGTAAATATATATATATATATATATATATATATATATATATATATATATATATATATATATATATATATATACAATATATACAAAGTTTGACTGTATATATATATATATATATATATATATATATATATATATATATATATATATATATATATATATATATATATATATATATATATATATATATATATATATATATACAATATGCCTGTTTCACTGGACACATTTCAATGAGATTGCGAATGACAATAACCTTTGTTTAATGCTTAGTCTATAAGTGCTACCTATGATTCCTGACTATCAAGAGTAATGAGGATTTGGCTCAATACTTGTTATTGTCCTGAATAATCCATGCTTAACCAAAATATATTGCTTGATGGTGATGAAAATTTGTATCATAAATACATAGCGAGAGGGGTCACTGAGTGCCATCACCCAGGGCTGCCAACGCATCTAGTGCAGGGACTACATGTCGGCACTAGCGTAGATGACATTTTATCAGCAAAACTCGGAGCATATTAAGGTTAATGACCGCAAAGCCTGGAACCTATAATCACATAACAAGAGCACCGGGGATTATTTTGCTGCATGTAACCGATTGTTCTCTAAATGAACAGAAATTAACGTTTGGATACCAGACACACATACGTATTTAAACCACTCTGACCCATGCCTAGTACATCAGTTGGGGCACTCTATCTCTAGATTCAGTCGCTTATCCAAGACACTGCCTACAATGAAGGGGCTCTTCAACTTTCTGCTGGTGATTGCATTGGGAGCTTGTGTAAAGGTAAGTAATGACGTAGGGGAGACTTTCAGTACTTGATAGTCTGTTTGAGATTAGGCAGGCGACGTTTTCTATTTATTTCTAATAGAGAAATGTTCGAGGTTTTCAATCCAAATTTTCCAGATGAGTTTGGCCATCAGGTGCTCCTAGTATAATCGTTGATATTGAGTCACTAAGAAGAATACTCCATTGACTTTATACTCGTCGTAGTGATTGGATGTGAACGAGAGAATATGCGTAACGTTTAAATAAACAAATGCAATGCTTAAGATTTTCTCTTTAATGATTAGACATTGGGTTCAGTAAAAATATTGGGGGGGGGGGGGGGGGGGGGGGGGGGGGGGCGATTCTCAGCTGGTGATACTCGCTGGGAAGATTTGTTTTGTATAAGGCATTAACTATTTCAAATCCTGTGGAGATGTGCATACACTTTTGGAAAAAAATAATGTCCCCGAAAATTGAAAAAAATAAATAATCTGTCCAGTCCGTGGAATTTAATCCAGTGCCAGGAAATGTCCGATAATGCATTTCAATGTGTCTAGAACCCATAGAGCTTCACACTTCGTGCTTGTATACTACGCGTCCCAAAACATTCAGCTTAGGTGAAAAGAACCCCACTTTAAAATTCCTTGCGAACTCTATGTTTTTGGTAGTTGGTTTTGAACTTTTGCTTATTTTGTGAAGATTAGGACAATACAAAAAAAAACTCTACTAAGCTACATATTAAGACAAAATGAAAACAATACATATTCGTTTAAAATACCATCTATAGCGAGATTATAAAGTTGAAATTATAAATATAATTCATAAAATACAAAAAAAGGTAAATATGACTAGAATATTTTAGAAAAGGGAATAGAAACGTGAATCGCAGCAAAAGAATACACCCGTCAAGGGAATGCTTCTAAAAGGTAGTATGATATAAGAATATTCTTTAAAAAACACTAACTTCTTACATTTTCCCTCGCCTTGGAAAATCCCCCCCCCCCCCCCCAAAAAAAGAAGAAAATGAAAATAGAAATATAAGAAAATTTGAAAAATTAAACTCTGTAGCTGAATTTTTAAAAAGACTAATGTCTTTGAAAAATATACAAGCATCCCTCCTCCCCGCCCCTCCAAGATATCAAGTGGCTGATGCCTCGGGTAAGTGAGAAAGTAGGCAGTGACTTGGGGTTAGGTGTGGTTTTCCACGGTTGTTCTGGTTTCCTCTACCACTTCCAATTGGCTAGCCACAACTTAGCCTAAATATGACAACTATATCAATTTATTATCTCATAAATCACTGCACACATCACCATTAGCTTCCCCCTAAATGTCTGTTGCATGCATTATTCCCTCAACAAGCTGCCTGGATCAGCTGTCTGGGTCAGATTTCTCCTCCTTCTCCACTCCACTCCTCTCTATCCTCACAATGACATCACACACATCCCTCTCTTCCTCTAACACTCTCCGCCTGTGGTTCCGAAAATTAGGGGGCATTATTCAAACCCTGTACTATCTATTCTTTGGTGGGATCCGCGTGGCTTAGTGGTTAAGTTGTCTGCCCCCAAGCGTGATTTCACAGATTCGAGTCTAAGCGGTATCCCCACGAGCAGGTTGGTCTGGTTGCTATAAAAATTGTGCGGCGTTGTGGAGGGCTGTCTATATGGTTTTTCTGCAACTGAAATATCCCTTGGAACTATTCGGGAAGAAAGGGGAATTTATTCCCAGTCCCGGGTTTCTAACTCGTTACGATATAACCTAAGCTATTGAAAGCAACGTAAAAGCATTTCTTCCTCCCTTTCCAATAACCTGCTCTGAGAATCACTGAAACTCTGAGTGGGAGTTTTGCATGTTGCACACTCGAAATCAGAAGTCACATGTATGTCTGCATGGCCCGTGATCACTGTTCTGATTCCAAATCCCTTTTTGGTATGCTTCAAACGGTTAGGGTTTTGTTGTATCGTGCTGCCTCTTGTGTTATTAGGGAGCAGGGAAATGAAGGAACAAACAACCACTTGAAAGCATGTGTTTCTATTCCCTCCAAGACAACAACTATAGAATTGATGATGTCACCAGTATCTGTGTACTCCCTGGCGAGGACCTCTGGTGGACAAATACTGAACTAATAATAAGCAGTGGAGCCATCTATTATCTACCATCTATATGGATGGGCCTCTTGAAGAGCTTTGCCCTTTTCCAACCAAAATCCAAAGCATCCTCAATCAATTCCCTTAGAATGGCCAACATGCATTCACTATCATTACCGGGTGATGCTTTCTTGAGCATTAATTCTCAGATAGCCACAAGTTCCTCCTGTGTTAGGTCTGTGTATTTAAGCAAAATACAGTTGTGTTTCTTTCTCACATGGAAATGGGGTCAATCGATGACAGTTTTTACAACATCCATATCTGTGCCTACTGTGCCCTAGAATCACTGCGGACTGCACCACATCCTGCCTGCATAGAACATGACAGGAAATGGTCACATAGAACTTTTTAAAGTCACTGGTTACAAGTTTCACCCTCAAGAGCACGCTTAAACTCCAATACTAAGCTGCAAGTCGGTGTATCATATACTTCCTTACCTAAATATACCACTTTTTTGTAGTTATTTTCAATAAAACAGCTTTTATACATAATTTTCCACTGCAAGTGGAAATCTTTAAGACTGTCTATTCTTACGGTAACGCCCCTCCTACACTGCCACAGCTGACTGCATTTGACCCATAAAGATAAGGACCTGCACCACCAGTACCTGACAGATAAATAGCGTTCTCTAGGGAGAGCAAACGGCAGAAGCATAGCGGAAGCACAGTGTGCCTTCGCCGGCGACACTCCACAAGTGGAGTGGCCGCGACAGTACTCTATGTGCACATTTTCTGTAATAACGGCACAAAAGCTGGAAACAGCAGGCCACGCACAAGTTAAGTGGAGCACACTTCCTATAGATAGATAGATAGATAATCTTTATTTCAAATCGGTAATAATTTTACATAATAAACACAAGCTGCCAGGGCTCTTGGCCGACTACAAAATAACAATTCAAAATATAACATACAGGGTGTAACAGCAATATGAATGATAAGTAGAGGGGAAGTAAGTTGGCACATATCCAATGACAATTAGTAATATCTTCAGTCGTTCAGAACATACGTTTATGATTTTGGAGTAAATAAGCAGTTACTCCTGCTCGTTGACTGATACTACATATAGCAGCAGAGTGAGCAGGTATATAGTTAGTTCCAGACTAAATTGAGATTATGTTTTTGAATTCATTAAGTGATGTTGTTTGCCTGAATTTGTTAGGTAGTGAGTTCCATACTTAAGGTCCAGTATATACAATGGATTGCTTTCCAAACGAGATGGTGTTAAATGGGGGTAATATTAGAGAATGGTGCCTTCTAAGGCTGTATTCAGATTCTCTCAATGTGCAAAGAGAGCTGACAGAGGGGGGTTACCATCATGCACAGCTTTGTGGATCTCTGTCTACCTAGATGTAACCTTTGTAGTTTAGCCCGGTCTAGTAGCTCCTCATAGCTGCTTTTGTAATGCCTGTAAACAAAGGGTAGGGCTCGTTCCTGCATCCCCATTAGCTTGGAGAGATTACTATTGGAGCAGAAGTGCCATACTAGGGGGCAGTAGTTAAAATTTGACATTATGCAATCACGAAAAAAATGTCAGTCTGCTGGATTGATTTAAGAGGTGACCAATTCTCTTAATAGCATTAAGTTGTTTTTCAGCCTTCTTACACCTTGATGATACTTAAATGTCAAATTTCAGTTTGTCATCCAATTCTACACCTAAAGGTTTTACAGATTTTTCAGATTTGATGTTGATGTTGTCGATGAGGAAGTCTGTGTGCACCTTTTTGTGACCAGGGGCAAGAAAAAATGCCAGAAATCATTCAGGGTTTGCTTGTTCGCAGTTCCTTTCGAACCAGCCAATAGCAATTCTAGACATACTTACTAGGTGTGACTTGACATATTCATTATTCTCATCACTATTACACATTGTATTATCATCTGCGTAGTTATAAAGAGTTGTTTCATTTAAAGATGCAAAGATGTCATTTAGGAAAATGTTGAATAGAATAGGGCCAAGTGTAGATCTTGGGTGATGTATTGACACTCATTACAGTTATTACCAATCTTAACCCTTTGCTTTCTGTTTGAGAGGTAATCTCTCAACAAATTGATTGAGTTATCTGTTAGGCCTTGAGCTTTTAATTTAGCCGGAGGTAGAGTCACGCTTACCTTGTTAACTTTAGGATATGCCAAACTTGTTAGTAATGGATCGAACATAAATTATGCTACGCCTTCAGGAAGGACATTTTCTTTTTAGGGTTTGCCGAATCCATCCATCCCATGCTCGAATTACCCCGGAGGTGCTGATCGCTTATGCGGGGCCGTGACCAAGATAGTCCACGTGGAGGGAGACAAACGGACCATGCAGCCCGAGGACCACCAGATCTCGTTCTGCACATGCCCAGAAAGTCAGCAGTGCTCCAGCTCTCTGGGCTACAACCGTGATCTACCGGCTCTGGAGAAGCAGAGCACTCGTAAGTACCTTATCCTACAATCTGCTTTGTAATGTACTGCATTGCACCTCAAAGTACTTATTAACATAAAACTCTGTCTAAGATAACATCCTAAGTAGGTTCCATCCTACAAGCCCTACTGAATTGTATTATATTGTATTGACTTTTTAGTCCATGTAAAATCTGTATGAAATACTGTATTACCATCCTACATATCGTATTGTATTGTACATTACAGTAAATGTAACATTTGCATAATATACTCGTTAGAGTCATCCTACACACCTATTGTATGGTAGGGATCCGCCGTGGCCTAGTGGTTACGATGCCTGGCTCCCAAGTGTGAGTTCGCAGGTTCGAGTCTCCGCTGGATCCCAAAGTGGGTTGGCCTGGTCGCTATATAAATGTGCGGCGTTGTAGAGGACTGTCTATGGTTCTTATGCAACTGAAAGAGCCCTTGGAACTATTCGTGAAGAGTAGGGAATTTCTTCCCGGTTCCGGGTTTCTTTCTCGTCGCGATATGACCTAAGCTGTTGAAAGCGTCGTAAAACCCAATTCCTCCCTTCCTTCCTATTGTATGGTACCTTGCAGTAGAAAACAGGCATTCTTGACAGCTACCTCTACAGTACAGACATTTAATTTCTGCACCAGTCGACCGGACGTCTGCCAATGCCTGGTTGTATAAAAGGCCATGCTAAGAGGTCAAGAAAAATAATCCAAACACGTCAAAGACACATATAGCTTGCGAATCAAAGCTAAATTCAGTTATGAGGCCATCCACACATCTATGCCAAGGGAACTGGGTATCAATCAGGCATACGGTCATCTATTATGCCCGGGCTGCCAACGCATTTAGTGCAGGAATTAAATGTTGGCATTGTACTACCATGACGTCCTCTGACCTTCGGCCTATCTAATATCTTTATGAAAGAGAATTTCTGATATTTATCATGTGAAGTTCGATTGTGAACATGACAGGTGCAAACCTTTTGCAACACTTTTGTATCGTGAAGACAATAACGTTTTTGTGTCAGGAAAACTTCAGGACAATGCCTCTAACCACCAGATTAAGATTATATACCAAGATACGCAGCATGAATACCCTTGTAAACAGCTATTATGCTGATACAAGCTAAAACTTGAACTCTAGTTATGGAATGTACCTGAGCTAAATATCAACCCAACGCATCCTTAATGATATATTCAAAAAAAAAAAATGAACGCTACCATCAAATTTCCAAAATACAGCATATATAAGAGGGTTGTTTACTGAGCAGTTTGGCGATTCTGTGAAGACTGAGCTGATTCCTTAAGGCTTTGATCTTTCTCGTATGAAATTCATCAAGGGATCAGGATCCATCTTGTTTCTCTCAGGGATAAGCTGGCGCACCCTTTATATATACTGGGCAGAAAAGGGCTATCTTGCACGTAGGTCAGTCGTATAGCATTCTTGTAATAGCCTAAGGTAGTTGGCAAATACCTATGGGTATCTTGAAGCGGTTGTAGTAACTGTAAGTTCTTGACAGGATAAGTCTTGATGGAAGGTATTCATGTCAGTAACACGTCGTCAATCAGTCGCAGAAAGTCTTACGACTATCTTATGGTAATCCAGTAGCAGTCCTGATCATAAGATCGTACACAAAACATGGATTGTGGACGATCGTAAATATGAGAATGGGGCTTTACCTTTTTTTAACAAAGAGTAAAACAAATAGTTATCATAAACTCCCTCCCAGAATACTTTGAATTTCAATGAACACGAAAAATAAATAATATATTTTGACCACACCAAACATCAAAAAGTTGCATGTAATGCATTAGAAAAATTAATATGATTTTTTGATCACACCAATCAAAAAGTCGCATGTAATATATTGGATGACCAACTTTATCCTATGTATAGTGAATATGCAAATATCAAAAGCAGCTAATAATAAAGGACTATGCATGGCTTAACCCCACTCACTAGAGACCTGTTCATGATCTACACACACCAAGGTCAAAACAATACTTCCTGACAGCTGACTCTACACTCCCACCAGGATGTTCTGTGTCCCTCACCCCATATAATCTATCAAAAATTAGTATTCTCTTGTCCAGGCACCTATGTCCCTCTCCGCCCTCGATCCACTTGAAACCTACTGCTGTTCTGGGCAATGGCAGGTCATAACTGTCATGATTGTTTTGACAGATGACCGAACTCACTCGTAGCATTTCCTGGCCCCGTTTTATGACCTATTTTATTCCAATTACGCTGTCCGGGGGGCCAGGGAACATGGGAACGAAGTTGTGTGTCATGTAACAGTTGTACGATAGTGAGTAGTGTCCTGTGTGTCTGTTTCGTTTCTGTTCGTCTGCACTGTCTTTTGGCTTTGACCCGTGAACTTGGGGTCAACCCCTAGTTACTATATTGATGCCAATACACGATTTATATTGGAGTCCTAACATTTACAATTGTTAAATGCAATGTTGGGAACCCAAAACAGTGCTGTACAATAAGGAAATTGACCAATCAGCTGCTGGAATCAGAATGGAGTTGATGATAATCGTTATAGCGACAAACCTTAATGTTTTGTTCAGAAACATTGCTTAATACATTGGAGTGATGTTTGACTTATGGTGTGACAGAAGGAACGAAAGGAGGAATGGGTTTTAAAGACGCTCTCTCCATACAAGGACAAAATAGAAACCTGCCACTGGGAAGAAATTCCATTCTCTTCACGGATAATTCCAAAGGGGCTTTCAGTTGCAGAAGGACCATATAGACCGTCCTCCACAAGGCCGCACGTTTATTTAGCGACATGGCCAATCTGCTTGTGGGGATCACGCAGAACCTGCGAACTCACGCTTGAGCGTCAGGCATCGTAACCAATAGGCCACAGCAATTGGTCGACTGGTGTCCAGGCGTTACCGGCGCCCCTTGAATAACAAAGTAGTTTTTCTCCAACAACTATCTGCCAATGTTTTTGGGATGATACCAAAAGGATACAATGTAAATTCCATAGTGCTCACATTGTCATTTAGTTTGTATGTTTTTGATTTCAGCAACCGTCGTATACTTGAATCAACCTGGGTTTTGTGGGGCGCCTGAACCAGTCCTGGACTGCGATGAAAATACCCGAACACTCACCTTCCCCGACATGAATCCTATTATCAACCGCAACCAATACTGCCGCTGCCCGAGTGGACGGAACATGGTCTCTCAGGATGAGCCCCAGGATGAGAATAGCCCACCATCGCTCTACAAGACCTATGTATGCCCAGAGTGACATCCACATACTAGGGTTGCAGACTAGGTTCTAGACTAGCTCCTAAAGTAGTTCCTAAAGTAACTCCTAGACTAGCTCCTAGACTATCACCTATACTAGATCTTTGAGATTAGGGAATGATTTAGGGTTGCAGTCTAGCTCATAGACTAGCTTTGATACTAGATCTTAGACTAGCTCCTGGACTAGCTCCTAAAGTAACTCCTACACTGGTTCCTAGGTTATCAACTATGTACACTAGAACCTCGACTACCTTTGAGATTAGAGAATAATTTAATCCTTTTTCCTTTCTCTGAGCTGTCTTACGCCATTAATTACTCTAGGGTCAACAAAGATGACGCCAGTTGTAATCTTCAGTATTAGTTTTAATCTATCTGATGCCATATACACAGCCTGACAACATTTAACAAAACTCAATAATTTTACTATGATTTGAAGACGGATTGATAGGCATGATTCAGAAAAACAATCCTCAAAATGTTGCTTTGTTACCACAATATTAACATGTGTGTCAGACTATGAGTATGCCCTCAAGATGCAGTTGAGTTAAGCTACAAGGAGCAAGGCTGGCTATCTTGTACAACTGACTAAGAGTAGACCCATGTTTGATTTGGCATTGCATTTCCTGCATAAACGATGATTAATCTATTTGGCTGTATATTTGCAGGTAAGATGTAAAACAATTGAAATGACTGTTAGGCCTAGGACCAGTCTGCTGAGAGGAGGTTTTTGTGACACGAATTCTAATCATTTGACCTTAAATAGACTCTCTCATCAGAGCAGAGGACAAAACAAAAATATGTGCATGCCAGGGGCTTTCTATATTGTCCTTTATTTCTGACAGGGGGATGACTCTGATAGATGCACTAATATATCACAATTCACGTCACCTAAAATATCAATTTGCAAGTTCCAAAACTCACAGTTATAGTTGTAGACTCAACTGCCAAATAAAGATCTGCAAGCTTTAACTGTATATTTGTTATCTTATTTGTCTGACTCTGAGATGTTTACATTATCTTTTAAAGGAATTACAAACCAGAACTGAACAGGATATAAAGGTTCAGGTGTTGAGTAGGCTTCTATAGAACTAACATAAGGTTCATGATTTTCATGTAATTGTATTGAATATAATGCTTTAAAATTGAATAGGGCAAAGTTTTAGGAAATCTTCATATGATTTAAAGAGGCTCATATATCCTACTACTAATATCCTTAGTAGGAAACCCAAAAATGCTGTTCACATATCTACAAAAGATAGATTTCAAGGAATTGGGCTATAATAGTGTCGTGATCTGATTTTTAGTTAGGAACAGTCCACATTTTGAATTTTCTTATTAAAGTCATATCAGTCAAATCACCTTTCTGAGACACCCTGATTGTTCACTTGGCTTCTATAGAACTAACACTGACCATGTAGGGAGGAAATACTTCATACAGTGGTGTATACTGTAAATCACTTATCTATAGCGGGAACAATAAGATAGCGATAATAGCGCTCTGCCCATATGCGCTATTGTAAAGTCTCTGTCTCTATTAATTTCTTAATTGAACTTCCTGCTGCTGTTCCCGTTCACCGCTATACTTAGATCACGCTATCCAAGGCAATACCGTTATTGCGCTATATAAAGCCCACGCCATATTTAAGTGATTTACAGTATCTGAAAAGGGGGGTACAATATCTGCAGCATTTATTCTATTGACAAAATTACGAAGTACAGGGAGCATGAATGATTTGAGACAAATCTGTACCAGATACTAGTATCAGATTTGTTCTGGTCTTAGTTTTACTCAGTTGGAACTTGAAGGAAGTCAATTTGCACCCATAATAACAAGAAATCTTGGTTTTATTTCGCAAATAAAGCTTACAGTGTACAATAGAATATTCCTTTGAGTCACAGTAATCTTTTCATGGATATTGGATGATGCTTGAAGATGAAGTGACATTTTAAGCACATTGTGCGGAATTTTAAGCAGTCCTGCCCTAGCTTCCCTACGCAATTCTAATGGATACAGGCTGCCAAGCTGGCTTCATCTGCACCCCGTAGCACTCATAGGCACATGTTGGTTAGTGGCTCGAAAAAGTATGATCACATTACACCAGTTCTGAAAGATCTTCACTGGCTGCCCACCAGGAAAATGTTTGAGTTCAAGATATTGCCTTTGACTTTCAAATGCATGCAAGGATGAGTCCCTCTATATATGAGGGAACTGTTAGTCAAACAAGCCAATACAAGGACGCTAAGATCAAGCAATCATCAATCAGAAAAAGGATTGGGTTCAAGATATTGCTTTTGAGTTTCAAATGCATGCAAGGATGTGTCCCTCTATATATGAGGGAACTGACAACATCAAGGCTGCTGATAGTCTGCAAAACATTGCTATTTCAAAAGGAGATTATTTGACTATATGGACCACAAACATTTGTCCACTGACTATTCTTTTAAATGCTTTTGAACATCATAGATGGAAAGGGCGCAATATCAAATGTCAATTATTATTAATATTATCATTATTATTATTATTATTATTATCATTATTATTATTATTGTTAGTATTATTGTTATTATTATTATTATTTTTATCATCACTATATCATTATTATAATAGATATTATCATCATTATCATTATTACTATTATAGGCAAAAAGCTAATTAGTGAACACTTGAAGTTTTGGGGAATATCGTGCAATGACATGTGTTGTCCCTGAGGGTCTAACAATCACTCTTGTATTTTGATAAAACATTTTCTTTTTTGGAAAGTTATGGTCAAAGTTGCCAGGTCATGTGCATGCTCTAGATACAATTTACCTAAAGCTTAAAAGTGTTCTGGACTTTTTATAATATGTTGAGGGACCACTTGGTGAGGGCCTTAAGTCGCAATTCGATAGATGTCCAGCCGGATACAAGAGCTAAGTATGACATTAATAATAAAAAGAAACACAAGAAGTGTTCCAGATACAACTGCAGATACTGCTGCAGACTTGTCAAATCAGGATTCATTAGAAGCCCTGTAAGCGATAAACTTACAATACGATAATCAAGTTCTATTGTGAAACCAATAACATTATTTATTGCATATCTTGCCATATATGCAAGAAACAATATGTGGGATATAAAAAAAGAACTCGTATAGAAAGAATATGTGAACATTTTAGGTTTATTTCTCAACATGAAAATACACACGGTGTGCATTCCCAATGCTCCGTCTGACGTAGCAGGCTCGTAAAAAAGCCATCCAATTTGCTGAACTAAAATGGTAAAAGAAATATATTGGAAATGTATTTCTGAGGATTTGGTTAATAACATCATACCGTTTCACCCTGACATTGCATCTTTAGCTACTGATGAATGTTTCCAAATAAAAAAAATGTTAAATAAGAGACGATTCTTTCCCTTCCTTTTTCACTTTTAAAAGTACCGTTTTGTGGTAACAATTCCCTTCTTTAAGTCATTTACACAGATAAAAGTTAACGGGCCTGTACATGCCCGTTACAAGCCTGTTACATGCCCATTCAAAACAATCTGTTACATGCATAATGATGCACAGCAATGTAACGGGCCTGTTCAAACGGGCCCGTTTCATGGCTGTTACATGCCCGTTAACGGCCTGTTACGGGCTGTACTGGCCTGTAAATTCAAAATTTCCAAAATTCAAAAACTGGTGGAAAATAAGGTTTTGATATCTACATTTCGAATAAAAATGTTCCAAGTGGCTTCTACTGCCAATTGATCCAGGCAATTACTTTTAGGGCAGTTAGGCTAGGTTGCTTGCTATGCTGCTGGACTTGAGGAGGTCACAGTTATTTATATTCATATCAGAATGTCGCATCAGCAATCAGGATTAATACCCTGTGTCCAGTTAATACTTACTTTTAAGATCTCACCTCAGAATGCCTCGCCAAGTTATTAGCTCAAGAACTTACAAGAGTCCAATGCTTCTCAGATACCTCTTACTGATCTACGACCTGCTTATATATGTACCATTTTCATGCATCCCAATCCCATGCTTTGTCAGTCTCAGTGCAAATAGAATAACGACTTTATTAAGAAGATTCTGCACATTAGCTCATTCTAGAGGTATTTAATATATTAAACACATTTTTTAAAAACATTTTCAAAGTTTTATTTTAGCAGAAAATAATATCAATTAAAAAATATGTGAATTTTTATGATAAAAATGTGGCCACCAGATGTCTGTATAAAGATTCCTTTCAATTGATCATTTCTGAGATATTGAATACAAAGAACATATCTTTTAAAACCTCTTCAAAATTTTATCTAAGAACAAAAAATAGAAGTATCAAAATTTGTGGCTTTTTATGATATGGCCGGCCACCAGATATCTCTCTGAACCTGTAACGGGCCCGTTAGGGCATCACTAAACGATTGAAGGTCTGGTCCTACTAAGGTCCTGTTTGGGCTCGTCCTATATGGGCCCATGGCGTGGGACCATTATAATATACAGGCCTGTTGCAGACCCGAAACTTATTGGGACCCGCAACACTTTCCAACGGGCATGTAACGGGCCCGTCTCAACAGGCCAGTTACATTTCTGTCAAAGTAACGGGCCCGTTGATATAAAAGGCCTGTTACCACAAGTAAGCCACAAAATGCAAAATAAACACATGACTTTGTTTAAGAAATTATGTATTAACGGGCCCGCTACGTGCCTGTAGCAGGCCTGTTACAACATGCACGTTACCAGCCCGTTGATATAACAGGCCCGTTTAAACGGGCCCGTTATATTAACGGGCTGGTAACGGGCATGTGACATGCCTGTTACGGGTCCGTTACGAGCCCATTGAAAAAACAGGCCTGTACAAGCCTGTTAACTTTTACCTGTGTAGAGGATAGAAAAAGGCCTTGAAACACGGATTTCAACCCAAATTTGACGAATATATAAAGATGGCAGCCAGTGATACAACCCGGAACGTCAAAGTAGATATATTTGGCTGTACGATTCAATAGAATTTAAGGTGATTTCTGAAAGTCGGCTCGCTTCCATTTTTCACATTTAGATTGTGTTTTCGCAAGATCCCCAAAGACGTTTGCTCCATCATTTTGATCAATGTTTCGCACAGACTTCTAACTTCACTATTTCACTTTGTTTAAAGCTTCATCGGAGTCTGCCCATTCTAGAAATAAGTTCATAGGGGGTCCCTTCTATAATTTTGGAGTGAAATGGCGCCATCTATAGCTGACGTTTAGATGCGATGTGATTTCAAACTGCTGCTGACATGTGCATCTTCATTTATAATGCTAATAAAGACATGCCAAGGGTACATAAATGAAAGATTAGCCAAAAAAGCAATTTGAGAATAATTTCTAGGGATCAAACTGTCTTTTTATTTTATTCTGAGCATTGGGCATGATTCCGAGAATACTTAACTTCAAATACTTATTTTGAAAAGGCCTTTTTTATGCAGGACCGGTGAATATTCAAGTATACGATAACGTGATTTATTGTGTAAGTTTCAGTATTTACAAGCTATACATCAATGCGATAACATGACTTATTGTTATGTCAGTATTTACATGCTATAAAACAATACGATAACATGACGTATTGTTATGTCAGTATTTACATGCTATAAAACAATACGATAACATGACTTATTGTTATGTCAGTATTTACATGCTATAAAATAATACGATAACATGACTTATTGTTATGTCAGTATTTATATGCTTTAAAACAATACGATAACATGACTTATTGTTATGTCAGTATTTAAATGCTATAAAACAATACGATAACATGACTTATTGTTATGTCAGTATTTACATGCTATAAAACAATACGATAACATGACTTATTGTTATGTCAGTATTTACATGCTATAAAACAATACAATAACATGACTTATTGTTATGTCAGTATTTACATGCTATAAGCAATACGATAACAAATATGACAGGACACTATCTCTCTAGATTCAGCCGCTGGCACTTGTTGAGTGCCACCTGCACGTATTCACAGCTCTTATTGATAACTTAATGTATGCCGATTCTCAGCTGGTGATACATGCTGACCAGATCTAGACCTGTTTTGTATAATGAATCGACCATTTGACATCCTGTGGAGATGTGCATGTCTTTATTTCTTGGTTTGTAGGTTAAAATCCAATTGCTTGCAATTTTGTTTATTGCATGTTACTGACTCAATTCCTTTAACCTTATTTGTAGCTTATTTGTAGCTTGAATAACCTTGATGGATTACGAGGTAGTGACATTTGTATATCATCCAATGCCTATTACATTGTTGATTCAACATTGTGAGTGATACCCTTCAAAATATATCCTTCAATTCAATATTTGTATGAGACAAAAAAATATGGAATATATATATATATATATATATATATATATATATATATATATATATATATATATATATATATATATATATATATATATATTTATAATACATTTGTATATATATATATATTATATACATTTGTAAATATATATATATATATATATATATATATATATATATATATATATATATATATATATATATATATATATATATATACAATATATACAAAGTTTGACTGTATATATATATATATATATATATATATATATATATATATATATATATATATATATATATATATATATATATATATATATATATATATATATATATATATACAATATGCCTGTTTCACTGGACACATTTCAATGAGATTGCGAATGACAATAACCTTTGTTTAATGCTTAGTCTATAAGTGCTACCTATGATTCCTGACTATCAAGAGTAATGAGGATTTGGCTCAATACTTGCTTAACCAAAATACATTGCTTGATGGTGATGAAAATTTGTATCATAAATACATAGCGAGAGGGGTCACTGAGTGCCATCACCCAGGGCTGCCAACGCATCTAGTGCAGGGACTACATGTCGGCACTAGCGTAGATGACATTTTATCAGCAAAACTCGCAGCATATTAAGGTTAATGACCGCAAAGCCTGGAACCTATAATCACATAACAAGAGCACCGGGGATTATTTTGCTGCATGTAACCGATTGTTCTCTAAATGAACAGAAATTAACGTTTGGATACCAGACACACATACGTATTTAAACCACTCTGACCCATGCCTAGTACATCAGTTGGGGCACTCTATCTCTAGATTCAGTCGCTTATCCAAGACACTGCCTACAATGAAGGGGCTCTTCAACTTTCTGCTGGTGATTGCATTGGGAGCTTGTGTAAAGGTAAGTAATAACGTAGGGGAGACTTTCAGTACTTGATAGTCTGTTTGAGATTAGGCAGGCGACGTTTTCTATTTATTTCTAATAGAGAAATGTTCGAGGTTTTCAATCCAAATTTTCCAGATGAGTTTGGCCATCAGGTGCTCCTAGTATAATCGTTGATATTGAGTCACTTAGAAGAATACTCCATTGACTTTATACTCGTCGTAGTGATTGGATGTGAACGAGAGAATATGCGTAACGTTTAAATAAACAAATGCAATGCTTAAGATTTTCTCTTAAATAATTAGACATTGGGTTCAGTAAAAATATTGGGGGGGGGGGGGGGGGGGGGGGGGGGGCGATTCTCAGCTGGTGATACTCGCTGGGAAGATTTGTTTTGTATAAGGCATTAACTATTTCAAATCCTGTGGAGATGTGCATACACTTTTGGAAAAAAATAATGTCCCCGAAAATTGAAAAAAATAAATATTCTGTCCAGTCCGTGGAATTTTTTAATCCAGTGCCAGGAAATGTCCGATAATGCATTTCAATGTGTCTAGAACCCATAGAGCTTCACACTTCGTGCTTGTATACTACGCGTCCCAAAACATTCAGCTTAGGTGAAAAGAACCCCACTTTAAAATTCCTTGCGAACTCTATGTTTTTGGTAGTTGGTTTTGAACTTTTGCTTATTTTGTGAAGATTAGGACAATACAAAAAAAAACTCTACTAAGCTACATATTAAGACAAAATAAAAACAATACATATTCGTTTAAAATACCATCTATAGCGAGATTATAAAGTTGAAATTATAAATATAATTCATAAAATACAAAAAAAGGTAAATATGACTAGAATATTTTAGAAAAGGGAATAGAAACGTGAATCGCAGCAAAAGAATACACCCGTCAAGGGAATGCTTCTAAAAGGTAGTATGATATAAGAATATTCTTTAAAAAACACTAACTTCTTACATTTTCCCTCGCCTTGGAAAATCCCCCCCCCCCCAAAAAAAAAAAGAAAATGAAAATAGAAATATAAGAAAATTTGAAAAATTAAACTCTGTAGCTGAATTTTAAAAAAAAACTAATGTCTTTGAAAAATATACAAGCATCCCTCCTCCCCGCCCCTCCAAGATATCAAGTGGCTGATGCCTCGGGTAAGTGAGAAAGTAGGCAGTGACTTGGGGTTAGGTGTGGTTTTCCACGGTTGTTCTGGTTTCCTCTACCACTTCCAATTGGCTAGCCACAACTTAGCCTAAATATGACAACTATATCAATTTATTATCTCATAAATCACTGCACACATCACCATTAGCTTCCCCCTAAATGTCTGTTGCATGCATTATTCCCTCAACAAGCTGCCTGGATCAGCTGTCTGGGTCAGATTTCTCCTCCTTCTCCACTCCACTCCTCTCTATCCTCCCAATGACATCACACACATCCCTCTCTTCCTCTAACACTCTCCGCCTGTGGTTCCGAAAATTAGGGGGCATTATTCAAACCCTGTACTATCTATTCTTTGGTGGGATCCGCGTGGCTTAGTGGTTAAGTTGTCTTCCCCAAACGTGATTTCACAGATTCGAGTCTAAGCGGTATCCCCACGAGCAGGTTGGTCTGGTTGCTATAAAAATTGTGCGGCGTTGTGGAGGGCTGTCTATATGGTGTTGCTGCAACTGAAATATCCCTTGGAACTATTCGGGAAGAAAGGGGAATTTATTCCCAGTCCCGGGTTTCTAACTCGTTACGATATAACCTAAGCTATTGAAAGCAACGTAAAAGCATTTCTTCCTCCCTTTCCAATAACCTGCTCTGAGAATCACTGAAACTCTGAGTGGGAGTTTTGCATGTTGCACACTCGAAATCAGAAGTCACATGTATGTCTGCATGGCCCGTGATCACTGTTCTGATTCCAAATCCCTTTTTGGTATGCTTCAAACGGTTAGGGTTTTGTTGTATCGTGCTGCCTCTTGTGTTATTAGGGAGCAGGGAAATGAAGGAACAAACAACCACTTGAAAGCATGTGTTTCTATTCCCTCCAAGACAACAACTATAGAATTGATGATGTCACCAGTATCTGTGTACTCCCTGGCGAGGACCTCTGGTGGACAAATACTGAACTAATAATAAGCAGTGGAGCCATCTATTATCTACCATCTATATGGATGGGCCTCTTGAAGAGCTTTGCCCTCTTCCAACCAAAATCCAAAGCATCCTCAATCAATTCCCTTAGAATGGCCAACATGCATTCACTATCATTACCGGGTGATGCTTTCTTGAGCATTAATTCTCAGATAGCCACAAGTTCCTCCTGTGTTAGGTCTGTGTATTTAAGCAAAATACAGTTGTGTTTCTTTCTCACATGGAAATGGGGTCAATCGATGACAGTTTTTACAACATCCATATCTGTGCCTACTGTGCCCTAGCATCACTGCGGACTGCACCACATCCTGCCTGCATAGAACATGACAGGAAAACGTCACATAGAACTTTTTAAAGTCACTGGTTACAAGTTTCACCCTCAAGAGCACGCTTAAACTCCAATACTAAGCTGCAAGTCGGTGTATCATATACTTCCTTACCTAAATATACCACTTTTTTGTAGTTATTTTCAATAAAACAGCTTTTATACATAATTTTCCACTGCAAGTGGAAATCTTTAAGACTGTCTATTCTTACGGTAACGCCCCTCCTACACTGCCACAGCTGACTGCATTTGACCCATAAAGATAAGGACCTGCACCACCAGTACCTGACAGATAAATAGCGTTCTCTAGGGAGAGCGAACGGCAGAAGCATAGCGGAAGCACAGTGTGCCTTCGCCGGCGACACTCCACAAGTGGAGTGGCCGCGACGGTACTCTATGTGCACATTTTCTGTAATGACGGCACAAAAGCTGGAAACAGCAGGCCACGCACAAGTTAAGTGGAGCACACTTCCTATAGATAGATAGATAGATAATCTTTATTTCAAATCGGTAATAATTTTACATAATAAACACAAGCTGCCAGGGCTCTTGGCCCACTACAAAATAACAATTCAAAATATAACATACAGGGTGTAACAGCAATATGAATGATAAGTAGAGGGGAAGTAAGTTGGCACATATCCAATGACAATTAGTAATATCTTCAGTCGTTCAGAACATACGTTTATGATTTTGGAGTAAATTAGCAGTTACTCCTGCTCGTTGACTGATACTACATATAGCAGCAGAGAGAGCAGGTATATAGTTAGTTCCAGACTAAATTGAGATTATGTTTTTGAATTCATTAAGTGTTGTTGTTTGCCTGAATTTGTTAGGTAGTGAGTTCCATACTTAAGGTCCAGTATATACAATGGATTGCTTTCCAAACGAGATGGTGTTAAATGGGGGTAATATTAGAGAATGGTGCCTTCTAAAGCTGTATTCAGATTCTCTCAATGTGCAAAGAGAGCTGACAGAGGGGGGTTACCATCATGCACAGCTTTGTGGATCTCTGTCTACCTAGATGTAACCTTTGTAGTTTAGCCCGGTCTAGTAGCTCCTCATAGCTGCTTTTGTAATGCCTGTAAACAAAGGGTAGGGCTCGTTCCTGCATCCCCATTAGCTTGGAGAGATTACTATTGGAGCAGAAGTGCCATACTAGGGGGCAGTAGTTAAAATTTGACATTATGCAATCACGAAAAAAAATGTCAGTCTGCTGGATTGATTTAAGAGGTGACCAATTCTCTTAATAGCATTAAGTTGTTTTTCAGCCTTCTTACACCTTGATGATACTTAAATGTCAAATTTCAGTTTGTCATCCAATTCTACACCTAAAGGTTTTACAGATTTTTCAGATTTGATGTTGATGTTGTCGATGAGGAAGTCTGTGTGCACCTTTTTGTGACCAGGGGCAAGAAAAAATGCCAGAAATCATTCAGGGTTTGCTTGTTTGCAGTTCCTTTCGAACTAGCCAATAGCAATTCTAGACATACTTACTAGGTGTGACTTGACATATTCATTATTCTCATCGCTATTACACATTGTATTATCATCTGCGTAGTTATAAAGAGTTGTTTCATTTAAAGATGCAAAGATGTCATTTAGGAAATTTTTGAATAGAATAGGGCCAAGTGTAGATCTTGGGTGATGTATTGACACTCATTACAGTTATTACCAATCTTAACCCTTTGCTTTCTGTTTGAGAGGTAATCTCTCAACAAATTGATTGAGTTATCTGTTAGGCCATGAGCTTTTAATTTAGCCGGAGGTAGAGTCACGCTTACCTTGTTAACTTTAGGATATGCCAAACTTGTTAGTAATGGATCGAATATAAATTATGCTACGCCTTCAGGAAGGACATTTTCTTTTTAGGGTTTGCCGAATCCATCCATCCCATGCTCGAATTACCCCGGAGGTGCTGATCGCTTATGCGGGGCCGTGACCAAGATAGCCCATGTGGAGGGAGACAAACGGACCATGCAGCCCGAGGACCACCAGATCTCGTTCTGCACATGCCCAGGAAGTCAGCAGTGCTCCAGCTCTCTGGGCTACAACCGTGATCTACCGGCTTTGGAGAAGCAGAGCACTCGTAAGTGCCTTATCCTACAGTCTGCTTTGTAATGTACTGCATTGCACCTCAAAGTACTTATTAACATAAAACTTTGTCTAAGATAACATCCTAAGTAGGTTCCATCCTACAAGCCCTACTGAATTGTATTATATTGTATTGACTTTTTAGTCCATGTAAAATCTGTATGAAATACTGTATTACCATCCTACATATCGTATTGTATTGTACATTACAGTAAATGTAACATTTGCATAAGATACTCGTTAGAGTCATCCTACACACCTATTGTATGGTAGGGATCCGCCGTGGCCTAGTGGTTACGATGCCTGGCTCCCAAGTGTGAGTTCGCAGGTTCCAGTCTCCGCTGGATCCCAAAGTGGGTTGGCCTGGTCGCTATATAAATGTGCGGCGTTGTAGAGGACTGTCTATGGTTCTTATGCAACTGAAAGAGCCCTTGGAACTATTCGTGAAGAGTAGGGAATTTCTTCCCGGTTCCGGGTTTCTATCTCGTCGCGATATGACCTAAGCTGTTGAAAGCGTCATAAAACCCAATTCTTCCCTTCCTTCCTATTGTATGGTACCTTGCATTAGAAAACAGGCATTCTTGACAGCTACCTCTACACTACAGTACAGACATTTAATTTCTGCACCAGTCGACCGGACGTCTGCCAATGCCTGGTTGTATAAAAGGCCATGCTAAGAGGTCAAGAAAAATAATCCAAACACGTCAAAGACACATATAGCTTGTGAATCAAAGCTAAGTTCAGTTATGAGGCCATCCACACATCCATGCCAAGGGAACTGGGTATCAATCAGGCATACGGTCATCTATTATGCCCGGGCTGCCAACGCATTTAGTGCAGGAATTAAATGTTGGCATTGTACTAACATGACGTCCTCTGACCTTCAGCCTATCTAATATCTTTATGAAAGAGAATTTCTGATATTTATCATGTGAAGTTCGATTGTGAACATGACAGGTGCAAACCTTTTGCGACACTTTTGTATCGTGAAGACAATCACGTTTTTGTGTCAGGAAAATCTCAGGACAATGCCTCTAACCACCAGATTAAGATTATATACCAAGATACGCAGCATGAATACCCTTGTAAACAGCTATTATGCTGATACAAGCTAAAACTTGAACTCTAGTTATGGAATGTACCTGAGCTAAATATCAACCCAACGCATCCTTAATGATATATTCAAAAAAAAAAATGAACGCTACCATCAAATTTCCAAAATACAGCATATATAAGAGGGTTGTTTACTGAGCAGTTTGGCGATTCTGTGAAGACTGAGCTGATTCCTTAGGGCTTTGATCTTTCTCGTATGAAATTCATCAAGGGATCAGGATCCATCTTGTTTCTCTCAGGGATAAGCTGGCGCACCCTTTATATATACTGGGCAGAAAAGGGCTATCTTGCACGTAGGTCAGTCGTACAGCATTCTTGTAATAGCCTAGGGTAGTTGGCAAATACCTATGGGTATCTTGAAGCGGTTGTAGTAACTGTAAGTTCTTGACAGGATAAGTCTTGATGGAAGGTATTCATGTCAGTAACACGTCGTCAATCAGTCGCAGAAAGTCTTACGACTATCTTATGGTAATCCAGTAGCAGTCCTGATCATAAGATCGTACACAAAACATGGATTGTGGACGATCGTAAATATGAGAATGGGGCTTTACCTTTTTTTAACAAAGAGTAAAACAAATAGTTATCATAAACTCCCTCCCAGAATACTTTGAATTTCAATGAACACGAAAAATAAATAATATATTTTGACCACCCCAAACATCAAGAAGTTGCATGTAATGCATTAGAAAAATTAATATGATTTTTTGATCACACCAATCAAAAAGTCGCATGTAATACATTGGATGACCAACTTTATCCTATGTATAGTGAATATGCAAATATCAAAAGCAGCTAATAATAAAGGACTATGCATGGCTTAACCCCACTCACTAGAGACCTGTTCATGATCTACACACACCAAGGTCAAAACAATAATTCCTGACAGCTAACTCTACACTCCCACCAGGATGTTCTGTGACCCTCACCCCATATAATCTATCAAAAATTAGTATTCTCTTGTCCAGGCACCTTTACCCACTCATTTGGGGTTACACAGAGTTATTATGGCCCCCCCCTCTCCGCCCTCGATCCACTTGAAACCTACTGCAGTTCTGGGCAATGGCAGGTCATAACTCTCATGATTGTTTTGACAGATGACTGAACTCACTCGTAGCATTTCCTGTCCCCGTTTTGTGACCTATTTTATTCCAATTATGCTGTCCGAGGGTTAGGGAACATGGGAACGAAGTTGTGTGTCATGTAACAGTTGAACGATAGTGTGTAGTGTCCTGTGTGTCTGTTTCGTTTCGTCTGCACTGTCTTTTGGCTTTGACCCGTGAACTTGGGGTCAACCCCTAGTTACTATATTGATGCCAATACACGATTTATATTGGGGTCCTAACATTTACAATTGTTAAATGCAATGTTGGGAACCCAGAACAGTGCTGTACAATAAGGAAATTGACCAATCAGCTGCTGGAATCAGAATGGAGTTGATGATAATCGTTATAGCGACAAACCTTAATGTTTTGTTCAGAAACATTGCTTAATCCATTGGAGTGATGTTTGACTTATGGTGTGACAGAAGGAACGAAAGGAGGAATGGGTTTTAAAGACGCTCTCTAAATCTTAGGCCATACAAGGACAAAATAGAAACCTGCCACTGGGAAGAAATTCCCTTCTCTTCACGGATAATTCCAAAGGGGCTTTCAGTTGCAGAAGGACCATATAGACCGTCCTCCACAAGGCCGCACGTTTATTTAGCGACATGGCCAATCTGCTTGTGGGGATCACGCAGAACCTGCGAACTCACGCTTGAGCGTCAGGCATCGTAACCAATAGGCCACAGCAATTGGTCGACTGGTGTCCAGGCGTTACCGGCGCCCCTTGAATAACAAAGTAGTTTTTCTCCAATAACTATCTGCCAATGTTTTTGGGATGATACCAAAAGGATACAATGTAAATTCCATAGTGCTCACATTGTCATTTAGTTTGTATGTTTTTGATTTCAGCAACCGTCGTATACTTGAATCAACCTGGGTTTTGTGGGGCGCCTGAACCAGTCCTGGACTGCGATGAAAATACCCGAACACTCACCTTCCCCGACATGAATCCTATTATCAACCGCAACCAATACTGCCGCTGCCCGAGTGGACGGAACATGGTCTCTCAGGATCAGCCCCAGGATGAGAATAGCCCACCATCGCTCTACACGACCTATGTATGCCCAGAGTGACATCCACATACTAGGGTTGCAGACTAGCTTCCAGACTAGCTCCTGACGTAGTTCTTATAGTAACTCCTAGACTAGCTCCTAGACTATCACCTATACTAGATCTTTGAGATAAGGGAATGACTAGATATTTGAGACTAACTCTTAGACTAGCTCCTGGACTAGCTCCTAAAGTAACTCCTACACTGGTTCCTAGGCTATCAACTAGGTACACTAGAACCTCGACTACCTTTGAGATTAGAGAATAATTTAATCCTTTTTCCTTTTTCTGATCTGTCTTATGGCATTAATTACTTTAGGGTCAACAAAGATGACGCCAGTTGTAATCTTCAGCATTCGTTTTAAACATTCTATCTGATGCCATATACACAGTCTGACAACGTTTAACAAAAATCAATATTTTTAGTATGATTTGAAGAGGTATTGATAGGCATGATTCAGAGAAACAATCCTCAAAATGTTGCTTTGTTACCACAATATTAACATGTGTGTCAGACTATGGGTTTGCCTTTGAGTTAAACTACAGAGAGCATGGCTGGCTATCTTGTACAACTGACTACTAAGAGTAGACCCATGTTTGATTTGGCATTGCATTTCCTGCATAAATGATCATAAATCTATTTGGCTGTATATTTTCAGGTAAGATGTAAAACAATTGAAAGGACTGTTAGGCCTAGGACCAGTCTGAGAGGAGGTTTCTGTGACACGAATTCTAATCATTTGGCCTTAAATAGACTCTCTCATCAGAACAGAGGACACAACAAAAATATGTACATGCCAGGGGTTTTCTATATTGTCCTTTGTTTCTGACAGGGAGATGACTCTGATAGATGCACTAATATATCACAATTCACGTCACCATAAATATCAATTTACAAGTTCCAAAACTCACAGTCATAGTTGTAGACCCAACTGGCAAATAAAGATCTGCAAGCTTTAACTGTATATGTGTTATCTTATTTTTCTGACTCTGAGATGTTTACATTATCTTTTAAAGGAATTACAAACTAGAACTGAACGGGATATAAAGGTTCAGGTGTTGAGTAGGCATCATTTAGAAAGTGCTGGATTTCCATGTACTTTTATTGAATGTAATGCTTTGAAATTGAAAGGGGCAAAGTTTTAGGAAATCTTCATATGATTTAAAGAGGCTCATATATCCTACTACTAATAATCGTCTTTTGGCGGATATGGGCACTAGAAACGATCGTTAATAATCTAAAATCAATCGCAAACTTTGGAAATCTTAATGTTTTTTTCTTATATCAATGAAATTTACTTGGTGGCCGACTTTTAGCGAAATGTGTCCTTGGATGAATCGGGGGTGGGCGAATTTCCCCAATAATTATTTGGTAGATTAATCATAGTGGCCGAGTTTCCTAGGGCGGCCGAGATTTCCGAGAATTTACGGTATCCTTAGTATGAAACTCAAAATGCTGTTCGCATATCTATGCCATCGTATGGCATCCCCCCCCCCCCCAAATTTTACACGTGTTTACCTTGGCATCCGACGCGGGACCATGGAGACACATGGACTCTACATTGCTACCTCTGAATACGCATATCGGTTGATAACAACACTTTGTCAGAAGCGGTACGAATCTCATTCACAGCGCCAGAGAAAATCCTTCGTCCTGTGTTTTTCAGTCCTCTTAGTCAAATAGTATATTCATAATTAAATTTCTTAGATCGTACATTTAGATTAAAGTCCATTGCTTACGTTCGCAACGTTAGCAATGTTTTGTTTTTTAGTTTATTAGCCCTTGACTTGACTTGAAATCAATTTCATCAAATCAAATATTGCAGAAACCATACACAACCACCAATTCTTTTCCTGTTATAGTGTATGTTTTTTTCTTTCTTTATTTTATATACTTGTATGAGATGTGTGATTTTGTAACAGTCAATAAACATACAACGCAATATTTGAAGTATATAGTTTGGATTGTACTACTACTACTACTACTACTACTACTACATTAGATGAATTCATCCATTCGTGCTACTACTACTACTACTACAAATACTACTACTGCTGCTGCTGCTGCTGCTACTACTACTGCTACTACTACTACTATACTACTACTACTACTACTACTACTACTACAACAACTACTTCTACTACTACTACTACTACTACTACTACATGTTCTACTACTACTACTACTACTACTACTACTACTACTACTACTACTACTACTAGGAAGGTTGTGTAGGTTGTGATGGTTGTTATAATGCTCATGCGTTGTGTGTGGTTGTAGGTTTTTCATTTTGAACAGTTGAAGCTTGAGATGTTAATTCGTTTAAGGTAGCTCATAGTGTTAATTCTTTGACTCAGTTGTTCCTCTTCCCTGCTTGTATTTAACTGTTAAGCCTATACAAAGTATGTATTGCTGGAAAGAACTTTGCAAGAGGGATATATCTAACATCTCTGAGGTACTGGATACCAAAGACAAATATACCGCTAACTTGGGAACAAATAGGCAATGGAATGAAATTAGAACCAATCCCCCAATGAGATAACCTGCAGGTCTCCTCATTTAAGAATTCCAGGACTAAATGCATTAGACCATTCTCCCGATGAGGTAGCCTCATGTATTCATTATAGTTGCACTGAGAGAGAGAGAGAGAGAGAGAGAGAGAGAGAGAGAGAGAGACTATAATCCAGGTGTTTTTGTTCTGTGTCTGCTGTCATGTTTTTACTCTGACCAGGTAACAAGTGGTCAAGCCAGTTGGTCGGAGTAATCAAATTTGTTCACACATTACTCACTAGGTGGTTACAGGGCCTTGTTTGAGTCAGACACCCTCGAGGATAGGAGGAGTATTTGACCCATCTGACTGATCAGCTAAGAGGGGTGCATTTCCGGTACGAGGTACCTAATACGTGTACAATCGGTTGAAACGTGTAATAAATACCTTGATATAGGCTCAACTGGCCAGGCTCTGCCAGAATTACCGAGCTTGACATCGCTTGTAGGATCTGTCCTGTCACACATCTCTTGTAAAGTCTCTTTCGTACGCTGGTGTGACATTTGGAGACCCTTGAACCAGTAGGTTTACGCGAGAGTTATAGGCTGTATGTATGATGTTGACTGAGCGACGCAAGCATTAAGCAGTCGCTACGCAGACCCAGTTTTGCGGTCATGTGACGCCTATTTATAGACCCTCCTGACGCAACAAGACTTGTATTCGTCCCGTAGCAATAGCGAGGTAAAATGACTTCGGATTGACAAATGCAGGTAACTAATTCACCAAAGAAATGTATAGTGATGTTGGAATATATCTAAGATTTAAGAAATTCCTAAAGTTCTGGGTATTGATCCAGCGTGTAGTTAGATTAGCGCTGTTTTCATGCCGGCACCCCTTTATCTGAACGCATATTTTCCCTCTTGCAATGGGAGTACATATACGGTTCATTTTCGAAATTTAGTCGAGCCTCGTGCTCCCACCGCTCCCTGCTATTGGGTCCATTGCACCGTGGTACCTTTGCACCATATTGGTGAATTAACAGTGGCTTGGGGTGGGTTAATGAAAATTAGATCCCCGGCCTATGGTTTTAAACTTTTTCCTTCTCTTCCCTTCTCCTCCTTACCTCTCTCTCTTTCTTTCCTCCCCTTCGCCTCCCTCCTCCGCTCCTCCCTACCATCTCTCCTCTCTTCCCTTCCCTATTCCTTCTCCCAAACTCCTCCCCTCACACTCCTTCCCTTTCCTTCTCCTCCTTACATCTCTCTCTCTTTCCTCCCCTTTGTCCCCTCTTCCCTACCATCTCATCTCTCATCCCCTCTCCCTCCTCTCTTCCCTTCCCTATTCCTCCTCTCTCCTCTCCTCCCTTCCTCTCCCACTCTCCTCCCCTCACACTCCTTTCCTTCCCTTACCTCTCATTGCCCCTTCTCTCTCGCCTCCCGTCTCTTCCTGCCAACTCCGCTTCTCCCTGTTCCTAACCTTCTCTCCCTGCACTGGAAGTTTGGGTAGCCCGGCAATAACAAATAATAGACCGTTTGCCAAATTGTTACCCAGTTTTATACTTGGCATGGAAGACCCTATAAATGAACGTAGTAAGCTACATGTACCATTGATGTGTTTGGACTATTTTCTTGACAACTTTGCATGGCTTTTTAAACAACCACGCATTAGCAGACGTCCGTTAGATTTCTGTACTGTACAGACTCTTAATCCTTTCAACCATTCGAGGCCCACACATGTCATTCACTCTATTAAGCTAGGGTCTCACATGAATTCGCACAAATTCGACGTTATGCAAATGATATGGTAATGAGGAAAACCCGCAAATTTTGAGTCGAATGCGAGTTTTCGGAAAAGCTCACATTCAATGTTTGTCCGGAGTTCGGCAATTCGAAAACGAGCTTCTTTTTGGCGGCAAATTTAAAATCGAAATTCAATTAGTGAACTTGTCGAATGCGTCGGAAAAAAAGCTAGATCATTTGACGGAGTCCTTGCATCGCTACGTGGTCGAATGCGACTATTAAATGTCGCATTAGACTTAACAAATGTCGAATGCAACTTCACCCAGCCTATAAAGCTTGGGGAAGCTGGGGAGCTCTCTTACTTGCCAGCAGAGCTTCTTGCTGTCAACATCAGCAGCCTCATCACACAGCAGGATGGCCATCACCAAGACGACCTAAAGGAAGAAACCGGCGCCAGCGGTGTGGGAGCATCCTTCGCCGCATCTCTTATGACAGAAGTTCATCCAAGCCTTCAGATGGCTATGCAGCAATCGACTGGATTCTTCCCTAATCCAGTAGGCAGTAAGATGAGATCCGTAAACAACTTTCAAAAGCATGCATAGTGTTTTCAAACAGAGCTATTATCTACAATTACAGACCAGGGGGCCGGGGATCATCAAATTTCAAAAATTTGGAAGAAAGATCAAAACGGAGGTGAAAGTACCTAATTGTTGACACATTTATATTTTATATTCATTTTTTTCGATTTTCTTTAGATGAAAATTAGAATAAGTGTAAAATACAAATTCAAGTTAGCAATAAAGTCAATTGGAACAAAGTCATTGGGGAAAATGTGATACCCTTCCTTCCAAAATAGTCTTAGTCATAAATATTCCAAAATTCAATTCAGTAACATTTGATATCTAAAATGCATGTTTAAAATTACCTTGTGTTAATGAAATTCAGAAAGCCGTCCGGCTTATGTGCAAACTGACGCATGGCCCTGTAATACAGGCAACTCTGCTTAATCCGGACTGATGTGGACCCTTAATTTCTGTCCGGATTAGGAATAATCCGGATTATGCGTATAGGAAATATATGAATAGGAAGGAACTGGGACTTTCCAATCTGTACGGTTTAGACGAAAATCCGGAATACACATGTCCGGATTAAGCAGAGTTGCCTGTGTTTGGAATCTCACTCTGTTCTGTCATTGGCAAGGAAGTCATGGTTCATGTTTACGAGGAAAAGGCTGTAGGCTTCAACAAATGTAAAAGTTCAAAATGACCATATATTCGCAAATATTCCCATGCGCCACATTAAAGAAATTTCTTTATATACATGTAGTCATTGTTTTTTTTGTTCGAAAGTATCAACGTTTGAACTGGTTAAAAAAATCCACACCAAACAAGGACATCTATCGGCTGTTAAGGAAATCAAATACATGTCAATACAGTTGGTCTCGAGGCTCGTTTTGGTGGAAGAGTCTTGCACTTCAAAAAAGAACGACATGATTTGGTATTGTTTTGTCATTTTACACTTTACAGCTAACATAGGCATCAAGTACCACTCGCCCAACAGGGACTTACCAAGGCTGGAGTCAGGGAGTCATTTTGACTCCCAAACACCAGATTAATGACAAAATGACAACCAGTTGAATTGTGTAAGATTTTCTGTGTTTGTTGAGTCCAAGGCAATATTTCAACAGTTTAATTTCTAGAAGACAATAGGTACATAAAATGATGTAGAAAAGCATACTTTGTTTTGCTATGTCAATATATAAGGTTGCTATGAACATTCTGAAAATTGGGTTACTAACTATCGACCCCCTAAATTTAAAAGATCCTTAATTTTGACCCCCTGTTTCCGAATCCTGGGTAACACTCTGTCGCCCAATGGTTACGAACATGGTAGCGTTAGTCGTAAAATGCAACAGTATTTCATTATAGGATGTCAAGCCATACGGAATGACGTGAAGGAACTCAAGAGTCAACTAAATACCTCCACCACTCAAAACAATAGAATCCCTAATGAACCAGTTTGACGCCATTTATAAGCATTACGTACGAGTCCCTAGAATCCATCTCGTAGTTACATGCTTGCAAAATAGATATAAAAATATATATATATATATATATATATATATATATATATATATATATATATATATATATATATGTATATTTATATATATATATATATATATATATATATATATATATATATATATATATATATATATATATATATATATATATATATATATTATATATGTATATATATATACATATATATATATATATATGTATATATATATATATATATATATATATATATATATATATATATATATATATATATATATATATATATATATATATATATATATATATATATATATATATAAAAAAGAAGATGGCAACAGGTGGCACTCAGGTCGGCTAATCTCAAAGAGCTGAAATCACCTGAAACTAACATTTCTGGAAAGCTAAATCAGCCACAAAAAGCTCATATTTCAGACAGTGAAACATTTCAGAAAATAAAGGGAAGATTCGAGAAACTCAACCTACTCCCTCTCCATTCATCGAAATGATTAAATAGTTTCTTCAGACCTACATGACTCATCCGCAAAGTATGGGTATATCGCTTCAGTTAAACATTCTGCAATGTGCAGAAAAAGTATCCTTCTCAGAGCTATATGAAATAAATGCACTATATTCCTAAATAATTAAATTCTAGAAGATACAGAAATCCAGATGGCATCCTGGAACAATGGAGGCAGTATCCTGAATTATTGCTCATCGGTGCGGTCACTGGCATGTTGTCCTCTCTCTCTCTCTCTCTCTCTCTCTCTCTCTCTCTCTCTCTCTCTCTCTCTATATATATATATATATATATATATATATATATATATATATATATATATATATATATATATATATATATATATATGTATGTATGTGTGTGTGTGTGTGTGTGTGTTTGTGATAACTAACCAAAATTTTGAGAACATTCGATTAAAAATATATTCAGATTTTATACTATTTGAAGAGTTATTTTCGAAGTTTTCAGGCTATGTAGCACTTATGCAAATGTGTTCTTATTCGAGAACTTAAAAAAAATGTGGATAGGGTCTCTGCTTAGGGGAGAATTCAGCGCAGGAGTCCAACAGCCTCATCTCCGTCGAGTTTTCGGCATTGGTGTTGTCGCCTGACGGCATATCTTCCAAAGATGGTGGATAGAGACTCTGTTCATGGACAAATCCGTCAGACGAATTCTCGGCTGGCGAATCCAACAGCCCCATCTCCGTCGAGTTTTCGGCATTGGTGTTGTCGCGTGACGGCATATCTTCCAAGGATGGTGGATAGAGACTCTGCTCAAGGGCGAATCCGTCAGACAAATTCTCGATTGGCGAGCCCAACAGCCCCATCTCCGTCAAGTTTTCGGCTGTGACCTCTTGGCCATTGGTGTTGTCACGTGACGGCATATCTTCCGGTGTTGTCGCCCACTTTAAACGCTGAAAACAAGAAAGGGAGAAGTTAACCTACCTCCATGTTCAACGAATATGAAAGAATCGTTTTTCACTGCTCCCTCTGCTATGTTGGGCCTTATAGGCGTGACTATCTACATTTGTAGTTTCAAAGGGTGAAGAAAGCCGCAATTCCCGGCGTGAAGGATGTGAGCTTAAGCAGCTTATGGAGGATGAAAACGCACTTGTATTTGATAAGAAAAACTAGAGTAATTTTGAATTTCGATTATCGCCCCTTTTTCTGCCATATTGTGACTAACCAGTTGTAAGTTGCGGAGGAAAGTGGAGTACCCGACCGAAATCACCGCAAAACGACAGTCACTAACAACTTTCTCACATGCCCCTGTACCAGAGCAAGAAGTAATTGTAATTGTAAGTTTTTTGACTGTACGTATGCGGTACAAAATCTTGACAAGTACAAATTATTGAAACCAAAGTTACAAAGAACATAGTAACAAGATAACAAAACTAAATAGGAACAGGAAATTAACAAAGACAAGTTAATGCACTAAAACATAAAAACGAAGCCTGTAAGGTTAATTTGAATTTGAATTTTGTTTTTCGTCACATTTATGCCAATTGTGGCTAATTCGTGACTAGCCAGTTGTAAATAGTGGAAGAAACCGGAGTACCCGGCGAAAACCACCGCATAGCCCCAAGTCACTGGTAACTTTATCACATGGCCAGGCCGGGATTCGAATCCAGGCAGCGGTGAGAGAGAGCGTGCGTTCAGTGGCGGCGCCTTAGACCACACGGCCGTCAGAGCAGGCCCTTGTAAGGTTGATGGAAAAAAACTCAATGAAGAGCAGTTTCAAGATGGATGGACTCAGGGCATGGGCGGGTTAAAGTTGGTCCCTCGTTGTCAACGAAAAGGATTATTGAGTGCATTAGATGAAAGGAGCACTCCCAGAAAAGTTAAAGTTGCCAGTGACTTGGAGATAGGCGGTGGTTTCCTCCACTCCTTACAACTGGCACGAATTAGCCACAATTGGCATAAATGTGACGAAAAAAAAATCGAAAAAAAAATCCCAGAAAAGGTACTGAGTGCGAGACCCACCCTACCTACCATCCCATTTGAACCATGGATGCAGAGCCGGCAACAACGACTCGAGGCTCAAGGCTGGTCATGGTGAATAAGGGGCTTAGGAGAGCTGCTGTTTTAAGCCGTACAATCTGTGCATCGTATGATAGAACTAACACGCTAGGTCTCACCTTAACCCATTAATACTTAAGGTGATAGGTACCTTTGCAAGCGAGTTAAAAGCCCCATCCCAAAACACACCTCACAGCAGCATAATCATATGACAAGGTGTATCTACAGGTTCCTGAGTGTTATCAGTGTGAGAATATCATAGTCAGCCGTCTGCAGTCAACCAATATTCTAATTCATTTCAATATTTACAACTTTTCACTCAAATGACATAATCTCATTACTTACGCAGGTGATGGTCACTACAGGTTCACAGTAACCTTAGGGATATCATTGACTATGCCCAATAAGAAGTATTTTTTATTCTTTTACTGCTAAAGATTTTTACAGGCCATAACATTGATGATTTTAGTGAGATATCTCGTGTGTGGAGGCATGGGAAACCCTTTGATAGTAGTGGACATACCTCGCTGATCACTTCTGAGCACTGAAAACAAAAGACAGTTGCACAAAGATACACCTCAACGATCTAAAGAGAATGCCTTGTGGTCAAATAGGTGCTAGCTATGAGCACGTGAGGTTACTAAGTGTCCTGCTGGTGTGGAGATTTCTTACTTAAATTTTCAACGTTATGGCCTGTAAAAATCTTCAGAAGTAAAAAATCAAAAAAATACTTTTTTATTGGCATAGTCAATGATATCCCTAAAGTAACTCTGAACGTGCAGTAAGCATCGCCTGTGTAATTAATGAGAATATGTTATTTGAAAGAAAAGTTGTAAATTTTGAAATAAAATAGAATATGGATTGAATAATGACAGGTGGCGATGATATTCTCTGCCTGATAACACTCAGGAAGCTGGAGATAACCTAGTTACAGCATTGTGCTTGCTTGAGGTGTGCTTTGGGACAGGGCTTTTAACAGGCTTGCAATGGTACTCATCACCTTAAGCATTCCTCCAGAAATTGTCGTCTGGATCGACGATACTTTTGACGATATTTTTTGTATTAATACTTTTACAGAATATTTGAAGGAGAGTTGTTGATAATATTCCGATGAACATTTCTTCTTCAAAAACTTTGCCAAATCTGCTTTAGCCTGAAAGATTTCATCAAAATTGTCAGGCCTGTTTTGGCCGCTGTGAGCATTAATGGGTTTAAGGCATGTTCAGCTATTCAAACAATGTAATTGGCGAACGGAGGTGCCACTTTGGCGACACCTATATGGACGGCATGACTGGTGACCCCCCTTTTTATTTTAGATATTGAAAGGAGACCTGAAAATGACATCCTGTGCAAGCTTTGATGAAATTCTTATTATGGGGTATTTTTCAAATGGACCTTCAATTTTAGACGTGAAATTTGCAAATTCAGCGCCACTTTGGCACCACCTATATCGACGGAATGACTGGTGACCCCCTTTTTATATTGGATTTCCAAAGGGGATTTAACAAGGATAGCTTAGCAAAAGTTTCATGAAATTCTTATTGTTGAGTATATTGTATTTAAAATGAATTTAAATGGATTTTAAGTTTTAGATGCCACTGTCAGCTTGTCAAATACCTTAATATGCCTTTAAATAATAGTCATGAGGGTGCACTCAAAACTGATATGATTGCTATATATATATATCAGTGTACTTCAAATCTATCCCGTTGACATTGTGGCGTCTGCTTTAACCATTCCAATGCTGAGGCTACTTTCGCCCAAAGCAGAAGGACGCAACAATATTTAAAAGCTATCTAAACTCTGTCATGTTGGTATTCATTGGACAGCTCTTGATGAGTACTCTCAGATGAGTAACTGTATGCCAGGGTTTCAGTCATTTTTCAGGGTTTTGCATCATTTTGTATTGGCCAAATTATCCACAAGCAGCACAAGGGTTAATTGAAGGAAAGCAGGCATATCACTTACTGCTTTAATGCTACCACTCTTGCGACTCAGTTTAAAGACCATGAAGACGGGTATGGGTATTAAGGGAAGGATATATAACAGCCATCCCAGAATTTCAATCCAATCATAGTCCTCATAGTTGATCTGGGCAGAACCCTCTGGGTCATCTGGGATCTGGGCAGCACTGTCTGGGTCATTTGGGAGGCCCAACAGAAACTGGAATGGAAATGCACAAAATGCTCATGTGTGTATGCATATCTATTGTCTGTAATTTGCATCAACAAATTAGAAACGGCATGCCATACTAAGAGTTGATAGTGTACGGAACAAGAGTACTCGAATAGCTTATTTAGTATATTTGCAATTTCGAGGCAGATTGACAAAGGGTGTTATGATTTTAAAAGTATATCTTCGGAAGTGAAATCCAACAGGATAAATCGAAAAATAACCGAAGTTGTTGATGATAGTAAACATTTCATCATATCATTTTCTTTAAATAAGAAACATACAGATCTACAAATACAATGGTATAGAAAAATTTTCACGAGAATTTTATTATGTGTGACTTGTCGTTCAATTCCTTATGTGCACCTTGTTTTGAATACATTCTCGTAGCAGAACAAATAAGAAAAAAACCAATCCTCCCCAGTATACCGCTCTCTGATAATCAACATCTGAAAATGATAAATACAGTGCCGACATTCAATTCCTGCACTACATGCGTAGGCAACCCAGGCATGATACACGACCGCACGCCTGAGTGGCACCCAGTTTCCTGGGCATGGATGCATGGATGACCTCACAACTGAACATAGCTTTGATGTACAAGCTGCGTGGGTCATTTTTATTGACATTAAATTTATTCCAAGTTCTATATGCATTGTATTGTAATTTCATTGACCACAATGTAATTGTGAGAGGTACATATAACATCATCAAATCTGTTACTTTCTTTGACTGATCAAAGACGGCCCCAAGGAAAGTTAGCCGACTGCAGCTAGAACAAAGGCGAACAAAAGTACAGGCGAACTTGCATATGACGGACCACAGTACGCCGGACTTTTTGCTATGACGGGCGATATGGTCCCAGTACGTCCCATGCATATCAGGTATG